>JAEMBT020000009.1:6281179-6781179 GCA_018873245.2 Archegozetes longisetosus | reverse complement strand
TGTAAAATATTTTCAGACGGTTCAACATTTATATAAATAAAAAATATTGAGTTGATATTCCTTTTATTATTATGTTGTAAAATTTATGCCTAATTTCGCGAGAAAAGCAAATAAATTAATAAATTTTATCAATATATTAATTCAGTTCAGTTCTGATAAGATTAATTACATTTCATTTTCGAATGCGATAGTTCATGTGGGCAGTTACTAAAAAACTTTAAGATTGCTACTAGGGAACTGATAATAATAAAATATTAATATATTTAAATAGTAAAGACACAAAGTTCAGGTAAAATAAAATTCATAATTAGGTTGGTAAACCGGTAATAAAAACTCCATTTTACTCAAATTTTGTCATTTTTAAATAAAAAATTGGTTATGGTTAATGAAATTTTATTTCGGCTCCAGCTAAGCCTTGTCGGCGATCGGTTAGGATTCGTCTACAAATACAAAAAGATTTCTTAACGTGGACACTTGTTAATGGAGCGTAATTTGTCTTTATTTTGTGATCATAAGTAATTATCTTTAGTAAAATCAATTAAATGTGAATTTTTCGTTAATGAAGAATTAGGTTTTATTAATGGACTTCCTGTTAACTTAGATCTTACATTTTCTAAAATATCCAGCTATTCCTTAAACTTTAAGTCTTCTGTTCTTAATTTATTAACACTATCTATTATAAATTCTAATTAGGATAATTCAACAAACTGATTTAACAACTCATTAAGAGTAGTGTATATATGGGGAGTCTGGGATAGTACGAGCTCGTACTTTTCGTACCCTTTAAAAAACTTTAATAAAAACACCAAAAATTGAAGTTTCCATACCGTTTCACATCGTTTATTATGGAATTTAAGCTAAAATACTACAGAAAATTGCCTAAAGCTATCATAATTTACTATTGATATTCTGGAACAGTATGAGCTCGTACTTTTCGTACTTCTTCAAAGCCATTAATAAACGTACTATAATATGAAATTTAGGTTAAAATTCTATAAAAATAGCCATAATTTACTATTGCTAATCTAGGACAGTACGAATTCGTACTTTTCGTACCCCCTCCAAAACATTAAAAAGTGAAGTTTTCGTATCGTTTAACATGGAATTTAAGCGAAAAACTTCAGGAAAACACCTAAAACTATTACAATTTGCTATTAATATTGTGTGACACTACGAGCTCATACTTTTCGTACTCATCTAAAGTTCATGAAGAAATTAAAATTTCCATGAAATAAAATTAAAAAACTCACAAAAATAGATGATATAAACCTTAAAAAATCAACGAAAAATGCTGGGACAGTACGACTCGTGCCTCAATAAACCCTCTAAAACTCATGAAAAAATAGTAGATTTTCATCAAATAAAACGAAAATACATAAAAAATAACTTTGTTTCATGAAAATAGCGGATTATCACCCAAGAATCAAGGGAAAATATTGAGACAATACAACAATACGAGTCTTACGTACTGTACTTCGTATCGTAAAAACTAACTTACAAATTTTAGACTTTATTAGAAAAAACAGTAAGAAACAATTGAGACACAATATTTTTATTATATTTTTTTATCAATATTTAGGAAATCATAATTCAGAAACCGTCATACTAGTAGGAGATATGTAAGATAATAATAGAAATGGTATCATTCTCGTATGAGAAGACTTTTCAGAAGTTCTACAATCATATCAATGCCATCGAAGATTCTTAGCAGATAATCTAACAAATTCTTAAACGCCTCTTCCAATATCTCACTGCGCAAATTTTCCATCAGTAGTTTCATTGCGTACTTTACTCTCAACCATCTTGTAAGAAAAGTGTACTCCCCGTAATCACAGGCAACATCAAGGATACGCTTGTGTACACCAAGGCTTGCAAACATTTCCTTTACAAATTCGTCTCTATCCTGTATATCCAAGTCAGAGACTGGAAATTTGGTCAATTGTCTCTTGTCTCCTTGATTCTTAATGATTAAGAACAGACAAATACAAAGGGAGGCAGAATATGGTGTTATATTTCTACTTTGAGACAACTTGTACATAATAATCGCTCCAAATATCAATGTCCTAAAGATGAACAGACAGTCTTTGGAATCACGATGACATAAGTTTGTCGCTATATTTGTGTTAAAGGTTCCTGATCTACCTTTTAATTGTTTCTTCTCCTGACTGAAACCGACAATAGTAGCACCATTAAAATTTTCAATCTCTTTAAAGAGCATATTATACGTCTTGCGATGAAGAGTATCACCTATTGTTCTATCTGAAAGATATGATGATCTGGTAACGAAGATGTATCCAGACTTCACTCGACGTCCATTGTCTTCTAATAATTTATTGCCATCCTTATGGAGCACGCAAATACCAATGAAGTCATCGTTAGACTTGGCGGCTTCCAAACAATTATAAGCACAGGAAATGTGCAATGTATTTAATGTTGAGACGATCATATTTTTCATTTCTTCGTCAACTGGACGCTCATTTCCAAATAATTTGGTAATTATTCCAAACATTTCTTAAATAGTAAAAAAAATTTCGTGTTCCAAATAAAGCCTGAATAAATCCTGAGCTACTGTGATGTTCATATGTAACTTAATTATTGCGATATTTAAGTAAAACTCTTGATTAAATCTAGCTTTATAATCTCGCTTAGCAACGTAATCGTATTGATATTGAAGTGTTAATCAATTTCACTCAAAGTTTATATTCAATAATCTCCTTTACACATAAAATAAAAGATTGCAACACTACCATAAAATTTGTTTACTACTGATAGAACATGATACTGAGAACGTGCTAGCATGAAAATACAGTCTAACCCGGTCGATGCGTAAAACATAAGTTACCTATAACTGGGTTTGCCTATATCACAACTCTTTGACATATGATTGGATTAGTTGTTACCGAGTAAATCACTTGCTAACAACCGGGGTTGCCTATAACCGAGTTACCAATAGCCGGGTCGAACTGTAGTTCTGAACTGTTAGCATTGAAAATGACATACCTAAGGTCAACGTGAACAAGTTTCTAAGCTAAATCAAATATATTTCCGCCTAATGACATTTATGGAATAGAAATGACACCAATTATACACTATGATGATATGTTAAGTGATTTGTTGGTTAGTGTTTAACTCTTCAGTCTTTTGGCGAGAAAATTTTAAGTTCCACTCATTTTTATAAGTTTAACTTTCCATGATAGAAAAAGTATATCAATGTTAAAACAAGTATAGACAAAATACTAAGTAATATTTAAACCCAGGCCGGATATTTTATTAATAACTTAATGTGAGAATGTCATTGAAGGAGATATGTTATTCTTTCTATGTTCTAAATTATTTTTAAATTTAAAGATAAAAATATAGTAAGATTATACCAAATACAATTGAAACAAATTAAAATATAAATTCAACACCATAATCGGGTAAATCCGGGCTAATGGGTCTAAAGGGGTTCCCGACCCCCACCCCCAAGTGTGATATATCATTGGATTCAGTTCGTCAAGCTGAATCTTTTGATACTACACTTGACCACTTCTGGATAATTCCTGACGAGAATGGCTGACCCGGCCAAGTAACATATCATTGGACTCAGGACATCGAACTGAGCATTTTGATACCTCACTTGATCAATTATCACAAGTAGTTCTCGAGATATCCATCATTGTTTGGTTTAGTACCTCGTAATGGATAAGCCTGGATTCTCGAGTCGTAACCCAAACAAGCTTTATACAAACTAAGAGAGAGTAAGTCAGCATAGAACCTAACCTATTATACCTCAGTTTAAACCAGGTTTGGCTTGGGTTACAACTTGGTAAAGCCAGGTTTACCTATTTTCGAATGGGTTAGGTCTTGGTAGCCTGAAGTGGTCAGGTTCCGGTTAGAAGTAGTCAAGTGTAGTATCAAAATGTTCAGCTCGACGAACTGAATCCAATGATTACTACACTTGGAGGTGGGGGGGTCGGGAACACCTTTAGACCCATTAGTCCGGATTTACCCCCATAATCTTTTATTTTCAGAATAAAGTGATTTAACTTTATCATTAGCATCATTTATTAAAGTCTTTGTTATCATTTAAAGAATTAATAATTCTTCATGATCTTTGATTATAAGATAAAGAGTATTCATTAAACGTCGTTTAGCTCTTTCTTTATTATTATTTCTAATTGCTGGATTTTTGTTTAGCAAAGTCTGAATTTTTTGTTCATAGTAGTGGTTAACATCTTTAAGTTCTTTTTCTAATACATTAATTTTGTTATCCTTCAATTCAATTTCTTCATCCATTCTTTCGATAGTTTCAACTAGGCGAGGATAATAATAGCATTTAGATAAACTTTAGAAAGCTTCGAGGGTGATCCAGAGTTGACACCCATATATTCTGATAGGGAGTGGTCCCCAGCAATCATGTATGCAATATTGGCTGACGAGACCTTTAGGTTCGGGAGTAATGCCGAAATACACCCAAACTAAATTTTATTTTTTCGCCTCATTAAAGGTGACTAGGAATCTATATAAACAAAATCGAAGTTAAAGACTCTCTGAAAATGTGCGTGAAGTTTATTTACTGTAGCTCGAGAAGTTCTAAAGATATTCAACAAAACATTTAACTCATGAACTGTAACGTTTTCAAAATAAGTATTTTGTATAAGGCAATGATATAAATTACATAGAATTTCGGCATGTAGTTACCGAGAAGCCAATATCGCCTATAGGTGCCATCCGGACCTAATCCCCTCGGAAATGGATAAACTTGGCTTTATCAAGTCATAACTCAACAAGCCTGGTATGAACTGAAGGAGAATAGTTTAGGGCGCCTCGCGACCCAACCTATTATACATTAGTCCATATCAATCTCGGTTTGGGCTATGACTTTACTTTGACTTTAAGTAAATAAACAGAAAAAGGAAAGATTATTAGTAAAATCAGAATATACTCATATATTTAGGAATTTTAAATTGCAATTAAGTTGTGCAGTTCATGTGGAAAATATCTCAATGGTATACTTTGATGAAAAAGACTGGACATTATTCTAGTTGAGCAATTTGAATTTTTAAAATATTATAAATAACTGATAAAACTCTTGAGTTTACAATCAGAAGGATTTGATCGAATTTGAAAGAATAAATATAAAAATTAAGTTCTTTCATTTATGTTTAATCCTATTCCTTAAATGAATAAATTTAAATGGTGAAGGTTTTTTGTAGGATTAGCGATTTTCGTATCTTTATTCATTGTTTTTCTAGTGATTGTAGCTTACTATTTGTATAAAAGAATGAAATCTAGAAAAGAAAAACTAGTAAAACAGAAAAACATGCAATTTATCCAAGATTTAGTGTTATTAACAGCAACACTAATTCAAGTTTCAGATATTTCTATCGCTTTGAATGATAGCAAAACTGCATCCTCAATTTCGAGAAAATGAACTTTATTCAAACTAGTTGTACCTTTTAAAAATTTTATGATATTTTTTTCATACTATCATTTCTAATCAATAAAAGAATTTTCTAAGAACTTATTGAATAGACTTTAGGTAATAATCTAGTAAATAGATTGAGATATTCAATATTGAGTAACAATGAATAACAATCTTCCAAAATAGAAATCAAAATAATTTTTCTCATTTATAGAGCTGTCCGAGTAATAGTTTGGATCCCCAATAGTGACACTCCATCCGCTTTTATACTTCTCGTAAAGTTTTGTTTTTACAAACTTTGCGATTTTATAATAGCATGACGTCGAATGGCTCATATTCCTCGTCTCATAATCAATATAACAGTCATCACTGCTGGTATTCTGATTCAACGCATCCTTCGCTATCGCTATAACATCATTGATCATAAACGGATCTGTTTTATTATTCACTACAGCATTAGAAACTTTAGCTTCGTTCAGAATTGAGTAAAAATCTTCCTAAAAATTCATTCAGAAAAGTTTTCAATAAAAGCAAAAAAAGTTTATCTGAAGTTTGAATGGTAAGAAAAGTTATCTTAGCGAACCTTAAATTGCGGTTGATTTGTTTGAAACAGAATTATTTCTAAGTCTTCAATAATAAAATTAATATAACTCCCATTAATATACCTAAGATTTGCGTCGACACCTTTCTGACCAATAACACAATGCCAGTACTTCCCAAACTCTTCATCAAGACTTTCACTTATATTTTTTGCAATCAAATTAAACTCATTATATGCTTCAATGGCAACCAAAGATATATTGAGAGCAAAATTTTTCATTTTAGCATTCATTTCACTCTGAACAATACTTATTTTTGGGTTAGCATGCTTCGATTCTTCTATAAGATCATTTGGTCTCATAAATCCTGGTCTAAAAAGTATGACATGTGTTGAGCCAAGTGAAAACCAGATCAATGAGTTCGGCTGAGAATCAAATTTGGCTGCAAACGCACCCGATAATATTGTGCAATACCATTTACCACCGTACGAATGGCTGAAAAATGTTATAAGTTTGTCTGCCACCACATCTAAATCACTTGCGTTCTGCAATTCTGATAATCCGATACCCAATGCTTGATCTTTTTGGGCTTCTGTTAACTCATTCTTATGAATCACAACATTTGCATTTATTGATAGAGAATTCTGAATAGTATTTAAAAGAATTATTAACAAACATTTCGCTAGCATTATGGCTCGAAATTACTTTTGAACAAGTTTGTAGTGAATCAAAGAGAAAACTATTTTTTACATTTTCTCAATTGCGTAAGTCTCTGTGTTATCTTTCATAAGTTATTTTAGATATATTTGGTTTGATATCAATTGATGGAAATATTAACTAGTGGTGGTTCGCCAGTTCAAAGCAAAATGAAGTCAAATGAAAATTCTTTACCAGAAAGATAGATAGGTGAAAGACAGGTAGACTTCTAACAAAGAGTCAAAGTCAAGTGAAAGCTTTACAAAATATTGAGAGGCTATATAAAAATCATGCAGAATCAACGACAGAAATAAATAAAATATATGATGCACTTAATTCATATTTTATATTGAATAAATAGCTTATTTTAAAGTGACTTGAAGCATGTTTAGAGAGAATAGGCCAGTTTTAAGAGTATTCACTAATAAGTTGCAACTAATTATAGTGAAAATTCTTCTATGAATTAAATAAGAATAGCGGAAGTTGCAGTAAAACAAAATTAAGGATAAGGAGTCAAATGAAACACTCAAAGCGAAACAACACTAACTGAATTTACTTAATGGGAATCAAAGCACATGTTAAAAAGTGAAAAATATCTTAATTTTTGAGATTATGATATCTCATTACGTGAAAAAAGTTTATTTTATATTAATAACTGTTCGCTATTTGCATTGTGGAAAAATAATGAAATATACCATTAGGACTTATCATATGTTCAACGCAAAATATAATGCAACTACTATTGATTAAAATTTATTTTTACATGCATTTCTATTTTGCAAATGAAAATTTTGAACTGCCGGTATCAGGTATCCCGTCGTTAAACTTTCATCAATAATTTAATGTTGTCTCTCACCAAAAGTACAATTGAAATTGTTGTCATTTGGTCGTGTCATAGAAACCGGTTGCAGGATAGCTTATATATATATATATATCAAAACTTAGATTAAAAATCTTGAACTTGACGAACAAAATAGGTTTTAAAAAATTATCCAAAGTAATCTTAGTTTAAAGCTATAAGTAGTCTTAGTCTTTGATAACAATTTTAGCAGTAGTCAAACTTTAAATCCCAGAAATGGGGGGCTTTTCATCAAAATTGGTCAGATCTTCAATCGAACGAATACACAATCTATTATCAAGAATGCTTAACTATAGTAGCGAACCCTCGATTCAGTTCAAGTTCATTATTTGGTACTACCGCTTGATGGGCATTACGTTCGGTGGTCTAACTTATAAGGATAATTGTTTGAAAATAAACAAATATCTGAAAATTTATGGCTATTTGACTATGATCATATTCACGGCAGCAAGTATTTTGAACACGCATCTATTCACTAATAGAGCAGAATTCGATGCACTGACTTTAACTGGACTCGATGTAGTTAAACACTTGATTATAATCACCCTTTGTATGCGTACAGTTGAAGTCACACTCAATATATGGTTTCTGCAGAGGAATGGACTGAAATTATTCAAATCTATGGCTCGACATAGCATACAGCGTATGAAAACTAATATTTTTCTATAATTGAATATCTAGCTAAGAAAAGATAAACCTTATTCCACTATAGAGACCAAATACAAATCACTGGTATTTATACTGTGGTCTTTGCTTCTAATAGCTCCTGCTCTATATCTAGTCTATGATATATTATCCGATAATTACGATAAGACAATAGTCTACGTGTTCGCAATCGATAAGCTGTTCCAAACTCCTGCTGTGTTTGCGCAACCCTTTTTCACCTGGATTATATCAATTTCATTCAGTGAACACCTAGTGAAATTACGCAGAACTATATTATCAGACAGAAGTTCCCATGTTATTTCGAAAGTCCGTGGGTCGTTTGTCGAAACACGCAACGTAATTAGAGATTTAGATCAATCAATGTCTCTGGTAATGAGATTTTAATCATAGCCTATAGTAGCAGCACTTTTTATATGTAGTTCATATTTAGGTTCAAATAATTAACTCATTGACTGCAATGGCACTTATTATGATTCAAGTCTACATATTATGCGTTTGCCGCAAATATCCAGCCGTTAAGTACTTCACTAATGCCTTTCTATTTAGTATGATTTGCAGTTGCTTTAAATTGGTCTTAAACTGTCTCATCAATGGTAAGGTTCACGACGAAGCAGATAGACTATTGTCAGCGTTGGATGGTGTCGCTATCTCAAGATCAGCTTTTGATGACTTGAATTTTAAGGAGTCGATACTTTTCATGTCGATGAGTAGAAATGTTCACTGTGGGTTCACAATAGGAGGATATTTACCACTAAGACGAACTACTTTACTATCTGTGAGCCTATATTTCATATAAGAAGTTATTTTCTAATTCAAATTTATTTCTATTTTATTGACCGAATAGATTTTGACCTTTATTCTTATATATTGCATCATAATGGCACAATCAGAAGCTATTCAGAAGCTATGATTCTTACTATCATATCCTTGTGCTATTTGGATAACTTTCAAGTATGCGTTCAAAATGGATCAATCAGTTTATGAAGCTTAAACGAACAAATATTTTAATATTCATGTCCTCTAAACTTGACTCATTTAAATCTATTTCACAATCAAATGCAAAGTAATTATGAACAGCCCCAATAACTTTAGTTTAATGTAACGACTTTAGCACTCATACGATATGATAACTATTAAAGGCATGAAAGCGTTACAAATTCTAAAGTTATTGTTCTTAACAATTGGTTTTCAAGGAGAATAACAGTAATCATAACAATTATACTTATTTTGCGCCATAAGAGGAATGCGGATAATTCATTAACCATTTCAAAGCACTTTCAATGCATTAACGTTAGGATTTAAGGGCTTTTTAAAAATAGTTAACTATTTTCATTAGCTAGACTTCTGTCGAGGTCTGTATTATATGCCTAATGCTCTGCTATTAGCATACATTTCATTCACACTTTTAACTTTTCCTTTTGATGCACGAGTCGTATATCAAAGTCTATTTTAAGATGTTTTCCTCATATCTGTGTATTCAATATTAGATACCGTATTATATTCATCAGAGATCTTTTTGTGTTAATTTTAATCTTTGTGAACGTCTTAATGGAGCCAAAAGTTCAAAATTTCATTAATTTGTTATTGTTTTTCTCATATTTATTAATAATATTACTATTATCCGTCATAAATAATGATACAACAAATGCCTCAAACTTTGTTTGGTTATTATTCGTTATAAAAGCGATAAACATTCTTAGTGCCATATTGTTGATATTAAGTATAATTATTGGTTGTATTCTTTCCTATAATTATATTATTCGTATCCAAAATGGCAAAAAACAGTTAACTATAAATATTTTATTAATTTTCTTATGTTCAATTATAATAATTTTAATTCCAATCACTTTTCAACTACTGAGCCCATTCATCAAACCTTCGAACAATTTTTGGATATCTATTGCACTGAAATTTGCTGGAATTTCAGTCGCACTACTATTTGTTGGATCTATTTGTTTGTTGATAACGACCTGTATATCGTGTTGTTTTTCATGCTATAAGTTCCGATTTTTACATTCACCTAAACCACCAAAGCCTAAACCAAGACCAGCTCTAGTTAATAGAAATTTAAGAAGTTATCCTCAAAATCGTCCACAGATTGTAATCATCCAAAGTCCTTGACTTCGAGTATTCAGACTATGTCTTTTTTAATTTTTTTCGAAAATTGTTAGTTGTATTTTATTAAATTTCACGAGTTTATCGTTGTATAAATAAGAATGAAAAGAAAATAACCTATTGTTTATCCAAAAATTTAAGTCAATATGTAAAGAACCAGCTCAACTTACTTTGAAACTACTTTTCGGTAAGTTGAACGCTCTTTCTATTTTATTCGAAAATAAACTTGAAATTTTTATTCCGATGAAATTTTACTCTTAAGTGTTGTGAATATTTCATTTTTAACACAAACATATGCGTCATTTGCGTTAAATGTTGACTTGAAAATTTTCTTTGCTTGTACTCTATCAACCGATTAATTGCTTTATGTCAAAAACTTATACAGTCCGACCCCGATTATGGCACCTCGGATAATGGCAATCCCCTATTATAGCAACCAATTTTTAAAGCACGGACTGGTTCTATTAGATCTATAATATTAAAATATTCGGTTTATGGCAACCCCAGTTTTAGCAAAACCCCGATTATTGCAATAAGTTTTTCGTGGTAATAACTTTATCAATACTCTGATTATAGAAAAATAATTTTTTCAAACTGCAAAGCGATGCAAAACACTTTCACAATTAGTTATTTCTCTGTTTATAAATATTACTGTTACACATATATATCGTCGGGTTAGGATTGCAAGGTTCTATCCCATAGCATACGTACGCACTAAACTGTCGTAAACTATTTAATCGTCAAATTAAAACAACTTTGAGATCATTTTTGAGAAATCATTTATTGAATAGTGTATTAAACTCTCCAAAATCATCAGAAATTCGATTACACTATTCGACAGATGATTTCTCAAAAATGATCTCAAAGTTGTTTTAATTTGACGATTAAATAGTTTACGACAGTTTAGTGCGTACCGTCGACAGATAAAAGTTATGTATTTGTCATCACTAAAAAGATGCAGAAGAGTTCATAAACCTAAGGGCTCAACAACTCATTTAGATCTGTATTAAGTTTAGTCATATTAATCTATAAATGAATACTTAAAAAATTAGTTTAGAATTCTGATAAAATAGACTTTGATTCATCTTTGTAGTTGAGTCAATGCCACATCTGTTACAAAAAGTAATAGCTCAAGAGCGGTCCTACTTATCATTAAAATTATTTAAATTAAATCAAAGTTGACTGTTGAACTACTTTGATTGAAATAGTTTGATATATCTTATCAGTAACTTTCATTCTATAACTTATGAATATGAAATAAACTGACTCCAGCTACGAATAACATTACTTATATTATGTTTTTTAATTACTGAGTAATACTATAATTTGACGCTATAGACTTATAGTTTCAATTTCTGTCTCGTCCCTCTTATCTTATCCAAACGCATCAGAGATTAATCCGGGATCTATGCATAACTTTTTTCGACCGACTGTACGTATGCTTTGGGATAGAACCTTGCAATCCTAACCCGACGATATGTGATATAATGTAATTGTGTTGAGAAAAGCCAAGAAATAATTACTAATTTAGAGAATGAAATTTATAACAATAAGTCTAAGAACTTAAAACAAACAAAAGTTATTCGATATTTAATTAACAATAGATTGTAATTTCGCAATTGTATGAATAAATACATTTGAAAATAATTTTTTTGATTTAATGTATTACCCGGATTATGGCAACCTCAGATTATAACAACACAATATCAATGCAGGGACGAGTTGCCATAATCTGGGTCAGACTGTACCCTATTTTACTGTAAATAACTGGTTACTTATAATAAATTATCTATATAATAAAATGCTTAAATGCTCTTTCTGTGCGACCAGTCATAAACCTTCTTCGTAGTGATCATAGAGAAATCAGACTAATTTCAATGTTTTCCATCTGATACAAAGAGTTGATTAAATTTTTTTTAGACTAAAAATTAGATACTATTCTATTTTTGAATTTCGTAAATACGCCACTTAATTGAAATTTAATACAATTTAAATAAACAAAGTGCTGAACGGGAAAGACATTGCACTACATGCAAGTAATTCGCACGCATAACAAACAAAAACAATAAGCAAAATTAAGTTGTACTTTTTTTACATCAATTTTTAAGGTTTTAAAAGTGAAATTTGAAGTGTATTTGTATATGTGTTTGTGCTTGTAATTATGCTATTTTAAATATTAGTGATTGTCATACAAGCAAAAGATTCCACGACTAATAGTAAGGTATTACAGTTATTCTAAGTTAAAAGACTAATACTAAATAATACAATGAGAGAGAGACTCACAAATGTCTATTCACAAAACTATTTGTTCAATAGTTTTAAATTGTATTATACAACTTTTTTTAAAGTTTAAATTTTTCATGAACTTAATAACGGGCTTTGCCCGTAGTTCTGGCTAGTTACAAATAAGTTACTACTTAGAGTTCGGATTGTTATCAAATCTCAACTTCCTGACAAGACAGAGTCCTTTACTTTTATGTAAACTCGTGGCGGTATAAATTTGCCTGTTAAAGCTTTCATTTATACAATATGATAGGCAAATTTATGCCTCCAAGAGTTTACTTCCACAATATTAAGCAATATTCGAATGAATGCTTTCAAATACATTTAACCCAAAGTTCAATATTTACTAGGTTGGAATTTGTGCTAATATTTTAATAGTTCCAGTTGAGCCTGTGATCAGTGGTTTATAACGCGTAACTTAAGTTAGTCATTTAAATGCTTCAAATAAAGAATTTGAAATCAAAATTCAGACAAAACTCACATATAACCTATATAAGTTTTATTGGTAAACTGGTTATTAGAGTTATTTTTCGATGAGTCCAACTATTTATTCAAATTTTTCTTAATAATGAGGTTTTATATGAGTAACTTTTCAAGTACAGTTATGTCGAAATAAACTTGACCACAGTTTAATAGACAACCAGTTGAAAATTGTATTCAAAGTTTTCAACACATTTCCTACACAACTTTGTAGGAAATATGTTTGTATGAGATAAAAGTTGATGAGTGATAGGTAAAAGTTGTTCGAACATCAGTACGTAGCTTTTAACATCAAAATTTAAACTTTAAAAGCAAGACTTTATCTCTGGCCAAGTTCATTCTGACTTAAGCGTACTTAATCTGGTATAAAATAACTGATATAACATTTGAAGCACTTACTGGGAAAGAAATTTAAATAACGAAAGAGCTCATAGAAAATATCAATCTTATTGAAATAGGTAGTAATCGGCGTTTGTCGTAGATTCACTCTACTATCAAGATTCTTATCAAAACTTTTATCGTCAAAAGCATCAAAGTTTATAAATGATGAGAACTTCCTGTATTTGCATTTTTAGACTTATTTTGTTCGACACATAAATAAATAAACTTTTGAATAATTTTTAAATAAATGTTTCATGAGATAAGAGTCTAAAATCTTAGAAAGTTTAATAAGTAATAAATATTGTCTTTTGTTCAATGAGACTTAACCCCTTTCGTTATCTGATTTTCTCAGAAGCTTCATTTCCTGAGAATGGTTAGGGTCAATAAAAAAATAGGAAAAGTTTTGCCGTCAAAAGTTACTCTGATTTTCAATCACATTTCCACAGTCGCTTTCAAGGCTAGAAAATAAAAGTTAACACAGTTTACAAATAGATAAAGAAGTCAACGTGAAGTTTGAAGTATTACTATTAACAGACGAAGTTGTCATGCAAGTCTATATTAGCCTTAAAAATTTAAGAGAAAGTTGTTTGAAGACTAGTTAACCAACATTTTTGTCCCAGTTGTTCACTGAGAGTGCGCCTATCGTATACCATCTTTGACGATCTGTTTCAGTCATTTTCTATTTTTAGTTACGTAAACATTTTGACGCGAAATATAATCAATATTAATTTGTATTTTTGTAGAAATTATTTTCAACTTAACAGAAGTTAATGTGATTAACATATTATTTATGAAAAATGGATAAATCAAAAATCATTATAATAACAATCGTAACTTTGGCTCTACTATTAATTCTACTATTTTCATATATAAATTCAATCGACTCATCAAAACATGACTGGTTACCAACTATCGTAAATGTTGCTAATGTAATCTGTGGCATAATATTAGTGGTTTGTCTAATAATCGGTTGTATGGTTTACTTCTATTTCGTGATCCACATCAAAGACCTTAAAAAGCAATGCACTGTGAACATGACTGTATTTTTCTCATGTTTAGCGACTATAATTCTATTGGTTTTAATAGGACAGTATTTTGGCCCATCAGGAGGAAACAAACAACTAGTAGCAGAGGTGTTCACCAAATTCTTTGTTATGTCAATTGCAATAATAATTTTTTGGTGCATAGCTATTATGGTAACAGTTTGTATAATGAGTTGTTTCTGGTGTTTACAAGTGAGGGTCCACAATGCGTTTGGTAGGAGTAATGCTACAGAATTGAGAACTAACACAACTGTTTAGAATAATTGGTTGTACTCTTTGCTCTATAAGCACATATTTGGTACCAAAGATGAACAAACAGTAATCCTTTTAACTTTCTTATGCTCAACAGTGTTACTCTTTGTCCTAGTTCTCTGTTGGGACTGTATTCAATTAAGTGTCTGGGTTGTCTGTTGCAACGGCGTGCTTAGTGAACTATTTTAAGTTATACAAACATTATGTGACGTCAAACATAAACGAAATTAATTCCACTTTTCCTAATACTCACAAATATTTCAACTTGAAGTGAAACATCAAGAATTTATTACAATCAATCAAATTTAAGCAATTCATTCATCGAAATAAGATAGTAGAAAGTTAAAGATCCTTAATATTTTGCTAGCCATAACAAGTTTGGTTTGTCGCATTGTTATCACAATTTAAATACACTCGAACTTACAAGACTTACGAAATTCTCAGTTGTTCCGGGACAGCTAAGTGAATGAAGGAACAAGACTTGATCAAGTTCCCAGGGATTTATGTGTCATAATAGTTTGTTGATAAAATTTTTAGGGATTTTAAATGCAACGGATGCACAGTTATTTTCATAACTTGTACTTCTACTTTATTAAGATACATTTCTTGTCCCTAACACACTTTGGAAGCATGTTGGCTCCAGAGTACATTTTGTACAAGTACTGTAACTCAATTACAAGCTAATATTAATATAACTTTGAAATAAAAAGTTTCATTTTCTACCATCAAATTTAAATATAGCCATTTATTTATTTTTATTACTTTGAAAACCTTTTCTGAGATTGCGTTTAAGGCAATAATCGAGTGTTTATTGAATGAAAAGTTTACTTCAACTATATGTTAACCAAAATTTGATGCTTTTTGAAACTGATATTTAAAGTTTGAAGTATTGAATAAAATTCTTATTTGTAAAGTACTAGTACTGTAAAAAGTTACTTAAGCTTAGTGTATAGAAATATTTGAATTACTAAGTATTTGAATGGATAAAATAAAAGTCAAAATAATTTTAATATCAATTTTTACATTGTTTGTACTAATTTTGATTTCATATATCAATGCCATAAATCCTGATCGAAATCCGTGGAATATAATAATCAGATGTCTAAATGTAGTGGTCTTTATTTCATTAATAGCTATCATGGTAATGGCCAGCTTTGTAGCCTTTAAATTAATGTTAAGTACTGAAAAACTTGGAGAGCGTTGTATTATTAATGTGTTAATTCTGTTCATCTGTTTGATTACATTTACTATATTTGCTTTCATATCTTATCTACTGATTGGTGCCATCAATCACAAACGTTCGGTCTCAATATCAACATTATTAATATTTATATTGTTATTGACCATTATAATAATCACTGGCTCTGTTTTTATCGCATTCACATCTCTTATTAATTGTTGTTATACTAGCTATCAATATGTTTATCAAGATTACTATTTTCCTAATCATATGGAAACCAGAAGGCCTACTGTTCAAACTAATAAGACATATAATTATTGATAACTACATCGCAATAATTTGAATGCTCAGCTTTATGGAGAATATGTTTCCACGTTTAAGATACTGGTTGTAAAAATGAAACCAAAGACATTAGAATTGATGGTTTACAAGTGATTGAGTTTTATTCATGCGGTAACTCTAAAGATAGTATCGTAATATAAGCTTTCATCGGGTTTATTTGTTGTTTTAATGATTTATGGCTTAATTTGCACAATCTTCACAGTTTGTTGTTGTCAAATGAGAGTTGCAGCAGGTCATGTTAAGAGTCAAGAATATTCTTCAAGCAGCTTAGACTGAATTTGCAACTATTTATTTTCTTAGAACAAAACTTATCTAAGATTTTAGTGTTTGGTAATTGTTTATTGAAGCGAAATCTTTTACAATCCAAACATCTAAGCTAATCCTCATAAACTTATAAAAACATAAGACTATTTCTAAAGTTTTCTGAGATTGCGTTCAACTGACCTCTTGTGTAATCTTAATATTAAACTATTTTTAGCCAAACTTTACTGCACTTCCAGCTCTAATATTCAAGTAGTGAAAAATGTGAAGTCCGAAAAAATAGGTCACAGATTAATATGTAGTTTTGACTAATTAATTCAGCTTAAGTTAGTTGATGAAAGTTGAATATGGATAAAATAAAGTCGAAGATCATATTCATAATTATATTAATTCTACGTTCAACACTTTTCCTGTCATTTATTAATGCTATAAATCCAGGAAACTACATTTGGCATCTAGTTATATCAGCAGTTAATTTATTGTTTCTAATTACTCTAATAATTTTTCTAATAATAATCAGCACTTTCTGCTCCAAACTTATACACGTTAAAGAACTTGTAAAGCGATTCCTTATTGATATGTCAATATTGTTTTGTGTTTAGTTTTGATAATCTTATTCAGTCTGGTTGCATTTTACCCATTGATCAATCGATCTAATTATATATTACTGTTAACTTTGATAGTTTTCGGCCGGTTCATATGTTGTATAATGATTCTTATGTAAATTCTTGTCATGTTTGCAGTCTCTATCGATAGCTGGTACACATGCTATAAATGTAGTGAATCTTTATTTGATGACAACGTAAGAAATAATTCTATGGAAATGAGAATATATAGAATTTTAGAGAAATTTAGTTCCTGTCATTCAGTTTGATTTTCGTAACCACAAAAAATTAATTTTCTACTTAAAATCGATTGCTTCAAGACTTTGAAGAAAGATTTTAAAACTCGGAACCGATTCTTTCGTCATTAGGCAACTTTTGTACTTTAAAATTCCTCTGATCATATGATTAATAATGAGGGTCCAACTAAGTCCAACTTAACAGTCCTTCACTGCATAGGAGCTTTCTTTGCATATTCAAGTCACTTACCCGTAGGTGAAAGAATCGTTTCTGAACTTTAAAAAAGATTTTTATTTCATAACAAAAAACTTAATTATCAATAGAAAGAAGAAATTAAAAAGAGAAAAGTATATTTTACTATTCTTTTAAAACCAACATAAATATATTTAAAAGTTGCAAAAAAATCTATAAACTTTTGTCTTAATTATGTATTTTTTTTTATTTCTATCAATAAATAAAATATTGTTTTAAAAACTAATTAAATCAATCAATAACTACAATAATGTATGTTTTTATTTATTTTCAATTATTGATATCAAATAAAAGTTTATATCAGATATAATTTTATTAAATATGTATCATGTATTGGGATAAAAATGTCTATAGTAAATGTGTTGGCTTTACTGCAAATGACAACCTTAAAAGTTTGATGCAATGCAGGAAAGCTTTTGTTTTGAAAATTATGAATGATAGTTTAGTTTATGAAGTTCTAAAGTCTTTCCTGCTTTCCATTAAACTTGTCATTTGTAGTAAAGCCAACATCTTCACTATAGATATTTTTATTCCAATGCACGATACTTCAGGAAGTAGGCGTTTGGTTTAAACACAGGATAAACTTCTCAATTAATTAATTTTTGTTACATATCAGTATAATAAAAAGTCCTATACAAATTCACGGCATTTCTTATCGATATGTCGAGGTACTTGTAATTAATGATGTACAAAAGCTCTAGCTCAAGCTTAAACTTAAAATAATATCTTACGTGTAAAAACGCATGTAATATGTGCATATAAAGGATATAAATTTTGCAAAAGTAAATCCAGTCATTAATTCATTGTTTTAGCCATAATAGTCAAACTAAATACATATTAGAAAAATGAAAGTATTTTTATATTTATTTGTCGATGAACTGAATTGGCACCATTTTCATCAGCCTTACTGAATTTAGTTTTCAGTTCCACAAAAGGACACTGGAAAAAACTTAGGCCGAAAGTTTTAGCTTAAAATTGATTTTTTTACTTAGTTATTCAACCGTAGTTAGTGTCCACCTATTTGCATAAACCCTTGTCTAGATTTCAGCCCAAATTTCTTCTATGGACCGAAGCTGAGGTACCAAAGGATTTTAGTTGAGCTGCACATATCGCACATTAAGCTTATAGTAAACTTAAACAGTCTCTCGAGCATAATGAGCTGATGCCAAGTGGGGCCAGAATATAAAATTCTGGCCTCGATGGAATTTACGGATAAGTGGCATCAGCTCCTTCGTAATATGCCTTGTTTTGTACACTTTTGTTTTAACGTTGCCCCGCGATCTCACAAAAATGCATTAGAGCCACCTTTGCGATCGATCTCTAAGATAGAGTTTTCCAATCGTTTATCCGAGCTCATGTTGATTTAAATTATCCATACTTTGCTTTATTAGTTTTTTCATAAATTATTTCATATTAATCAAAAGTAGAGACTATTGGCTTTATTTTGGTGTATAGAAAACTATATGAAGGTTTCGTTTACAAGAGATGCAATAGCATGAATTTTTGCAAAATTTAAACCTTAACGAGATATTATATGCAAAGTTCAATAATTTTCAACAAATCAATTAATTGTATATTTCTTGAAATAAGTATCTAAAAAGAAGTAAAATTTACTTCTTTAGTACATATTTAATATTAAAACAAGTTTTGATTGTAATTAACTATTTGTTTAATACTATAGAACTATTTTTCGGAACAACTCGTACAACTATGGATCCGCACATTTATACACCATGAAGGCTACATTATAAATATTGAACTTGAAAGAACTATTCCCCGATTTTGCACCAAGTTGTGGGAAAAATATGAAAACTATTTCATAATGACACATGATGTAATGACTCATAAATAACATATTCATTACTGCTCTAATTGTTATGCAGAATTCACATTGTTGCATTATGTAAACAAAACATTAAACGCTAAAACTTTAAAACTACATGAGATATCAAAATAAACTTTTCATAAATCGAGAGATAATTTTTCATAGCACAAAATATTAATAAACATTTTTTAAAAATGATTTTTTGTGACAGGAAATAAGGTATCAAATTTTTAGATAGTGATTTTTTAATGACGCCCAAATAAAACCACACAGATATTTGTATAGTTTGAGAGCTTACATATTCTAGTTTAATATTCTAAAGAGAATGGTGTGGTTATTTTTGGGCTCTATAAGTTATTAAGATAAGTTACTATGTATATCATAATGGCTGAATAAGGTAATTTACGGCTTAAAAATTGTGCATGTTGTTTACTTAGACTTGATCATATTAAAAATAAGCGTACTATTATACGTGTGAATAATAATGATTTATTAAACACGCTAAACATTGTTAAGCCAATTATTTTGCTAAATAAACGTAAAGATGTTGATCCTACTGAAGTTAAAATTAATGACACACAAATATCTTCAGGCTCATCAAATTAACAATATAACATTGGCATTTTGTAAATAATTATGTTTTATGTATGTAAAATATATTTGTTAATATTATTTACATGAACTGTAAGGAATTTTGTCATTTATTTGAAATGTACATAAAATATTTATTTTCATTCATTTGTTAATAATATATACATATTTAAATATTGTGACTCATGTATTTTAAAATTGTAAAAAATTTCAATTGTATCTAGATACTTTTTAAAGTTTCGTATAGTCCTTTGAACAAAGTCTATTGTGCTTAAATCAAAAATAATAGTTACAGACAGCGGTAATAAATCATATAACCATATAATGAACACAATTATCTGATTATTAGTCGTCTCGTCTGTGAAAAGGCTCAGAATATTGGGCACCATTACATTTGAAATGGAAGAAACTAAGACAAATCAGTAAAGATCTCAACAATTTTATGAAAATAGGCAAAAAATAAAGTATTAATATTATCATTTCTTACTTGATTTTAATTTTGATTTGTCATAAGTTTATAGTCAAATACATTACATAAGGATTAGAAGTCGCTACAAATATAGTCACTAAATATTTATGAAATTTGGTGTAGAGTTTTGAATTCAAGTCCGAAGCTATTCCTCCGAAAGTTATGTCAATCAAGTGATATAATCAAGTGTAAATTTTGATTACTAAGGATGCTTCAGAGGAGAAGAATGCTACATTTCTGAGAAGTCAGCAGTGATTTCGATAACTACTGTATCATTTCAAAACCATTTTATGACTGTGTGGTCAAAATCTATAGGATAAGCTTCAACCTATCAATGCATATCATATTTTCAATTGAGTGATAAAAGTATACACTTTAGGAAAATTTTCTGCTTATTAATTAGAGATTACAATTGAGACTTTTGATTGGTTTTTTACAGAAGAGCTTTTCATTTATTTTTTATGATAGATATGATTGTAGATGTGCATAGAATGTTTGTACAAAAGTCACTTTATATACGATTATTTCGATTTAATATGTTGACCTGTAATATAATTTACTAATACTGGGTCTAATTTACAATAACATGCAATTAGATTGATTTAAATATTGAGTTAAAACATAAAATCTGTAATTCAATAAAACGCCCTAAAACTGTTTATTGAAATTTAATTCATCAATAGAGCACCTAACTAGTATTTCAGATTTACTCCTTACAGTTTTATTGATAACACCAATTATTGTTCAGATATTATTTTATGTTATTTCATTGTGTTACATCAGTTCTGTGCCCAAATATATTTTGTTATAAATTTAAGTGAAACACATTAATTAATCATAGATTTACATCAAAAGAATACAATATGTTCTTTATCTTCTAAACTCATATTTGAGTTCGATTTTTCTTTAATATGACGTTTTAAAACAAATAAAGCGCGATAGATACGGATAGCGTCTGATGGAGAGCTCGTTGCCATGTACTGTATTTAGGAAACATTTATAATTACATACACTCTCAGAATTAAATGTTTCAATTAAATAACATAAAAGCATGTGCTTTTGTTATTGAATGCATTTTTATAAATATATCAATTATCCCTTGGGAACATCCTCACGCATCACTTTACTCTAGTTGCTATCGAGGATTATTTTGTTTTACATGGTACACATCGATCAGTTCAAACTTATGAATAAATTTTGAACTAAATCGAAGAAGAGATAGCTCCACAATCATTGCTTTGTCTAAGAGCACGTTTAGTATTAAAAATGGTGTTTACAATTAAGAGACAGTTTGCATCTATAAAACATATTTAGTAACTAATAATTGTTGTGCTTAAGATAGGGAAAAATTCATCGAAAAATTTACCGAAAAATTTAATATAAAAACTTTGTTAAGAAATAATGATAGCATTTTCAACATATGTAGAATTGCTATGTGTTGAATTGCTATTTCTAAGCACTAATTCTGTTAATCAATTTAATTATTAAAAGTTTGTTTCAAAGTATCAAATTTTGAATCGATGAGCATAATGTTCTAATATGAAATGCTTTAACTGCTTTATCTCAGTTTACGGGATTAAATGACATACTGTATTATCAGTCAAAAAAAGTATGTCAAAATGTGCCCTTAAAAACAGTAAAAGCCTATATGAATTGAACCAATAAAGGGAAAGATTGAGTAAATAATATTATCATATTATTTTGATAAGTATAATTTCTAATATGAGTCATAAAATGTGAAACTTATCTTTAAATCTTCATAAGTGTTGTAATTTATATCAAACTTTAACATACGTAACTTAAATTCATCAAATAAATAATTGAGAAAAGTTTAATGCAAAGTAAACAAATTATGAACTTTTTATTAGTAAAAGGGTTAATGCAAAATTTCATTATTTTGTTTTGCCATAAGTTAGGCCTAAACTAAAGTCTATAAAACCTTTCAAAATCTTGATTACATAAATATTAAAGTGACTCCGAAGTTTATAAGGCGCGAAAAAGTCTTATTTAACATATATACTTTTTTGGCCGATAGTACAATTAGATCAATAAAGTGCATAATCATTCAAAATTTACTCCTCACGCATCAGTCTGGGATTCATAAAAGAAAAACTATTTGGTTATAGTGACACAGTAGCAGGCATTAGTACGTAGCTGCTATTACGTAATGCAAAACCTATTCAAATGAATAAAATTTACTTCGATCGTGAAGGTCACAACGCAATAATACTACTTTTCACTATCCGGAATCGCATAACTTGTGGGCATGGCGAGACATGCCTGATTTTTTTGCCGCTTACTCATTAGAAATCTCTTCGGAAATAGAATATTTAGTGTTACCTCTAATTTGAAAATGTTTAAAAAATACTTAAATACTATTATATTCATAAACATTAACAAAAATCAGAACTTTTTATGAGAGTCCATGAGAGTTGAATAATTCAGTGCCGTCAGACTAATTGAGAAATTCAAACTGTAATCAGATGTTTCACAGCAAACTCAAGGTTAAGATCAACTAATTTAACATTATTTTTACCCTTTCCAGTGATAGAACAACTATTAATACATTTTTTGAAGTGCTCTTCAAACGTAACTTTACTTCAAACCTTCCTTATTCATAGTTATTATAGTACTTTGAAACTGAAATTTGGAAATATAATTTCATTATTTCAAAAGTTCCAGTAAATAATAGACTTACATCATGAAATTTATGCGAGTTGTCATTGTTTCACTATTTTTATATTCTATGAATGTGTTTTGTGTTAGTATTCAAAATGAAATCTCAAATAAATTAAAAGAGAGCTCGAAGAAGGAAAAAAATGATGTAAATGACGAACAATACGATTACAAGTATAGTGAAGAAGAAAATAGTGATAATAATGAGAAAAATGTTGAAAATAATGTGATCAACGGAACGTTTCCTGATATTTATCTGATGAGTACGAGTTATAGAAACTCAAATAAATTCATACAAAACATGTCATTTAATGATCAGATGGAGAATCCATTGAAATACATCACTCAAAGCATGGAATCAGTTGAACACATGACTAAAGTTTTGTTTAATGAATTGATGTCATCTGTTGAGTTACCGGCTGATTGTTTGCTATCATTTGTACGTATTATAATTTCTATGCGAAGAAGTGAATTGTGGGCCTTTAAATGTAAGTTATGTTCAATCGATTAATATTTGACTCATAAAGCAATAAGAGCAAATTTAGAATCCTATTCTTTACATTCATTATTATATTTTGAACCAGTATTAAGTGTACTCTTCCTAACAAAAGTCCATTCTATCAATAACTGATAAAAAATTATCACTTATTGTTATTAGTTCTTTTCTTATCAACTATTGTTGAATTTTTGATCAAAAATAAGGTCAAGGATTAAATTGTACAAAAAAACATAAACACAAAGCAGATTATTTAGAGTTAAACAAACACAAAATAATATCAATAACTTGTATAAGAGCAATTTGAGTTGATGGCTTGCAATGATAGGCACTGGGATAACAAGACTATGAACAGAATCATTATTTTCGAATATGAATTCATTTGACGTTTCTGCCATTGAGATTCATACTTGATCAGCATACTTATAAATTCCATAGTGTGAGACTATGAACTTCGCTTTTGCTCACATATGTTCGATCGGGTTAAAATCCAGAGACCGCGAGGGTGTTTGTATCATCTGATATCGCGTAATTTTAAAGTCGATCATTACTGGGTAATATTTGATTTTTATACTGAATTTTTATCTTCATAATAGTAAATTAAGTCACCAAATTCTCTTCTGTGTGTGGTAACGCCACTTAATTGAGGATATCTAAATAGCAATGATTGTTAAACATCCATAAAACAATTTAATATATGTATAATAAAGTTATAGATGTATGGTAAACTTTAAAAAGTTATACATTTTATTATACATTATGATTAAAAAGTTGATTTTTTATTGGCTTTTTTCAAACTTTATTCATAATTTGCATATAATCGATGAGTAATATTTAAAAAAATTGTACTCAAAATTTGTGTTTAGTTGTGTTTTGGACAATCTGTATATCGATAGGTTTTGCAATTTTTTTTTTCCAAAAATTTGATTTTTTTTTTGATAAAATGAACTGAAGAGTTATAAATCAACATCAATACAATATATTACTTAGTAACCATAAACTTAAATACGAATTTATCTCATACATTAAAGTTTGGTGTACCGTCGGTACGAAAAGTACTGTTCAACTTAAGCGCTTGAGAACAAAGTTGAGTCAATAATCAATGAATGCCTAAGGAATAGGTTCCATAAAATTTTGATGCAAGAAATATAAAGATAAATGGCTACTTGTTTTTAGTCATTGAATAAACAAAATTATCTAAAGATTATTAAATAAAAACCTAATTTTATTGAGCTTTTAATTAAGACATGAAATTTGTTACGTAATTGAGTAATTCGTATTATTAAAGTTCTATCATTTGTTTAAAAAGTTTTAATGTATGCAAACTAGGGTGACCACATGTCCTCCTTTTGGGAGGACAGTCCTTTTTTGACAAATTCTGTCCTCTGTCCTCCCGGGGGTCAGAGGAGGACAATACAATGTCCTCCTCTACAAAAAGCATTAAAATTTCCTGAGACTGTAATTATTTCTTATGTTTTATATGCAAAAGTCAAATTATGCCCTTTTCATTGTCAAAGATAGTATAATTTCGCATATATATACATTATAAAGGAAACAATTAGGAGGTTTATACATAAGTATGGTGTAATCATACATTTGACTTATCAAATACATGTGACGTAGTTATAAAAATTTTAATCAAAACAATCCCTCTTTTTAATTGTGAATCACAATGTCTCAGAAGAGAAGCAAAAGAATATAAGAAGTATTCATTTAGACACAAATTGTATTAATTCAAAATAATGTGTGAATAAAAAATAAAAATGTCCTCCACTGTCCTCCCTTTCAATTACTTAAGTCCTCCCGTATAGCAGTTATGACGTGGTCACTCTAATGCAAACACAATTTAAATATGTTAGTGACCCCTAAACTTTTGGTGCGAGAAAATACTAAGATTATACAATACTTTTTCAACCGAATTTACATATGAATTGTAAAGATTCAGTCATGAGATACTAATTAAATAAAAACGATTAATACAATATTCTAGTTATAGATGCAAACGGAAAATTTCCATCGGGGCTCATAGAAGGAGTTTCATCATTTTTCGGTGAATACGATCAATGCCTTAATATTGAGAGCCCTCCTTCTAAAAGTGATGGCACTGTATTTCATGGAAAATATTGTTTAGCGACACCTGATATTCAGTTGTCATCATTTGATAAATTGGAAAAAAATTTTACAATAAAATTTCTGACTAATAAAACCAATCATTTAATTAATGAATTGCTGAAGAAAAACGTCAATACAATAAAGCTTTCTCTGGCAAACAATTATTATATAAAAAAAGTTACGCTCTTTCGTATTGGAATCTGCATACCATCTAATTGTGAGGCAAAACATATCCAAAATGTTATAAATAAAGGTTTATATTTATCTCAGTTTTTTTGCTTCGAGTAAAACTAAAACCGGTTAATTTGTATATAGTTTTTCAACCAATACTTAAGATTCCTGTAGAGATTGGGCCAAAATGTAATGTTAAAAGCGAAAATCTGACATTTAATCAGTTTCAAATAACACCCATGTAAGTTATGCAATTATTCATCATTTGATAACTTTTGCCAATCATATGTGCTTTGTAAATTTTCAATAAACTTTTTCTTCTAAATTTAGATCCGTTTTCATAATCTTATCAATCATGGTAGCAATCAGTACAACAATAGAAATATTTCTGATTAAAAAATTACCAAAAGGCTCAAATGAAAATTCAATTGAGAAACGAAATACTATTGAGAAAATTTTACTCACATTTTCTATAATCAAAAACACAAAAGTTTATTCTCAACTAAAAAGACAATTATCAATGCATTTATACGTTGAATTTAATGTTCATTTTATGGATATTTATAGCTCAATATTATATGTCGCCCTTATCATTAAACTTGATTGGATTTAAAAGAATTTTCAGCAGTTATATTCTTAAATTAATTTCAGACAAAAAATATTTTTGGGTTCGGACACCGTTTCCTTTGGGGACTCTTCTTATTTTTGCGTAAACTACATCAATTCTTATTTAACCCATCGTCACAACAGTGGGGTAAAATGTTCCCAAGTTTGACTTTAAAAATTTCGCAAAAATCAACGAAATGTCGCTATTTCTCGAGGATTTAGGTATTCCTCAGTCATATACCTGGCTTTGAATGACAAAAAATCTGATTAATTTAGACTTATGACTTTATTTTAAAAAATTTTTTCTGGCAACATCTTTGGTTGAGGACAGAAATTTGCCCTAACATCGCAGTGATTTGTGTTTACTATGTGTCACAGTGCTGTAATGTGACTACTAGCAATTTGAACCACTAATGATGCTGTAGCAGATAATAACTAGAAATTAACTAATTAGTAAATTTAAACTTCGAAAACAAGGGCTAACCTTGATTCTCAAAGCATTCAGACTAACCTAGAACAGATATAAAGGGTGAAAATCATGGGGTGACATCTTACCCCACAGTTAATTTTATGTCTTCGGAAGTTAAGTTGTGACGAAGGATTAAGGTTCAATTTGTAAAACTTTTATCTTGTTTATTTAAGTGGAGTTTACATATCACTAGACTTTTTTGGAAGAAAAGAGAAGAAAATTTCTGCTTTAAGTTATATTAACTTTGCTATAAAAAAGTGGCTCAGATTTAATATCAGATGTGTTGGTCCGATTCTAATCATAATCCTATTGTCAGCACTGGGTGACGGGCCGATTTGGCACTTAGGAGAACAGTATTTTGTCAATTCATGTAAAGCTAATTTTTGGCAAAATTTATTGTTTCTTAATAATCAAGTTAAAAGTTTAGGAGACATTGTAAGTAACCAAAAATATAATTAAAGCAAAGATTACTATATGTCATCTCATCATAAGTTATTTTTTTTATAAAAAATACAAATTTATTATCTTGAAATTGCATAATATATAACAACTTTTCTTTTATGTAATTTTTCAGTGTAATCCCACCTCAGTATTTCTGTCAATCATATTTCAATTACAAATCATTTCACCGCTAATTATGATTGCATTACATTTTTCAACAAAAATTGGTATTATTATCACTATAATGCTAATGGTATTTGGTTGCTTTGCAAGTATTTTACCCACATTTATGGGACTACCCATCGCTCCCTTTGAGGTCTCAGATATGGATTCAGTTGATCAGATCACACATTCATTAACTCACTATTATATTAGTACTGAACAGTATTTGACACCATTTGTAGCCGGAATACTAATCGGATACTTGATAACAAACAGATCGAAGTTTTCAAATTTCTTCAACAAAAAGCTCATATCATTAATACTTTGGACATTATTTTCGCTTTTATGTTCGTCAGCTATTATTTGGGGGGAAAATTTCAAAGATCTAAATCTAAGACCAAATAAGTTGAATTTATTACTCTGGTTCTCATTAGGAAAATTACTCTGGGCTTCAGGTTGTGGTTGTCTAATGTTATTGTTATGTACTGGAAGTGGAGGTCAGACAAAAATTTTTAATATTGAAAACTACTCACAATTCAAAAATTTTTATTTCAGGATTTGTTTGTCGCTTCTTATCTCTGGATGTATTCAAACCTATGATTCGTTTAAATTTTACATTTTTGCTGTTGAGTACAACTCTCATGTATTTCAGACTATTTACAATTAGAGATAATGTCGAGTTAACTCACATTTATTTGGTATTAATGAGACTTCATTCAAGTATTTGTGTTGAAATAACTTTTGGTTGTTCTATTTTTTAGTGTAAATGTATTTTTGTTGATGCATTAATCAATTACATTATCGCATATTTGCTTTATATTCTTATTGAATGCCCATTTAATAATTTGGTCAAGCATTTCTATGGCTCATATCAATTGACTGATGAAAACTTTAATAACGTCAATAGTTCAGGATTTGAAAGATTGAATGATAGATCTGAAGATGATATGGAAATTCAAGTTGAACATTGTTCTATTGGAGATTGATTTCTTGAATGTGTCATGAGCAGGGTAAGTATTTTTCGGGAGTTTAAAGTGGTCAAATCGGTCGGGAATCGGGAGCTTAAAAGAACCGAAATCGGGACTTAAAAAGTAAAAATCGGGAGTTTAGAAAACTTCAATTTCGATCGTAATACAACAAAAATAGTTGAATGCGAGAAATCAAGAAAAGCATTAGCATAATGACCTAAGAAAATGTATAAATATCTCTAAAATTGAATTAATCATAATTGAAAGTATTAGAATCTGATTCAAGAAAGTGAAATTTTATTTTGACTCAATGTTTCTCGAACTTATTAGGATAAAAAATACAAGTCATTTACTTATGACTAATATCTAACTAATTTTTTGTTTATTTTAATAGCGTTTTGATTGAAAAGTTTGATAGCATAATGGTATGAATTTGAAGTTTGAATGTTTTGTTATATTTTTCACTCGTTAGTCTAATAATACTTTATCTTATATCGATGTTTAAGAGTTGAAAAAAGGAACCTTTAAACTTATCAATTAATAAGTTCTTTTATTCATAAACAGTAAAAATTGTTTTATTATGTGTGCCCCTCATTGCTAAGGCTTTTCTTCATTTCTCGCGTTCAATTGTTTTCTTTCTTCAAATGTATTAAACTGTATTAACAGTTCTTCAAAATTTTATTGTACTATATAATTAGGTTGGTCTCCAAGTTTTCAGGTGAAAAACACCGTCGATCTTCTGTCAAAAGATTTTATACACAGTGAAAGGCGCTCGATATCCACGGATAACAAAGGCGCATATCTCTGTTCAAACGATGCTCGTAACTAAATATTTTTTAAAAGCTTTATCAAGATAATGAGTTTTCGATTACAGTTTTGATCAATTTTTAATATTTTCGTTATATTTTTAAGTCAAAATGAGACAAAACTTTTAAAAAAACGTTCTAAATCGGGAGAAACTCACGAGAAGCTTAAAATCGGGAAAATCGGGACTTTCAAACTATTTTTATAGAAGCTCGAAGTGACCAAAAATACTTTAATATAAAATTCCCGAAGAATAATTTTAGGAAAAATTATCGGGATTTCCCGATAAATACTTGCCCTGGTCATGAGCTGACTCATAATTTGAGTTTTTACAGCAGGATAATGAAGTTATTTTAATCATTCTAGTTTAAAACAAGTTATAGAAACTTCTTATAATAATTATTATATTATGTAAAACATCTATATACGAGTTTAGTTTCCTATTACAAGATAAAGTATTTTTTTATGATATATAATATGTTATTTCAATCGGGATTCAATTTCTCTAAAAAAGGAATGTGAGAAAATTGAGAGCAAAAGAAGGAATATAAGCAAATGTTTGAGAGAAAGCAGGGGAGTGGAGATGCAGTCATGGAAGAGAAAAGTCCTGTTGAGAGATTGAACCGGTTTTTTTATTCGCTTGAGAAAAAGTTTATAGTATGATAGTTGCTATAAAAATTATTCTAGTTGAATTTTGCGTTATCAACAAATTTACTGATATACTCAATTATTTTTCATATATTAATCATATTTTTCTTTATAAAACTTAAGTAATAAAATTTTATATTTTAATTTTAAATTGTCTTTAGCAATTAAATAAAAACAATAAATACAGTCTGACCCGGCTATTGGCAACTCGGTTATAGGCAACCCCGGTTGTTAGCAAGTAATTTATTCGGTACCAACTAATCAAATCATATGTTAAAGAGTTCGGATATAGGCAAACCCAGTTATAGGCAGCTAATGTTTTACGCACCGACCAGTTGTTTATAACCGGGCCAGACTGTATATAAGTTGTAAATAGCTAAAGAGTTGATTCTAGGGATCTCCAGCATAACAAATGTTTATCAAAATTAAAGCTGAAATAGAACTGATTAGAACCTTTTGAGGATTAAACCTTCAGATCTATCTCAAAAATTTTAACTTTTAGTGATTGCCAATTTGAGGATAATATCATTAACTTAAAATTGTATCACGATAAAAAATGTTGAGCACTAATTTTTATATTAAATAAATTGGATCAAAGTTTGGCACTTGGGAGAAACTTGCTCATTAAACGTTTTATCCCTTTATAGCATACTTTATAGCAAATATTTACTCTAAAAGTTATTTAAATTTTTAAAAACATTCAAATTCCATGTTAATTTAAAAAGAGTTTCTAAATGTTTAATAAACAAATTAAAAAAAATATTTGCTTTAATTTTGATATATACAGTATGTTTGTTAATTCGTATCTTATATTTGAGAACATATAACTCTAAAACTAAATTATAGATTTTTATGAACAAAGTATTATTTTAAAAAGATTAGTTAAAACATAAAGTTCGATTATAAATCCAGTGCTAATAATGTCAACTATAGTTGCATCCGTTGATCCATTTTACCATATTTATCAGCAAATTCTTCTCTGGTTCGAGCACAAAACTTGGTTAACAAATAAGTTTTATGAATAAAACTCTTTGTTTTATTGAGAACACCATTTTAAATACTTCTTTTGTTTTTATCTCAAACATGATTAAAAAGTTGACTTTTCTTTTACTTGCTTCAAACTTTATTCATAAGTTGCATCTAATCAATGAGTAATATTAAAGAAAAATTGTACTCAAAATTTGAGTTTAGTTACATTTTGGACAATCTGTGTTGTGATACAATTGAACCTGAATGGTGAACATTTGCCAAATGAAATTCGCTCATTATATTATAGAAAGAGATAATATTCGACAAAATGATTGGAATTTGACCGAAATATCTACAATATTTAAGACATTTATTTATGTAAAGTTTCTTATCGGAGTCAATAGCAACACCTCCGAAAGTAATAAAAAAGATGCGATAAAATCATAGATAAGTTCTAATTGCTTTCGAAGCTTTTGAATCGATTGCTGGCATTTTTCAATTTACAGATAATCAATGTTTATATCTCAAGAAAAATACTCAAACAAATTATTTGTTTTAGTTATTTGAAAATTTTTAATTATATTTTAGAATACTTGTTAACTTTAATAAGAGCCATCAATTTTCGAATAAATAGGATATGAGTTGTTAAATTCATGTTCTTATGAAGTATTTTATTTCTTGAGTAAAAATCACATCGACTTTTGTCGATAGAATTAACAGAGTAATATTTTAATAGACAATTTATTGATGAGAACTCTGATTAAATTTAATTTTTATGCAATAATCATCTTTGATAACTTCCAAAACCTTATTATCTATCTTAATTTCAATAGAATTGTGAGTTTTATCAAAACAAGCATTTATTTTGACTGGATTTGTTCAACAATTTTAGTTTTTTCTTAATCTGAGAAGTCAATCGCGATTTCGATGACCACTGTGTCATCTCAAAATCATTTCATGACTGTGTGATCAAAATCTATAGGATATGCCTTAATAAAATTAATCTAAATGCATATTATATTTTCAATTAAGGGATAAAAAACACTCTTGAGAAGATTTTTTGCTTACTAATCAAATAGAGACTACTATTGAGATTTTTTGATTGGTTTTTACAGAAAACTTTGCACTTCTTTCTATGACAAATATTATTTAATTTTCTTAGAATGCTTGTACAAAATTCATTTTATATACGATTATTGAGTACAATTTGTTTTCCTATAATACAGTTTACTAATAGTGGATCTAATTTGCAATAACCTGCAATTAGATCGATTTAATATATAAAATCTGTAACTTAACAAAAACACCCTAAAACTGCTTATCGAAATTTAATTCATCAATGGAGCACTTAACTAGTATTACAGATTTATTTTTCAGTTTAATCATAAGATCGATTATCGTTCAGACATTATTTTACGTCATTTTGTTGTATTACGTGAGTTCTGTGTCTAAAATTACTTTATTAAACATTTAAGCCAAATACATTAAACACAGGTTTACATTAAAAGAATATAATTAATCATAAATGACAATTGATTGAACTGAGAGTCGGTGTGGCTGAGCTATAGTTGATGATTAACTGAGACAAAACTGCATATTAGTTTGTCTAAAATTCGCATCAAAGCTATTCTACTAAACAAAAGTATAAAACATTCAACTTAATTAAAGAGATAAAAGCTTAGATTTACAGCTAATCCAAAGGAACAACATAAACTGAGGAGGTTAGATCCAGATAATTTTGATATATCATTCATTTATAGGATGATCTTGTTATAACTAACATAAAAATTGCTGTTTATGAGCTTGAGTCACACCTTAAAGTTACAATTAAATTTAGAGCTATTTCATTGAATAAAGTATAGCAAAAGCTTACGAAACTTCAAAAGCACTTCACTGTAAAACACTTATAGAATTACAAATTCAATATTAATTTTTTATAAACGTTATAAATATCTTAAAGTTTCTGTTTTGCAGTGAAGTGTTCTTATAGTTTAAGAAGCCTTAAGTACTTAAGAACAATAGAAAAGCCCAATTCTCGCAGTAAATTTATCAGATTTAAAGTGCTCATAAGCAAAATTTTACTTGAGATTATCGAACTATTCATAACATAGTTTAAATTAGTGTTTAAATAGTCTTGATCTGACTTCTTCAGTTCAAGTGGTTCCTTGTTGGAGGCAATATATTTTCTTCTGTTCAAACTCTGTTTCATATCAAAACTTTTATTTTACAACCGAAAATCCTTTTCTTCCATTATCAAATTTATTAATAAGTACAGCATAACTTTATTTCAAACACTAGACAAACTTTAATGAAATAGATTTCATGAAAAGGCAATGTAATATCAAATGAACCCAAATAATTAACAAACATGTTATTAGGTTTCAAGTTTTGAAATAATAAACAAATTATACATTCCGTTTGTCGAAAGATTTATGTAATCTTTTTTTAGTTTTGGAAACATCACTCGTATTTCATTGGAATACAGAGTCTGGAAAATATAACATTTTCGGGTAAAATAATCCGCTCAATAAGTTTGTTAATATCGTAAAGTTTATCTCTATTAATAAAAAACATGCTTTTTATTTGTTTATATAAATTTATTTGGAGGTTGCAAAAAATTGTTTATGTATATATATTGATTACATCTCACATTTGACTAATTAATCAAATGTTTATTAATCTTTATCAAGGTCTTTAAAAGTCATCCTTAAAGTCGAGCCTATGAGATTGAGTTGGTTTCTCTGCCTCTATTTTGCAGTCAACCTGCTTTTCTAAACTTCAATTATTTTACTTTATGAGAACTATTTCCAGATAAATATACAAGTAATTCAATAAGTGAGCAACCTTTCAAAATCTACTCCTCATGCATCAGTCCGGAATTCATAAAGGAAAACTACTTGGTCATAACTGCACGTAATAAGCATTAGTACGCAGTTGCTATTGCGTAGCTCAAAACACTTGCTAATGAGTGAAATCTGTTCCGATCGTGAAGGTCACAATATAAAAAAACTATTTTCCAACATCAGTAAATGCACAACTTGAGAGTAAATGAGAACTAAGACTTGTCTTGTTTTCATGTCACTAATAATGGAGAAATCTCTTCAGACACGAAATATTTAGTGTTATTTCAAATTTGAAAATTATTAAAAATATTTAACTTAACCATTTATAAACAAAAACAAAAATCTGAACTTATTATGAAATCAATAAGAGTTTAATAATTAAGTGCTGTCAGACTCTTTAATTGAGAAATTCAAACTGTAATCAGATGTTTCGTAACAAAACTCAAGGTTAGCCTCAACTTTAACATTGTTTTTATCTTTAGCAGCAATAGAACAACAACATTTTTTTAAGCACTCTTCAAACGTAACTTTACTTCAAACCTTCCTTATTCATAGTTATTATAGTACTTTGAAACTGAAGTTTGGAAATATAATTTCATTATTTCAAAAGTTCCAGTAAATAATAGACTTACATCATGAAATTTATGCGAGTTGTCATTGTTTCACTATTTTTATATTCTATGAATGTGTTTTGTGTTAGTATTCGAAATGAAATCTCGAATAAATTAAAAGAGAGCTCAAAGAAGGAAACAAATGATGTAAATGACGAACAATACGATTATGAGTACAGTGAAGAAGAAAATAGTGATAATAATGAGAAAAATGTTGAAAATAATGTGATCAATGGAACGTTTCCTGATATTTATCTGATGAGTACGAGTTATAGAAACTCAAATAAATTCATACAAAACATGTCATTTAATGATCAGATGGAGAATCCATTGAAATACATCACTCAAAGCATGGAATCAGTTGAACACATGACTAAAGTTTTGTTTAATGAATTGATGTCATCTGTTGAGTTACCGGCTGATTGTTTGCTATCATTTGTACGTATTATAATTTCTATGCGAAGAAGTGAATTGTGGGCCTTTAAATGTAAGTTATGTTCAATCGATTAATATTTGACTCATAAAGCAATAAGAGCAAATTTAGAATCCTATTCTTTACATTCATTATTATATTTTGAACCAGTATTAAGTGTACTCTTCCTAACAAAAGTCCATTCTATCAATAACTGATAAAAAATTATCACTTATTGTTATTAGTTCTTTTCTTATCAACTATTGTTGAGTTTTGATCAAAAATAAGGTCAAGGATTAAATTGTACAAAAAAACATAAACACAAAGCAGATTATTTAGAGTTAAACAAACACAAAATAATATCAATAACTTGTATAAGAGCAATTTGAGTTGATGGCTTGCAATGATAGGCACTGGGATAACAAGACTATGAACAGAATCATTATTTTCGAATATGAATTCATTTGACGTTTCTGCCATTGAGATTCATAATTGATCAGCATACTTATAAATTCCATAGTGTGAGACTATGAACTTCGCTTTTGCTCACATATGTTCGATCGGGTTAAAATCCAGAGACCGCGAGGGTGTTTGTATCATCTGATATAGCGTAAATTTTAAAGTCGATCATTACTGGGTAATATTTGATTTTTATACTGAATTTTTATCTTCATAATAGTAAATTAAGTCACCAAATTCTCTTCTGTGTGTGGTAACGCCACTTAATTGAGGATATCTAAATAGCAATAACTGTTAAACATCCCTTTAATGCGAAAGAAGGACTTAACCATTTTGAATTATGATTTCAGAAATGGACACCGACTTTCTGCCTGATTTTTCAAATGGTTGAACATAATGGTTCTCATAAACACAGCCCTGCAGCCTCCCTGCAAACTCTTTATAGGCCTCACTTGATTGAAATATTGACTCATCTACAGAGTTTGATTCCAACCGGAAGTATCAAATAGCTTTCTGCGAATTATACTCTTCGCACTCAAATCGAACCTGTTAGTTGTTGTCTTCGTTTAACCACATGACAAAATAATTAATTTTCTTCCAAACACTTCAGATATGTTTGAAGTGAGATATCGATACCAGTTCGCTCTCTGATTTACAGAAGTTTTCGAAAGGAGTCTTCTGTAGTTGACAAGGGCATATTCCATTCTTCTTGTTATCATACGTGAACGACCTGTTAGCTGCGGTACTTTCATCAAACCGGCAATGTAAAACTTCGTGAACCACTACTGATCGCACGTTCGAACTTTATTCATGAGCACTTTTTTACCGGCTCTCCACAACCCAACAAATAAACAATCACGTTTCGCCCCTTTCGGTGAGCGGTTAACCATTAGCTCTCTGAAAGTTATTGAGTAATCCTTTTCATAAAAAATTTCGTATAAACTTGATTTATTTTGATAGGAAAAAGTGTATAATGAACTATTAATAACATGCATTCGCCTTATTTTGATCATTTATGATAAATCAAGAGAAACTCTTATCTAAGTTTTCTAAGTCGAAATATGCTATCAGTATATTTCTGATAGCATGGACTATTGTTAGAGTGACCAAACGTTTTTGACGGGACAGTCTCATCTTTTTAAAGATAAAGACAGAAATACCGCCAGATCAAAAACTCTCAATGGGACAATTAGTTGTCCCGTTTTTCAACTTTCAACTTAAAAAATGTATTTAGAAAAATATTTCTTGGAAATTCGAACATTGAATTTATTTTCCAAATGATAAGTGATTAAGAAACTTAGTTTAACGTTTTGAACATCTGTGGTTTAAAACCAAAAGTTATTGAATTAATATTTTATGCCTTGACATGTATCTGATATAAACCAGTATTTCTTACTTTTGAATAACTTTTGAAAGATGCCATTTCTAACAAAAAATATACCTCTGAAATCAACCATGAATAATTTTCAAAGTTTTCATATTAGAATGTATTGGTTGACACCTAAATATTTGTAATTACTAGTATAAGCGGCATTTTTCTTTATAAAAATGTGTAAGGGTCTCCCTTTGATATTTTTGTCTCGTCATGAGATAAGCCAGAGATGGTCACCCTAACTATTTTTAAGGAGTTTACTTTAAGTACTGGCATTAGTTGCCGGTGTTATATCTCTGGCTTCAAAGTCTTTCTTTGGTCTTCCGAGTTGACCTGTAACCGGGGCTTTTTCTCCGGCTTTAACCATTTAGAAGCTTTGAAAAATTAATATTTAGTTATATGATGGGTTGAATTTTGTAAAATAATAATCTATGGTCTTATAAAAGAAATAGTTTTAGTGTTCACTCTGTTAATGCCGAGATTTGTACAAAAGTAAACTTTTTGTTATCATCATGCAATGACCTCATAGAATATGTCATTAAAGATAAGAGTCTAATCGAAGCTGCAAAATCCAGCAAAAAATAGTGTCATATGAAAGCCATCAAAAATAAGATGTGAAATCATTGAATATTTTTTGAATAAATAGTTCATTTGCAATTTGACAGCTTGTGATAAACCTAAAAAGTATACCTTGGCCCCCTTTAATAAATGAAACTCTACTTATTAATCAGAAAGATTATAACACCGGTAGTATTAGTGTTTTAAAAACCTTCCTTGAACAAAAAAAAGTGTAATAGTGAATGATTGCTATCTAATGGCTTTTTAAATCAAATGGATCTCGGAACACAACTCATAATGTTTAAATTATGTAAGTTTTTATATACTTTTAAACGAAAATAAATGCAAAAATTAACTTAAGGTTTCATTTAATAATTCGACCAAATAAACCAATAGGTTTCAACATTTGCCATGAAACTGAGTATTTTTAGCTGAATTAAATTAAAAAGTTATAAATCAACGCCAATGCAATATATTATTTAGGAACCATAAAATTAAATACGAATTTATCACACACATTAAAGCTTGGTGTACCGTCGGTTCGAAAAGTATCGTTAAATTTGAGCACTTGAGAATAAAGTTAAGCCGATAAATTAACGAATGCCTAAGGGATAGGTTTCATAAATTTTAATGTATGAAAACTAATTTATATGAATACTAAGTAGTCTTATAAGTCAATAAGTCTTATTGTTAGTCATTGAATAAACAAAAGAAATCCTTAGAGCATTACATAAAAGTTCAATTTTATTGATATTTCAGTTAAGACACTAAACAAGCATATAAAACATATTGTGTAACTGAGTCACTGGCATTATTAAAGTCCTATAATTTGTCCAAAAAGTTTAGTGTATGCAAGCGCAATTCTAATATGTTAGTGATCCCTAAACTTTTGGCCTGAGAAAATACTTAGATTATATAATAATTTTTGAACCAAATTTACATATGAATTGTAAAGATTCAATCGTGGGATACTAATTAAATAAAAACGATTTATACAATATTCTAGTTATAGATGCAAACGGAAAAATTCCATCGGGGCTCATAGAAGGAGTTTCATCATTTTTCGGTGAATACGATCAATGTCTTAATATTGAGAGCCCTCCTTCTAAAAGTGATGGCACTGTATTTCATGGAAAATATTGTTTAGCGACACCCAATATTCAGTTATCGTCATTTGATAAATTGGAAAACAATTTTACTATAAGCTTTTTGACTGATAAAACTAATCATTTAATTAGGGAATTTCTGAAAAGAAATATCGTTACAATAAAGCTATTCGTTTCAAGCAATATTTATATACCAAAAGTTACACTCTTTCGTATTGGAATCTGCATACCATCTAATTGTGAAGCAAAACTTATTCAAAATGCTATTAATAAAGGTTTATATTTATTGCAATTTTTTCGCTTAAAGTAAAACTAAAATCAATGAATTCTGTATATAGTTATTCAACCAATACTTAAGATTCCTGTAGAGATTGGGCCAAAATGTAATGTTAAAAGTGAAAATTCAACGTTCAATCAGTTTCAAATAACAGCCATGTAAGTTATGCAACTATCCTTCATTCTGTTGCATTTTACTAATTTATATATTTAGCTAAATTTTCAATAAATTTTTTTTCTCCCAAATTTAGATCCGTTTTCATAATCTTATTAATTCTGGTAGCAATCAGTACAACAATAGAAATATTTTTGAGGAGAAAATCATCAAAAAAAACAAAATGAAAATCAAATTAAGGAGCAAAATACTATTGAGAAAATTTTACTCACATTTTCTATAATCAAAAATACAAAAAGTTTATCCTCAACTAAAGAAGACAATTATCAATGCATTTATACGTTGAATTTTATGTTTATATTATGGATATTTATAGCTCTATACTATTTGTCGCCCATATCATTAAACGTGATTGGATTTAGAAGAATTTTTAGCGGTTATATTGTTAAATTGATTTCAGATAAAAATTATTTCTGGATTCGGACACCATTTCCCTTAGGGGCTCTTTTTGTTTTCGTGTAAATAAAACATCAATTCTTATTTATATTTCGATTTGTAAAACTTTTATCTCGTTTATTTAAGTGGAGTTTACATATCACTAGACTTTTTTGGGAGAAAAGAGAAGAAAATTTCTGCTCCAAGTTATATTAAATTTGCTATAAAAAAGTGGCTCAGATTTAATATCCGATGTGTTGGTCCAATTCTAGTTATAGGCCTATTTTCAGTATTGGGTGACGGACCGATTTGGCACTTGGGAGAGCAGTATTTTGTCAATTCATGTAAAACAAGTTATTGGAAAAATTTACTGTTTCTTAATAATCAAGTTGAAAGTTTAGGAGATATTGTGAGTAACTAAAAGTATAAATATAATTAAAGCTAAGATTACTGTTTATTATCTTACCATAAGTTTTGCATGAAAAATATAAATTTATATTCTTGAAATTGCACAATATATAACAACTTGTCTTTATGTGACTTTTCAGTGCAATCCTCCCTCAGCATTTCTGTCAATCGTGTTTCAATTACAAATCATTTCACCACTAATTATGATTGCATTACATTTTTCAACAAAAATTGGTATTATTATCACTGTAATGTTAATGATATTAGGTTGCTTCACAAGTATTTTACCGACATTTCTGGGACTACCGATTGCTCCCTTCGAGGTTTCAGAGATGGATTCAGTTGATCAGATCACACGTTCATTAACACGCTATTATATTGGTACTGAACAGTATTTGACACCATTTTTTACCGGAATACTAGCCGGATACTTAATAGTAAATAAATCAAGATTTTCAAATTTCTTCAACAAAAAACTCATATCATTAATACTTTGGACATTGTCTTCACTCTTATGCTCTTCGGCTTTCATTTGGGGAGAAAATTTCAAAGATTTAACTATAAGACCAAATAAGTTGAATTTATTACTCTGGTTCTCATTAGGAAAATTACTCTGGGCTTCAGGTTGTGGTTGTCTTATATTATTGTTATGCACTGGAAGTGGAGGTTTGATTAATATCTTGAATATTGAGAACTACTCATAATTTTCAAATATTTATTTTAGGATTTGTTTATCGCTTCTTATCCCTTGACATATTCAAACCGATAACTCGTTTGAATTATACATTTTTATTGCTACAAATGACTCTCATGTATTTCAGACTATTCACAATTAGAGATAATATCGAATTAACTCACTCGTATTTGGTATTAATAGAATTTTTATGCAATTGTTTATTTTGAAATAACTTTTTGATTAATTTATTTTAGCTTCAATGCGTTCTCGTTGATGCGATTATCAATTATATTATCGCATATTTACTATATATTCTTATTGAATGTCCGTTTAACAATTTGGTCAAGCATTTCTGTGGTTCATATCAATCGACTGATGAAAACTTTAATCACGTCAATAGTTCAGGATTTGAAAGACTGAATGATGCATCAGAAGATGATACACAAATTGAAGTTGAATATTGTTCTGAAGATTAATTCCTTAGAAAATTAAATGCTCATCAAGACTTGAAGCTGGAATAGAGCTGATTAGAACCAATTCGTAGGATAACATTCAGTATAATACATATCTTTAACTTTAAATTAATTTCTTCAATACTTCAATTTTTTCAATAATTTTCATATTATTGAGAATTCGGGCCCAAAATTAAAGAGATTGCGATCTGATACAGTAGTATTCTATGATTAATTTGTGATACTTTTTCGGTGAATGATTTTACCGGACTTAGGTAATTGAAAGTTTTATGACTCTAAATCAGTTTATTTCCTTCAAGAATTTACTAAACTTTCATCTTAGATAATAATTCATATTCTATGTGAAGTTTGTATAGTTTTACTAATACTTCAAATGTTTACGTTATTTGATGCAATATTATATTAGAGATAATATTGTATTTCAAGTTTCCTTTTACAGTTCCTTGATCATGAAATCTATTTTGTAGCTAAGAAGTTTCCAATTTCAGAGTTTTTACTGTATTTTTTATATGCAGCGGATAATAAGAAAGCTCTGTATATTTCAACTCTTCCTAATATTTTTTATGATGAAATAAAAGATTGTAATCAAATAACGTTCTAATATTATTGAAATATATAATAACATAGATTCCAGAATTTAAGATGAGTAAGTATTCACAGCCTCTGGTTATGCGTTTTGGTTATGGAGCTCAAGTCGGAACGTCCAAACAAATTAGTGTTATTTCCTCAAAACAGCAAAACGTCTAATGCTAAAACCAAAACTTATTTCATATTATTCGAATGATGGCTCAGTTACCGTTAAAGGGCTGTACAAAAATTACTTCAGTAGTTGGTAACCAGGGAAATCATATGAGAAGCACAGGGGGCAGTATTTTAAGCGCGTGTGGACGTCCATAATCATCCTTTATTTTCGACCCAAAATTAAGCAAATTATAAGGTTTTGCAGTTTTTGTCGAGAAATAATGAGCAAATTAAAGATTGAATCCATACTTAATATTTGCTTATATATTTACCACAGACTGTTCTTAATGTACAAATCGATAGAACGGTCTATAAAATATTTAGAAAATCATGTGATTTATCATTCGATTACTAATGGAAAAACATTAAGTAGTTAAATGTGATTACAATTAAATTATGTTCGATTTAAGCAATATATAGTCATAAATCAGGTGACTGTCATTGGGCAACATGTATACAATTATTGTATCAAAGTATTTATAGCCGTAAACTCTAAAGTCAATAATAGTTGCAACAAACATTCATAATTGAATGGGGAGGGTATCTGATTAAAATATACGACTTTATTAAGGGAAATCGATAAAAGTTGAGCAGATGTAGATCGTGAGAGGAAATGGCGGTTAAAGTTTAAGGTTGTATATCCCTAGGATACTTGAAGCATAGTAATTGTATAGTTCAATTGAAGGTCAATAACTATAGAAAATAAAATCATAAAACTTAATTCATTTTTCCAGAGTGAGTGTCGTCATTCTCAAAACAGTAAAATCTTTAATATTTCGACTTGGTTCTAGAAAATTCTAAATAGAAAAACTTAGTTTTATAGTAAGATAAGCTCAAAGTTGAGGAGCTCATGTAGACTAATAGTAATCATGGAATTCTCAGGTGAATATTTTGCTAGGCTCCGAATATTAAATTCTTTAAAATATTTGTTTGAATCTGTGACCAATCATTCCTTCCGATCATTTATTCCTGTGCACACGGTTTTTGACTTATAACTATCGTGCACTAAAATTGAGCTAATAATTCACTTCTAATAAGTTCTAAATGTAGGAAATTAGATAAAAACCCGTAAAATTAAACTTTTATGAATGGAAGTTTTATTTGAGACAAAAATAGTTATTTTAATAGATTCTAACAATTTTCTTTGAAAAAGATATTAGTTAAAATTTAAAATCAAATTGATTTAAAATCTTAATGTATACTAACATCGCGTTAACAATTGTATTTGTTTCATAATCACAGATATCAGCATTTTGGTTGTTCATTACTTCCGATTTAAAACATAAAATTATAGTTTCGAAAATTATTCAAATTTATGGCACAATATAATTGATTCAAATTTTTATTTAGAACTTTTCAAATTAATTGTCCAAAAATTTAAATAATTTATGAAGACTTACAATAACATTTAAATTTATTTTTGATTTCAAACATCTAAATAATATGAAACAATGATTAATTAAAATATTAATTCAACTTATTGCTTCATCTCTACACCAAAATGAAAAGTTTATATTTTACTCTTTTAATAACTACGCACTTACTGAAAAATCCATATATAATGAAGACGTTTCATTAATGAAATAACGAGATATGGAATGTGATATTTCTAAGAGTATTTTAGCATATAATTGAATAAATTTGACAATGATGCCATTTATTCCAACCTAAATAAGATGTGAATTATTAAAAGTATTCGATTGACTTGGAAGTCAAATATAAAGCTAGCATAGCCTCATAGAAAACTCTTAGGATAGTTTTATAACTTTTAGAACGAAATCTAGTCTCAGGATTTATAGAATTATATTTCACTGTGGATTGTTAGGTAATCATACTTTTTATCAATGAATGGTTTTAAGAGAATTTTTATTTTATCAAGTAATATGAGAATATTTTCTTAACTCGATCTCATAAAATTTTCGATTTATTAATTTTTAAAATTATATAAATTAATTAGTTTATTATCTATAGAAAGAGACAATGAAATTACAATTTCTTTTCAATTTATTCATTATGTTCTTAATCGAAGATTTTGTATTAGTGTTAGTTGAACATTATTGTTATTCATTTAAAATTGAGTTAGATACCAAAGCATAGGTTTATAATACTTGCGATATAACATAGAAGCTCTTTGGAATGAATTTTAATTTTTTGTGTGATTATTGTATCCGGTAAAGTAGGAAAATCAACTATTATTTTAAAGATACTATTGCTGTGATCTTTTTTAGAGAATTTCATTTCTTCTAAATGGAAATACTCTTTGAAGCATTCCTTTTTATGCGTACAAACTTCATCATATACTTTGGATAAATTTCTGAGTGAACTCATATCATAGAATAATCTATGTGCAAATTACTTTTCAAATCATATGTCAGATAGTTTCTCGGGTGATTCTTATATTGACTTTTTAAATTACGTATTTTACATTCAGAAATACAATCAATTCTGGACTGATAGCCTAAATGTTTATAATGGAGGCATGATGTCTCATGTGATCCAAACATTCGTTTCAATATTGTTTTTCTGTATTCAATTAAACTAGATTTTTTGTCTTAAATTAAGATATATTTTCGACCATTTTCTCCTGGACTTTCAATGAACTCAGTTCTCTTGTGTAAGTGACATAAAATAAATTGATTAGAGAAGGGAACTTTCAAAACTACCAATGATTTCCTTTCATTCATTAAAGTTGTCTTATTGACTATGAGATAACGGTTATCCGATTCTCCATCTAATTGTAAAAATAATTTAAAACAAAACATCAAATAGCCTAATGAGTATCTATAATTTGATACAACTTTACAGTTGACTTCATCTTCAGAACTATTATTAATTAGTGGTTTCATAAATTTACAATTTTCATGATTCCACATTTCTTGTGGCGAACGCAGAGCTTCGAACTGATCTTTTATTGTCATATTATTGAGAAAGCTAAGTAATATCTGAGTCTTCATTGAATCATTTAGATTTAGTGTACTATCAGTGAAAAACGTGACAAGTGATGATCTCTTATTAATTTGGTTTTATCAAAGCAAGCAGTAATAGCAGGCAATGAAATGGTCACTTCGTTCTTATATCTAATATCAGTTGTTGTTTCGCATGAAAAATAAACAAGACTTATTCGGTTGATGTGTAAAACACACCTAATCAAACAAAGTAAAAAGAAAATCAAACGAATTTGTTTATTAATTTTAATAGTACCAACCGCCGGACACATTTCTGATTTTATCTTTATGCGATTGACGTTTTACAGTTGAGTATACGTTTAGTATTCTTTTAATTATATGTCCCTCTATTAATATTTTATTTTCGATCTTTTCAAACTCAATTTTCCGTTTGTTATAGACAAATCAACAATTATTCATTTTTAGCTGTCTAGTTGAATGCAAGTTTTGATCTCCATAACAACTTTGTTTTGAAGAATTTTCTACTTTTGCAACTAATCAAACTACTGAAATTAAGCTGCCAATACTTCATCGCGTGGAGGATAGAAAAAACATTTTAAAGTGGCGACCATATGATAATTTTTGAGAACTATTTCTAAAAACCTTAATATGAAAAATTCTGATATCCAGCTTCACACCTGTGATGAAGACTAGAGAAATTGTTTAATAGCTGTAGACTCCAGGGTAAAACTGGAAAGTTTGCAACCCTTATAGTAATTATTTATTGCTTTAGCTTTTGAAAATAGAAGTCAAAACGAAGAATGATAAAAATTATTTACTTAAGTATTGAGTCAATAGTCAATTTTTTTAATCATATATTTGTTATTTTTGCAATTAGAAATAGGGCGGAACTTTCGAACGATTGTAATATTGACAACATAATAAATATTGTTACTGTAAAGCCGCTTTTACCATGCCTCAACAATTAATTAATAAATTGGTCGTGCACTATAAATTTCGCATTTCTTGCACGAAAAACTATACACTTTTGAACAGAAATCATGTTTCGTTTACCTCATTGATTATTAATTCATATCGATTGATACATAACCTAACTTAATACTGATAAACAGAATGTTAAATCTAATAGATATTTCATAACACCTTCCAATTGAATATAGTATTTTATACTATATTAATCGCTGAACAAAAAATTATCTTTTCTCAGCTTAATATCTTAATCAAAATAAATAAAAATTTAATAAGATTCAGTTTAATAAAAATCAATATTTTCTTGATATTTTGATGCCTAGTTTAAATTAATCAATATTAATTAACATATTATGATCGTAGTTTACTTTTTCTCAATTTCTATCTAGAGGTATTTATTCTATTGAAAGAAATTACACCGGCAACTGCCTACATTTACGAATTTTCATACTCGCATCCGTCAAATCATGCTGGTGTCCGCGAACAGCCGCGGGTGCGGATTTGTGATGCACATGTCTAATGTAAACATGAATGGGACCTAAACCGAGATAGATAGAGCCAAACGACAACCTCAGTATGGATCCATAATATAACACGCATTGTCAAATGATAGAATTCGGACAAGGGAGTCAATGCAGGGTCAGTAGGAGGCCCGAACTAGGGTGAAAATCGGAAAATAATTCCAAAAATAATCAGAGATTTCACTAGATTGTTCTCAATAATTTTTTGAATACTACAGTATCAGATGAGCATTTTGGCTAAGTTTCATATTGCCAACTCTTCGACTTTAGTTGCTATGAATTTTCGAAATTTGGCCAATTTCGGTATTTGTGGCCAAAGTGGGTTCAATTTTACTGCATTAAACTTTGAAAAATAATATTTTTGGACATACCAGTCTACGCTTTTGTGTCGAACTTCAGACATCTAACCTATCGATATTTTTTCAAAAATGACGAATGTCTCTCATTTAAAGACCACTATCGAATCGGCAGAAGGCCAACAATTGATCGATTGCTGACTACTAGAGTCTTGTGACTTTTCCCACTATAGATGGTTAAGAGGGCCGTTTTGCGCGAAAACATTATAAAAATCAGGAGTGGAACCTAATCGAAAGTACTTGTCAACACAAAATGATCGATAAAACTTTTATCAAACCACGTCTACCCGTTCTGAAGCTACAGCCACTTTTGTATCTTTAACTAATAATCCTTTTACAGATGGGCGGAGCTTCCTAAAAATCAATGAGTCAAATCGATAGTACTCGTCGAGACAGGTCGATTGGTGTAAGATTATTGAGCCACGCTCACTGGTTCAGGAGATATACTGCTTTTTATATTCCTCCTTATTTATTCATTAGTGATTGGACGGGCTTGATAAAATTCTATTCACAAATGAAATCAGTAGTTCGATTATAATTCTGGTTTCTCATGAATTTATGGCTAAATGTAAATTTTGACTACTAAGGATACTTCGGAGAAGAGAAATGCCATATTTCTGAGAAGTCAATCGCGATTTCGATAACCACCATATTATTTTAAAGCTATTTAATGATTGTGTGGTGAAATCTATAGGATGTGTTTCAATCAATTTAAGTGCATATTAATACTGTATATTCAATTAAGTGATAAAAGATATACTCTTTGAGCGTATACTAGTGATTAAATATTGGAGGTCCTAAGTCACGATGGCATGCCATTTCTGAGATATAGTATAAAATCCTAATCTAATACTCTCCCATAACCAGCTAATTAAGAAATATAACCGAAAAACAATAAGAAATAAATAGATGGGTTTTGGCAACATGATCTTACAGTCGGCTAGGTTAGTTTGTGCTAACTTAGGTTAGAGTTTTTACAGTTTTACTGAAACGGCAATCTTCGGCTTTTACTATTCGATTCAGGACTTCAAAGACAAAAACAAATCGCGCTCACCTTGACTGGGAAAGGAGCATAAATGAAACTTTTTCTATGAATTGATCCAAAGTGTGCAATAGTAAGCATTAATATTCAGTTACTATTAAGCCGCTCAGAAAGTCTTTAATTTTTTTGTTTATCAAAAATAGTCATAACTTATGCTGGTTTTAGATTTGTTTACTTGTCGAATCAAAGCGCTAAGCTGAAGTGCAGTTATTTATCTTTAAATTTTTGCATCTAAAAAATTTAGTTGATAGTGTCTTAAGTAGTAGTCACCATGTCTACAGATCAAGTCCACATTTGGCATGGTATGCTTTATGAGTTTAGGATGGGTGGTAAGGCCACGGAGGCCATGGAGGCCACGGAGGCCACGGAGGCCACGAGGAATATTTTTCATGTCTATGGTGTCGTATTGGATGCCTCCAAATGTCAACATCGGTTCCGTAGATCCAAATCAGACGATTTTGGCCTTAAGGATGGCCTTCGTTCGGAAAGATCGACGAAGATGGACAATGACCTCTTGAGGGCGGCCATTGAGAATAACTTGCTTCTAACCACCCGAAACTAGCCGAGAGATTCAACTGTTCAAATTCGACTGTTTTATTATCTTAATGCTTTTATTACATTTTTATTCTAATAGTAACTCAAAATCTATTCTAATGAATAGCTTAATTCGATTGTGAAGATCAGTATTTAAACGAATTAATTTTCCCCATCAGCAAATGTTGAGGGTAGATAAAAAATAATATATCTCTGATTTTCCTGTCACTAATAATAGAGAAATATCTTCACAAAAGAAATACTTAGTGTTGATTCTAATTTGAAAGGAATAAAAAATATCTAAATACTATCATATTTATAAACATTAACAAAAATCGGTCGTTCTACAGTATACGCCACCTCTAGACCTACTACAGTATTCGCCACCCTTGGACCTACTATAGTATATACTACCTATCAGGTTAGGTTGATTAGGTGGGTTAAGTGGGCTATGTGGATTATACTGACTGTCTAGGCTAGGTCTGGTTTCAACTGGTTAGGTTAGGTCTAAAACGTTGTGGAAATTTACAATAATACGCCGATATTTTCTGCAATTTTTGAAGAAATTAAAAATCAATGTATTCTTTAACCTTTTTCAGAGTACTGTAATAGGAAGCTTTAGTTGCATTACATTGTATCTATATTTTTAAAGCATTGATCTGGTTATTTAAGCCTTGGCTAGAGAAATCTGCACAAAAATAATTTTAATAATTATTAATCAAAATTTCACCGAAACTGAACAGAAATTCATTAAATGAAAATACATTATATGAAGTTTAAATTGATATCAATTGATGACAGATAGTACTCCTTTGTCCGCTGCTTTGCGGACATTAGTCTTAACACCTCTCATAAGGTTTTGGCACAGATTTTCAGATCTTTTACGTATTATTGTTTTGATTCTTCGAATTAGTTTAGGGATTTACATCTGTTGTCCACCCATTTTCATAAATTTGTTTACCCAAATTTGCCCAAAATCTTTCAATTGGGGGACATTTAGAGGACTGATCTCTTTTGGGACAACTTTGATTCCAACTCTTTGGTAAACTTCTTGAGTGGTTTTGGCGTAATGAGAAGTAGCCAAATCGGGCCAGAAAACATATTTATCGTCTGAATGTTACTTATCGATAAAATCTTTCAGAAGTGGTAAACATTCCCGAATATAGACTTCTGCAGTGATCGCATTACCACGAACTCAATTATTTTGTCTTTAGTTTTTCGGTTAATTTCTCGGTTTTTTTCTCGGACCTGGAGTCCGATCGGCATTCTGACCCCTTATGAATCTTTGGATAATTGAATATACTGTACGGCGAGGGATGCCCTCCAGTTCATAATGTCTTACGATATCGCAAGTTTTCATATTCGGGTTTCTTTCAATAAAAGCGCCAATCCTTTTCCTAGCCTCAAGCTCTTTAGAGGAGGACATCTTTCTTATTATAAATTATTATAAACTAATAATTGCAATGTTTTGTTACCTAATAACTATTCTTTCAAAGTAAAAAAAATTTAATCGAATCAACTATATTTGGTTAAGAAATTGCGTCTTAAATTTTGTGCAGATTTCTCTAGCCAAGGCTTATTTGCATACATAAAATTCAATAAAAATGCACGAGTTGGGGCTCTGAGATGGAGAATTTAATTAATGCTTGAAGCAATGGTATATACTCTAGTAGGTCCAGGGGTGGCGAATACTGTAGAATGACCGAAAAAATTAATGCTTATCAAACCTCATTTCGTGCTGACTTGTCTACGAATAACATGAAAGGCCATACTTAAAGTTTGAAAGTATTCGAGGATAAATCAGCGAGAAATGAAAGTATTAGGTTTTTCCGTATTATTACTCTTGAGGGAAGCATTTTGAAGGATGTAATTACTTTCGTAATACTGTTTCCGTAATACTTTGCTTCAAATGATTTATTAGCTAATGAAATTATTTCAAAATATAGTAAACGTATAAAGTTTGTTATCCAATTAGCTTGATAAAAGAAAAAATTGAAATTTAATCTTTGTTGAGAAATGCTTGAAACAATGAAGTAATAGTTAATTTATAACTAATGGATAACAAAAAGACAATTATATTATTAATAAGGTTTTCCTTATATGAACTAATAATAGTAGAACTTGATTTAAATACGTATTTTGATTTGAAAGGTACGTCAAGAGAACACAAAAAACAAGTCAAAATATCATATTAAATATTAAGCAATTCTTATGAAATTTTTTCCCGGATCATTGATTAAGAGAGTTTCGACTTATTTCTCGAAACAGTACACGAACAATAAGAATACTACTTAAGTAATAAAGTTTAGAGATAAAAGTTCGATGTTTAGTGAAATGAAAGTGAAATTTAAAATTGAATTTCGATATTCCTGCTATTATTGATCGGTAACAGATCCGTGGTATACAAGGATTATGAAGAAGTCGATGAAGATGTGATGAAAAGTGATAAAGTGGATCATATGATTGAAAGTATAGTTGAGGTGAATACAAGTAAAATAGGTAATGTTTAATAGAGTATCTCAGGATCTCAGAATAAGATTTAAGATAAAAATTTTTTTTCTCAAATAAAAAGGTTTTGAATAACGTTTAAGTATGAATTTACATTAGTGTAAATTTAAAATAAATGTGTATGCAAGAAGATTGAGAGCATTCTTATAAAAGTTCAGTTTTCGGGTCAATATAGTGTTGTGAATGTGTAATTTTCATCATTCCATCAAAACATAAACTCAAATAGTTGTAATAATTGCTATATCATTGAAAAGGAGTAATCTATGTTTGATTTCACATCAAACAGTACAGTACTGCAAATAATAGATCGATCATAAACCCGAAATAGCACTTCCTTACGAATATTATGAGTACTCATTATTCAAGTAATAAAAGGAAAAAGACTTTTGCGCAGATATGAAATATGCATTTAAACGATTATTGAGTTAATTTGATTCAATAATTTTTTTAATCAGATGAATACATTTAAATTGACAAGTCAGAAGATTTTTATTATTTATTTTAACAATGAATTATGGAATAATTTTGTAAGTACAGAATCATCATTATCTGTATATATTTTTTTTGAATGAATTTTGAAAGTGATCAAATAAATGCACAAAAGTTTTTGTTCCAATTATTACTTGAATAACGAGTAATCATAATGGGATCCATGACATTACCGCACAACGATATTAATAGGTTTTGTAAAGGTCTTTGAACGCGATTTTAGTAATTTTATTTTCAAACAATAAATGCTACAGTCATGAAACTTGAGTATATTGCAGAGTATTGTCCACAGATATTATTTTGACGTTTAATCATCAAGGTAACTGCTTTTAGCTTGAATGCATGCGAGAAGACACGGTTGCCAATTAACAATCGATCATCGCACCTTTTTCATTGCAACCTCGGTGTACGAGCGGTACGCGGTCGACCACTTCGGCGACGATTATTAACTAATTTAATCTCATAGTATCGCTTAACCGTATAATAAACGAATTCTCTCTTTGCATAATTATTTTTCAAGTGCTCAAAAATTTGATTTGGATTTTTATCTAATTCTAGCAATTAAATTACTGCGGCACATTTTTGCTTAAAATTGTTCATTATTTTAATTTACACTTTTAATAAACCTATACGTATTTTGAAGACTAATGAGTTATATTGAACTTGACGCATATGTATGAGAATTAATAGCAATGCGTTTATGAGATAATGACAGTCAAAATTATGGGTCATTCTACAGTATACGCCACCCCTAGACCTACTACCAGGTTAGGTTGATTAGGTGGGTTAAGTGGGTTATGTGGATTATGCGGACTATGTGGGTTAGGTGAGTTACGTATGTTACGTAGGTTAGGTCTGGTTTCAACTGGTTAGGTTAGGTCTAAAACGTCGTGGGAATTTACAATAATACGCCGATATTTTCTGCAGTTTTTGAAGAAATTAAAATGCAATGTATTCTTTAACCTTTTTCAGAGTACTGTAATAGGAAGCTTTAGTTGCATTACATTGTATCTATATTTTTAAAGCATTGATCTGGTTATTTATTTGCATACATAATATTCAATAAAAATGCAGAAGTTGGGGCTCTGAGATGGAGAATTTAATTAATGCTTGAAGTAATGGTATATATTCTAGTAGGTCTAGGGGTGGCGTATACTGTAGAATGACCAGAAAATTGAAAATGATTTATTTAAACTGAAAATGAGTGGAGCTAATCGTTAATACAGTCTTTATATTTTTTGAGAGACCGTATACAACCTTTCAGGTAACTTATATGAACAGCGAAAAAATGTGCTTAATAATACAAGTTTAACTCTGATTTATTAATAATGCAACATCTTTGTAGTATCACAAAATATTGCTCGAGAATATTAAGAATATTCTCGAGTATCGAGAAATAATTTCGTGTTTATTATATGTAAGAATATTCTTACAAGTAATTCTTGTATGCAATATTTGGTAATGCGATATTTTATCAAATACCACAACAATATGATATTATTAATAAATCAGAATTATATTTCTATTATCTAGCATACTTTTGACTGTTCATATAGATTATATAAAATATTACCTGCGGTGCCTCAGAATAAAATCCCTAGATTGTGCAATGTCTGATTGATATTTTCTTCAATTTATAACTTCTGTTTTGTAATTTGATTATGAAACACTCAAAATATTACTCAAAACTTTTCTATAGGCTGAATGGATCTTCAGGTGAAATAAACAACTTTAATTATAACGTATAAGTGTGCTTTAAATACGCGCGTATTCAATACGAAACTTGACTTTATTATTGACCACAAAAAATAGTCTTAAACACGCACGTATTTAAAGCGAAACACTAATAAATTCGCTTTAAATACGCACTAGATGACATATAATTTTTTGTGTTACTTTGAGGCACTTCATGTTATTTTGAGGAATAAGGATTTTAATTGAATTTGTTTTGACTTAATGGTCGATAATTAGATGTTAAGTTTTATTAAACAAAAGTATCACAATTCGTTTCAATTACATATGTTTATAATGTGTTGTGAAAAGTGCGCGTTTAAAGTGAAACTGACTTTTTGGAGCTAACCTCACTTTATGAGGCTTAAATACGCACGTATTTAAGGTGAACTTCGCGCCAAAAAATACGGTAGTTTCACCTTAAATACGCGCGTATATAAAACGCACTTATACGTTAAAATATTCATGTATTCAGGTACTTCCCAAACCTATGATATTAGCGATAACTCATGTCAACAATTTCTTAACGGTGAATTTTGGTTTTTATATCGGAATATGACGTAAGTAAAATATAAAGTTTTGCAATGTTTTTAAGTCTTAATTTCTGTTAAACCTTATTCGAGTCAAATATGTCAGAAATGTCAAATAACAAAGCTAATAAATTAAATTACGATAATAATGACTTCAGTCATCAGTAAAGCTTTTAAAAATAGTAAGACTTGAAGGTCAAGCAACTTAAAAACAATTCTAATGAATTACTAACCGCATAGCTTGAGGGTTACTGTAATGCTAAACAAGTCTAGACTTTCTAGTTTTCACATGGTTTAAGATTCTTATGATGAAAATCCGTGTTTTAGAACTAGAAGCGTAACTTATACTTCAAATTTAATAAAAATTCTCAAAAATTGTGTAATTATAATAAGAATTAATTAATATGTAAGCTTATAACATATTAATCGTATAAACTTAAACAAATAAACATATGAGATTACTAATAAAAAATTGAATCTCAATATGAAATAAATCATAGTTTAACTGCTTCTCTTTCATATAAATGTGCTTGTGTTCAATTTCAGTATCATTCTCATCTTTGCTATCGATAGAATAACTACACTTTTTTCAAGTGCTCTTCAAATTTAACTTTACTTTCAAGCTTTCATATTCACAGCCACTATAGTATTTTGAAACTAATATTTGAAAATATAATCTCTTTATATCAAAGAGTTCTAGTAAATAATAGACTTTGATCATGAAATTTATTAGATTTATCATCATTTCACTATTTTTATATTGTATGAATGTGTTTTGTGTCAATATCCAAAATGAAACCTCGAATAAATTAAAAGAGAGTTCGAATAAAGAAACAAATGATGACGAAGAATATTATTATGATTATAGCGAAGAAGAGAATAATGATAATCATGAGAAAAGTCTTGAAAATAATGTGATCAACGGAACGTTTTCTGATATAAGTGTAATGAATAAAATTTATGAAAACTCTAACAAATTCATGCAAAACATATCATTCAATGATCGGGTGAAAAATATATTGAAACATATAACCGAAAATATAGAACCAGTTGAACACATGATTAAACAAAAGTTTAATCAATTCTTATTATCGCTTGAGTTACCGGACGATTGTTTGGCATCATTTGTAAATATTATAAATGCTATGCGAATAAGTGAATTGTGGGCCTTCAAATGTAAGTTATGTTCAATCAATTAATATTTGACTCATAAAATAATGAAAGATATATTTTTAAATCTTATTCGTCACATTGATTGTTATGACATGAGGCGATGTCAAAGAAATAATACTTGTGACCGTTTTCATCATGTGGTTAGTATTTTTGAATATAATATAAACATGTCTGAGAGGACAGTCGATCACCAATTAATTGACTTAAATAAGCAACAATTATTGGTGTTATGAGTTGCTCCTTTACTGTAAGCTTATATTACATCCAATAATAATGATTGCACAATAAAAACTATCGTATTATTTCTTTGCATCGCCACATATTTTGTATAAGTGTTATCTATACCTTAATTACTCGAGTTAACTTTTTTGAAAGCTTCTTTGAAATATAAATGAGTCGTAGTAGTCAACGATTTTTATCTGATGGATTTTTAAATCAAGTGGATTTCGCAACAAAACTGTTAATGTTTAAATTATGGAAACTTTTACACATTTTTAATCGATATTAAATGCAAAAATTACTTAAGCTTTCGTTTGATAACTCAGTCAAATAGATCGATGGGTTTTAACATATTTTATAAAACCTTGAGTTCTTAACTATATTCGAAATATATAAATCAATGTCAATGCAATATATTACTAAGAGATCATAAAATACAAGGATCATGTGCACTGACACTGGCATTCCTGTGAATTTTATGATTCGGTCATGAGAAACTAAATAAAAACTACTTATGCAATACTCTAGTCATGGATGCAGACGGAAAAATACCTTCGGGGCTCACAGAAGGGGTTTCATCATTTTTCGGTGAATACGATCAATGTCTTAATATTGAGAGCCCTCCTTCAGAAATTGGTGGCGATATATTTCATGGAAAATACTGTTTGATGACACCTGATATTCAATTATCATTATTTGATAAATTTAAAAACAATTTTACAATGAATATTCTGACTAATAAAACTAATCATTTAATTAATGGTTTGCTGATGAAAAATATTAATACTATAAGGCTAATGATGGCAATGAATATTTATATACCAAAAATTACACTCTTTCGTATTGGAATTTGCATACCATCTAACTGTGAAGCAAAACATATCAAAAATGCTATTAATAAAAGTACATATTTATCTCAATTTTTTTCTCTTAGAGTAAAACTAAAATAAATTAATTCTGTATATAGTTATTCAACCAATAGTTAAGATTCCTATGGAGATTGGGCCAAGATGTAATGTTAGAAGTGAAAAATTTACATACAATCAGTTTCAAATAACAGCAATGTAAGTTATTGTGGAATTATCCGTTATTTCTTTACTATTTGCTAATTTATCCTATTTTCACGACAAGAAAAAGGTAATTTTTGAAAATTTTAGTTATGCGGGCAATATATGAGGTGCGGGTTAATATCAAATTTTTAAAATGTATTTAAAGCCATAGAATTTTCATCCGATTCAACATAAAATGCTTCAAGTATGTGACTATACTGCTCTAGAGTAGGATTCAATTGTTCATCTTCGTTTCTGTCTTCAGAATTACTACTAACACATTTTATAAACACGTATTAACACACTAGTAAAGTTTTAAAAAATGCGTATATGAAGTACAGACAATATAAGAAGGCGGGCTATAGTCTTGAAGATAGGGTGTATTACTGACATATCACAAAGCTAGCAATTTTTAGACTGCCTCATACAGTGCATATCTCTAAGAATGCACCTAGACTTCATTATAAATAATGCAAATTAATATATATAAAATATAATAATACAATTAAAAATTTCAATTAATTAGCACTACTTAGACGATTCATTTCCTCAAATATTATCACAACATAAAAATGGTGTGAATTAACAAGATTATTATTATTAATAATCTTATTTATTTCAGTGTTATCGGAATTAATGCATACTTTTCCCTTGCAATATAAATAAATGCAAAACAAGTTCTATTTTTATATTAACGAGAATAAAATAAGAATAAGATGTTTACTGATTAAATTCTATGGAATAGTAATGATTTGTTTGTAGATGGCACTTACTTATTGCTAACCAAATCTTACGGCAGTAATAATTGTTTTGTTAATGTTCGATAAATCTTTTCTTCCCAAATTTAGAGCCGTTTTCATAATATTATTAATTCTGGTAGCGATCAGTACAGCACTAGAAGTATTTCTGAACAAAAAAGTACCAAAAAAAGGAAATGCAAATCAGATTGAGAAACAAAATACTTCTAAGAATATTTTATTTACGTTTTCTATAATCAAAAACACAAAAAGTTTATTCTCAACTAAAAAAGATAATTACCTATGCATTCATACGTTGAATTTAATGTTCATATTATGGATATTCACAGCTCAATATTATGTATCGCCTTTATCTCTACACTTTATTGGATTTAAAAGTATTTTCAACAGTTTTGTACTTAAATTGATTTCAGCCAAAAAATATTTTGGGTTCGGACACCGTTTCCTTTGGGTACTCTCTTCGTTTTCGCGTAAATATAACATCAATTCTTATTTAAGGTTCAATTTGTAAAACTTTTATCTCGTTTAAGTGGAGTTTATATATCGCTAGACTTTTTTGGAAGAAAAGAGAAGAAAATTTCTACTCGAAGTTATATCAGCTTTGTTATAGAAAAGTGGCTCAGATTTAATATCCGATGTATTGGTCCGATTCTTGTTATAATCCTGTTTTCAGTATTGGGTGATGGACCGATTTGGCACTTGGGAGAACAGTTCTTTGTCAATTCATGTAAAACTAATTATTGGAAAAATTTACTGTTTCTTAATAATCATGATAAAAGTTTAGGAGATCTTGTGAGTAACTAAAAATATAATCAAAGTATAGACTACTATTTGTTCTCTTATCATAAGTTTTTGTATGAATAATACAAAGATTATAATCTGGAAATTGTACAGTACATGAAAAATTTTTTTATGTGATTTTTCAGTGCAATCCTCCTTCAGCATATGTGTCAATTATGTTTCAATTACAAATCATTTCACCACTAATTATGATTGCATTACATTTTTCAACAAAAATTGGTATTATTATCACTGTAATGCTAATGATATTTGGTTGCTTTGCAAGTATTTTACCCACTTTTCTGGGACTACCGATCGCTCCCTTCGAGGTCTCAGATATGGATTCAGTTGATCAGATCACACATTCGTTAACACGCTATTATATTGATACTGAACAGTATTTGATACCATTTTTATAGGAATACTATTCGGATACTTGATAGTAAACAGATCGAAATTTTCAAATTTCTTCAACAAAAAACTCATATCATTGACACTTTGGATATTATTTTTACTCTTATGCTCATCAGCTATTATTTGGGGAGAAAATTTCAAAGATCTAAATCAGAGACCAAATAAGTTGAATTTGTTACTCTGGTTCTCATTAGGAAAATTACTCTGGGCTTTAGGTTGTGGTTGTCTTATGTTATTTTTATATACTGGAAGAGGAGGTTTTTATAAAAAAAATCCTGTATATTGAAAACCACTAATAATTTTAAAATATTTATTTTAGGATTTGTTTATCGCTTCTTATCTTTGGGTGTATTCAAACCAATAACTCGTTTAAATTTTACATTTTTTTTGTTGAACCCAACTCTCATGTATTTCCGACTATTTACAATTAGAGATAACGTCGAGTTAACTCACTCCTATTCGGTATTAATTAGATTTTATCCAAATATTTGTGCTAAAATAACTCTTGATTGTTCTATGTTTTAGTTTCAATGCATTTTTGTTGATGCGACCATCAATTATATTATCGCATATTTGCTATATATTCTTATTGAATGTCCGTTTAATAATTTGATCAAACATTTCCATGGCTCATATCAATCAACTGATGAAAATTTTAATTATATCAATAGTTCGAGACCTAAAAAATCAAACGATGGATCAAGAGATGATATGCAAATGGATGTTAAATATTATTTTGCTGATGATTAATTTCTTAAAAGGCATATGAACGAATTATGGATGCAATTATGAATTATGTTAATAAAACAATTAGATGTAGACAATAAAAGGCCTATAAAATTTTTATTGTATTTGGGACAAAATGATCGATACTCATTTAATTCGTTGATAGTCAATTATAAATTTCGATAAACATTAGTTACACAAAATCCTATGACCTCGTGTTCTATTCTAGATTTAGTTATGCATTGCATTTTAAATTCACATGTTCACAATTAATATAGTATATTAAGATTATATGATAAGTGGCTTTGAGCAGTATTTCTCACACTATTGAAAATCTCGATAATGGCTAAGTTAAGTTTAGGTTAAGTAATATAGGTTGCGATGAATCCTATCTAAATTTAAACTGACGATTAATAAGTTAAATAAAAAAATTTAGAAACCGAAGTAAATATCAAATTGCTTTAATGAAAAGCAAATGCTTTAACAATTATATACTATGAAATAGTGAATGGAAATTTCGAGTATCGATTAGTGTTGTAAAAAAGTTTCTAAGAAACTTTTCCGAGATAACTTCTTTCAAACATCGAGAAATTTTCTCTTTGGATAACATGACATGAAACTTCTATTAAAATAAAATTTAGTGATATCAAATAATTTATACTATTTAAAATTATTCTCACATTTATTGATATTCAATTTCTCTAACTTACATTTCATGATTATTTTAAATATTACGGATGGCTATTAAACAGTAATCACTCTTTGTATAAAAATTTTCTGATTTGCGATAGAATTTGATTTTTCAAGTTATATTGTCTAAAAATATTACGTGATCTTATTCATTACGACTTAAAAATAGCTATTTAAACATTATACTTTTTCATGAATTTGAGCCACGCTATATTTCAATGGAAACAAATTTCTATGCCCTAGAAATAATTCTAGAAATATTTCTAGGAACATTCTAGAAAGTTTATCGTCAAAAGATAATTTCTAGAAATTTTCCAACAATAGTTTCGATCGAAATTTCTGATTGAGTTTCGGGTTTTCTAATTAAAAAATATATATTATGACGATTGATAAGTTCGTGAAACAAAAGACTAATAGTGATTTTTTCAGCGATTTTTCAACAAATAATTCAAATATGATCTAAATGATGACGTTCACCTGACCAATCAGTTAATATAACTCGCCAAAAAAAATTTCGGATTTTCTCCATCTCCATTGAAAAAAGAAGAAAATGGCCTGTGAAGGCACTTTTTGAACTCAAACCTTCGCCACTTGAAGAATACTATGTATAATCTGATGCTCTTACTTTCTTAACATATTCACTAGTTCTGCTTATTGCCTGACTCGGTTGATCGGGCCTTCGCTCGAGACGTTATTAACAGTGGATTGGAAAAGATCACCGTTAAATCCGAGCCTACAGTCGAAGGCCTCTGAATTAAAGATCCATGAAACAGGATCGGTCAGTTAGTTAGCTGAACATGTCAAAGTTTTAACTGAGAGAGGGCATCGAATTGTGTGCAATAACGTTAGTGTGGTGGAGGTATCTGTCAAGTGTGTCATAATTTTTTTTAATTTTCTCAGTTTCGAGAATTCACAAAAAGGAATGCATAAAATCATCGGCCAGTGGCAGATACGGATGGATAAGGCCAATCATCATCATTTAGGTCATGTTTGAATGATATACTGAAAAATCGCTGAGAAAATCACTATTAGTCTTTCATTCTACGGACTTGTCAATCGTCTTAATAAGACAAAAAACTTTCAAATCAGCATTTATTTAAGCTATTAATAATCATAACCTTTTATTAAATATATTTCGTTTAAACTAAGATATTTTTTTATTAAGAAAGAGTAATTCATTAATAGATTTTGGACTAAATAACTAACGTCTTCTACTAAGGAGAAGATCAGAATTATAACTTTCTCCACATTCGATCAAATAGCAGTCAATTCAATCAACTAAATGAAGTCAGTAACACACTTATAATAAATTTAATCATACGAATTAAGATAAACTGTATAGATTTCATTTGTAGAAAAGTATTAGCATATATTGATAAATAAATACAAAACACTCAAATAATAAATATGATATATTAATACATTACATTTGATTAATTTCTTTCATCAATTTGTAAATCTGTAGACAAATAAAATAATGAAAACATACTTAAGTTAATCAGTTTTGAAATGTAATATTCTTAAAATATTATTGAATAAAAATATTTTCAAGCAAAACAGCCTTTGTTAAACTCATGAGAATCTATTTCCAAAATTATGGCTTTTATGCATAAGAAAACTTCCTTCATAGTCAAAATTTATATTTGGTTTTATCGTATATTTTTCATTCCTTTGGGTGGAATAGCATTTGATTCAAACGGCAAACTTTATATCAATAAATATTTAAAGTATTATACATATTTCTGCGAATTTGTTATCATGTGTTGGGTCATATTTACCTACTCTATGCTTGCAAGCTCTGCACAAATTATTTTAGCTATAGCTAAAGATTCAGATTTTATTGAAACTTATTATATGGGATTGGTGATGTCTTCATTGCGATATATAAATCTATTGGCGAATGTGTTTTATGCAAACATGAGAGGTATTCAGTTTTGCGAAATTTTTTATAAAATGGACATCGAGAAGAATCAAATCGTACTATTTATTATATGGATCATTCATATAATGGTACCTATATTTCTGGTTGGATATCAACTCTGCTTTACAAATATGATTAAAATAACAAATTCGTTATTCATTATCCTTTTAACACTTTCACAAATTTGTGGTTTCATAATTATTTGGGTGGTTTCGTTTCTCACTTGGATCACTTCGATATATTTCTATCAATGTTTAATTGGCTTAAAACAAGATCTTATCAAACAACTCATTAGGAATTCAAGTAGTTTTATAAATAGAAAATTGACATTCAATCATATCTTTATTTGATTTTTGTCTTTCAAAGCAAACTCATACTTGAAAACTATCTCGACTACAAAATTTTTACGAAATACTTGTCCGCTCATGATTCTGAGAAACAAATTCATCAAATTACGTAATACTATCAACAGTTTGGATCAATCGATTTCATGGATCATCAAATTGGACTTAGCAGAGACTATAATTTCATTAATGATTAATATCTATATATCCGCTGTATCAGAACGAAATCCCTTCATAAAAGAGCAATCGAAAGCTTTGGCTGTCACTAGTATTACTTCGGCCATCAAATTGATTATCAGTTGTCACATTAATGGATTGGTGCACGAAGAGTCTGAAAGAATATATGCTGTTTTGGATGATACTAATGCTCGAGATTTGGATGAATTGGAATATAATGAATGGCTTATGTTTAAGAATATTTGTCGAGATACGAGATTCGGTTTCACAATTGGAGGTTATGCTGATCTGAGAAAAACAACTTTAATAACGGTATGAAAGATGAATAATTTATCTCAATTGAATAATTGAATTTTGTGTTATTAATAGATCTTCTCATTCATATTGAACTATACGGTTATTCTTCTTCAAACTGCTAAATACAAAACAGGTTAATCTGAATTGTAAGTAATGATTCTTATCATATGCATGCATACATTAAATTCTTCAAATATTTAATTGATAGATTTAATAACATTTAAGTTATATAATGTTTGAAATGTGTAATTCTCATTTCACGCAAATCAAAAATATAGGAATTTCTGTTGGATGAATGAACATATATTAATATTTCATTAGTGAAATATCTTACCGAGTTTCATTTTAATCATATGTTATTAATTTAATGTTTTGTAACAGATTTATTCTGTTCATATAATCAATACGACGGAATACTCAAATAAAAAATTTCTTTGAAGACTTTTATTGAATTGTCATTCAATACAATGACTCTCTCCTATAAACACTTCTTAAAAAATTCTGGTAATTAAAGTTCAGTTTTTCAAAGATTTTCCCCAAAACAATTAGTTTCATTTAAATTATTTTATTATCCAAAAATTCATAATAAATGAGACATTAGTGCATAAAACGTGGAATTTCTGAAATTGAAAATTCGGTTTGTCAAACTATATAATAGAATTAGAGATATAATCAATGTGCCTGAATTGTCATTATAATGATAGTTGATATAACTGTTACAATGGTTGTTATTATGTTTAGAATCTATGTATCAGTTTTATCTAATAATGACCAAAGGGTTAAACAATACTCACAATCATTCTCAATCGAAGCATTACATCAATTGTTAAGCTGATCAGTTGTTATATCAATAGTTTAGTACATGAACAGTTTGGCAGAATATGTTACTTTTAAGAAATCGAATGCAAAAGACTTGGAAGGTGACAGCGGTAACTCTTTTCTAGTTGTACTATTTGAAACTTCCACCTTCTATATCTGAATTAGTGATCGACAAAGTACTAAAAGGGAATTCCTGTCCTGTCCTGCATTCTCGAAACCGATTCCTGTCCTGTCCTGTCCTGAGCCCTAAATTTTCATTCCTGTCCGGTTTTCCTATTTTCCTTACATTCAATGTGTTCGAAAAATTATTTGTTCAAAAAAATCAAATGAAAATACAATCAATGAATGCATATTCAATACAAATCAGAGTTAGATCTAATAAAAAGCAATTCATTTACGTTCTGTGAACTAAGTCTCGAACGATGGTCAGTGAGTATTAGAACAGCGGCACTGAAATTCCTTTCGCTTGAAAGGTTGGTCGCAGGGATAGACAGCAAACGAATAGCCAACCGATAGAGTCGGGGATAAGAACTTCTATTTTGTTCCCAATATCCGAGTAATGAAGAATTTATGTCAAACTTATGTCCAGTTTTCATTTTACAGGAATTTAGAATCGAACAGGAATTCCTGTCCTGTCCTGTAGTTATGATAGCCTTTCCCATTCCTGTAAATTCCTGACCAGGAACAGGACAGGACAGGAGTTCCTGCAGGAATAGGAATTCATGTCAAACACTAATCTGAATGTTCATAAAAGACACATAGAGATGAGTTCAACTATATCCCTGATGGGGCCCTAGAAGCTAAGAGAAAAAAGTTGTATCTAACTAGCTAAGAAATATTTTCAGGTTCACAAAAATTCATATTCAACAGCAGCAATCAATTGTTTAATCATATTTATACCCCACACATTATCCTATTCAACTATATGGCTCTTCACTTCGTGTCTAAAACATTAAAATGAGCCTATCTTTAAATGAATTGTCAAACTTAAAACATTCCTTTAAGTTTATATTTAGGTTAAATTTGTATACTTATTAAATTTTTAGATTTGTCAAAACTTCTGTATAAACCGTAACTTTGCAATGGTTATTTTTTCCAGATGTTAAGTAACTTAAATGTTTATCTAACTCAAATATCTATCGAAAACTTTTGTTTATTTGTTAACTTAGTTTTATTTACTTAATGTCTCAGCAAATTCATTAAGAACCAGTATCAGTTGTTTATCATTTTTTATCTAATCGTTCAAACCTTATATTGGTTTTTTATGACTTGAAATATTGCTGCCTATTAATATATCTCAAATTTGCGATCTTATTAGAGTATTTTCCTATTTATTGATCCTATACAAGCAGTAATCATTATAGTCTATATTCGGAATAAATATTTAATTATTTTAATAATGTTGTATTTTACTTATAGCATTTCAATCTCCTTCGATACGTAAATCAATTAAATTCATGATCTCTTTAAAAAATAGAGTCAACAGACAATGATAAGTATATTAGTGATGAACGAAAACTAATAGGAAAAATGGCTTTAAGGTAAACCGTTTAAATAACATTAGTACTCTTGATGAAACTAATAACAACTGTGAATAAAATCTGTTAAGAGTTTCAGTTAAATATGTTCGAAAAATTAATCTATATCTGGATATCGGACTTTTACAGCATCTGTTATCAAGAAAATTGTACTATCACCTCCAAAACTCTTTGTTAAACTGCGCCAAAATTTAAGTGAAAGAGATATGATTAAAATAAAACTTTAAAAAGCTTATAGTAATGACAGTATGCATTCATAAAATAATATTTTGTGATAGTGAGTTGTATAGCATTATCTCAAAATTTTGGCCATAATTTTCTGCGAAATTTGAATTTTTATAAAAGTTTTTGGAGATAATAGTACGTATTCTTCCAACATTGTTATTATGCTACTTTCTTTGAATCCTATGATTCAATGAAAGTTCATTTTAGTTATTATGTTTTTACAAGTGAAACGCAGCTTTAAAGATTTATATTCCACTTGTTTGAATTTACTTTAATTTTAACTTTTGCTTTAACTATCGCTTTTGCACTCAATAAATAGTTTTGATATGAGATATTTAGCATATTGTATATTAACAATAATTATGTTTTTAATAAAACACAGAACAAAGTTATAGTAAATTAAACTTTCTCTTAACGTTTAATTACAAACTGCATTTGAGTATCATTTAATACTTTAATAAACAATAATTTAAATCATTTGCTTATGTCAGTAAAAACAATTGTATTTATTAAATTAAATTGGCTTTTTGAATGACTTTAATTTGTTTATCTTTAACTCTGATCTTCAAAAAACTATAAACTACTAGATGTTATTTATTAGCTGAACAGTTAATATGATTTCGAGACAACAGACTGTAAAACTACTTAACTTAATTACAAAAGTCCAATAATTAAAAAATTCTTTATATATTCAATATTATTAGCTTTGCGTATTTTGAAATTTTCTTCATTCAAAATGGTTCAATATAAAATATCATTGAAATTTGAAATCATTACAGCTTAGAAAATTACTATTATCTATGAAACTCTTGCCTCCCTTACATGCCAGATTTGTGATTCTGTTTAAGTATTTAAAATCATTTCTGATCCAATACGATCGACAATCATTGCAGTCTAGGAGTAGATGTTCATCACTCAACGGCATTATCTTATTATTACTATTTGAATCCAGAAAACTAACGAATACAGTTTCATCTAAATAAGTAATCGAGCAATCTCCTCCACCACAGTAATAATGAAGAATAACAGGTCTTTTTATATTTTGCAGACGATTCGATTCCATATGAGATCTATTGAATAGATAGCTGTCCAAAGCGATTCGTAGCGTTTTATTCGACTCTGTTTTAAAATTGAATGCATTCAAAGGTATTTTATCTAAAGAACTGCCAGAGATATCTAGATGTGTCAAAGAATTCAAATCATAGAATGAGTTGTTGGATAGTTTTTTCAGTTTAGGACCCCAAATTTCCATACCACTCAGTTTATTCTGATATCCGATCACAGGTGTGAACGCATACGGTGGAATTTCCTCAATATTCGTTCGTGCGATACTAAGATACTCTAAATTCTTCATTTTGCTTACAATTAAAAATATATCATAATTCGGAGGTTTATTAACTACTGGGCAATCATTAATTTGGAAAGTTTTAGTGACTAAATCAGTCTCAGTAAAAGCATTCACATCTATTAACGACAGATTTAACGCCTCAAAGATCAATATTTCATCAAAAGTCAAGTCATAAAATACATTTTTTTCTATTTCAGTAATCGCTGTGTTGTTCAAATAGAATTTTTTGAAATGTTTCTTTTGATCATCCAATTCTTGACTTAATAAGTTGAAAATGTGTTTCAGTTTGATATTTTGTCGACCACCACATGAAATAGTGTTATCTTCGCATTTACATGGATTTAAAAATTCAGGATTTGGACATTCGCTTTCTATGAGTGATAATCCACTGATGAATATCAGGAGAGAAATTAGACCTATTTAAGATTCAAACAAATTTAAATATTGACACATTCACGTAAATGATTGAGAAATTGAAGTAAGATTGCAGCATATCTCAAGAATTTTCTTGATATTCTTTTCTGAGCATTTTACTCAGAGTATATCAGAACTCTATCCTCATCAAAAACATAGCTGAATAAAATTTTTAAGAACTATCTGATTCCACTCTGAATAATCAAGAAATCTCTTTAAATACACTGTATCTAAAATATTACATTCGCAATTCATTTTGAGTAATCTAAATAAGTTTTTTTCTTGGCTCGAATGCACAACTCTATTTTATAATAACTAAAGTAATAATGTTACATTAATTTAAAGCCCTAATACTCAGAGTTTATCTCAGAAACGTGTGAACATTCCCATTTGTGAAAAATTCGAATTATATCTTATTGTATTTATTTCAAAATTTTGAATGGTGATATTGTCGTTTTATAATATCTATATCCGTAAAAGTGAATGTTTTTTTGAAAAATATTAATTATGACCTATTTTAAGTAGTCTCATAGCTTTTCGAAAATCATGGATTCAACCCAAAAGGTTAAGACTCTACCGGTCATTGAAAATTTGTGATTTCGTAAGGTTTTCTTTTACAACTTTTAGAATGTTCTTTTTGTATATCACAGATTCACGATAGGTGATTCCTTGAGCTGAGTAGTTCGTAATTTATTGTCAGTTTCAATTATTTATTTTAAGTAACATGTGCAGACTAATGTTGATAAGAGTTCTTAGAATTACTTTCAGAAGAAAGCATAATAACAAATTTAAACATTATACTTATAATATTTTTGGAGCTTTGCATCTTTAAAATTTAATTTTCAGAATGAGCGAAATTTCTTCTTGAGCCTTAGCTTAATATTTTTGAAACTCTTATTGAGCTGTTTGTGTGATACAAACGATCCAAGTCCGAAACGAAATGATCCAAACAGCTATGAAGCCACAGATTTGAAACATTATTATTTTAATGAATAATAAACTCGATGTTTGAATCAAAATTGTATAACAGTGTTCATTAGAAGCCATTAATTTGGGTAAAATTATATGAGCGATCCATATAAATGATAGGATTATCAATGGTGTCGCAAATTTTTTAATATGAAAATAAACTTTCCTCATAATATATGAACGCATAGTCTATTGTAGGGCAAACATAGAATATTCATTTAATAAAACTTTCAATCAAAATAGACATTAAATGAATAACGTTTATATATTTGACAAGTAAATAGTTTTTCTTTTGATCAAATTAATCAGTATTTAGTCACTGGAAAAGTTAAACGTTTGTGATAACTAAGATAACTATTAATGTAAATCTAATAATAGTCTAAAAATGACGAACTATTATATAAAGTTTTGGTAAAGTATTATCAATTTTGTAGTATAAGCTCAAATTTATTTAATCAAAATACGATTCTCTTATGAATAAAACACACTTTTAAAAGCTCAGACATATAATTGATGATGCTATCTTCATATAATGTATAAATGTATACTTTGATCTGATTGTTGTTTATATCCATTTGATAGAAAATCTTATAAGACTTAATCCTACATAAGTTTGCATAGATAGATTAGCTATTCCATAAACACATTGCAAATAAGATTCCTATTCCCATAAAACAAGCAAAAGTCAAATTTGGCTCATTGTATAATAAGACCACTTGTGATGAGTTTCCGAGTGTATATAGGGTCATAAAAAATTACTTTCCCGTAGTCTAGAGCAAAACCGATTGCTTACTCGGATTCTCAAAAAAGTTTGTATGGTAGACTTTATCATAATTATTATGTAATTACTACAGGCGTGATTCACTCTTGACATATTGCAGAACCTTATTTGTTCACTTTTCAATAATGATTTAATTTTAGTGTTTCACTAGAGAATCCCTTATAAGTAATGAAGGACAAAAGCTCGACTGAGCTTTAGGCTCGGAGCTCTGTTCGATAACCCTTTTGAGCTTGAAGCTCAGGCTCGAAGCTCATTTATCAACGAGCCCGGTTCGCATAAGCTCAAGCTCGGGGTAGCCAAGCTTTTGTTCTTCATTACTTATAAACACTTTCTATTAAGTCATCTTCACATTTGACAATCATTTGTTTGTCAAGAATCGTAAATTTTACCAAATCAATTTTATAATAACATAGCTTTTCTAGCCCAATAAACTTTTCTTTTTATTAACTATGCCTGAAGAAGAAACCAAGTTTATTTTTTGGTCTTTTAGGTTTAAATCTCGAGAAAAAAAGTTGATAATAAACATTAATAAACAATTTTTAAATATACCTTTTAACATAGATTCTGAATATATAATTGATCTTCTCTTCTATTATAGTTTTTCTCCAGACTACATAAAAATCATACTTTCCGATCATTTAGAAACCAAATATAATCAAACATATGGTAACAAACACACAGATATATGCGTAAAATTTCAGATATTTATCGAAATAAGGCTCGGCTTTTGAGTTAACACTTTGCTAAAGGCGTTTTGAGCCTTTGATTCAATTGAAATATTTGCTGTACTTAGGGTGTCCAAGTGTCCCGGAATGGACAGTACAGTCCTGGATTTTAGTTTTTCCTTGCAGAGTCCCGGGAGTACACATTTAAGGACGGCTTATATTCCGGAATTAAGCATAACAATTATTACAGGCTAACCTTGCAAAACAAGAATATTTTGCAAAATAATTTTAATCTTTATTTTCTCTTTGTTCTGTTTTATCTGAAAATAATTTTATCAATTTGACTAAAATTGTAGGATGTTTTTAGCAATACCTATTAGTAATGATTATGTTGAGCGCGTTTTAGTGTAACTACAAATGTATGTACAGATGAAAGAAATCAAATGAGAATTAGCTTAGTAAAAGCAGAGATTTTTATTAAGTTTAATTTTGATATACCATGCACAGAGTTTTATGATTTTGTAAAAAAACAATGCTGTTTTACTAAATACTGTAAAATCTGGCAAAAAATACAGTTTTATTAAAAAATAAATAATCTGTTAAATAAGAATCAAAAACATATTAATTTAGATATTTTTGAACTAAAAGATTCCTCTGTGATGTCCCGGAATTAGGTTTAGAAAACTTGGCCACCGTAGCTGTACTCCTTCGCTTATTGCTTAGTTATGGTACCGAATTCAGGTTAATATAATATTACTTTTACTTTTAAGTATTCTTACACTATATTTATGCGAATATTTTATACATTGAAAAATAAATCAATCTTAAGATGCATTTAATCGATTTATTTCTCATCAATGATTCAAGATCTCAAATAAAAACTGTATTTACATTACCATAAGTTTATAGGGAATAAAAATTTATATGACTTGATGATAACTATTTAAAGTTCTTAATGATTCGTAAACATGTCATAGAATCGTTTGTGTTTTATGTGATAAAAATACCTTCAACTTGAGCTAAAATATTGTTTTTCAAATACTTCTCAGTACACAATAGCAAAGTTATCAACAACTATCAGACTTCCTGTTCGCATAAAATAATTCGTTCTATGATAAATGTTCAAATACATATCTAGATTATAAATGGAGTTTGAAAACAGAGTTTTCGATTCTAATAAAGTTTTTTCATCAGAATTAGTACTCAATTCAGTTGATTCTCATTTATATAGAATCGGTTTATCTCTGTTTCCAAATGAGTTCGTCAAAAGGAGAAAGTTTCAAAATCCAATGTTTATATTTATTATTCAATTACAGCTATTAATACGTTTAATTATCTCATAATTTACTTCTGGAGAAGATCCAGATCTTTATGTATACATAGGAGATTGGGATATTTTCTCGACGCTTGAGCATACATTAATATTGTTGCCTGTTTTATAATACTAATATCGATTGTGTCTCAGATTCTTCATTATTGCAATTAACAGAATGATATAAAACCCTCTTATTTCAAACAATTTCAAATGCTTTCGGGATTAGTTTCACCGAAAAGTATTAGCCGCTCAAATGGAGAAGATATCTATAACTTGGTTAAAATTGCAAAAACTCTATTCTTCATTTGAAAAATTCTAACTAATTAATTTTTTTGGGTATCCATTATGATATTACTTTTAGTATTAGTCCCAAATGAGTCAGTTACGCAATTGTTAATATTTGGTATTCCTCACGCTATCGTGTGGAGTATTGCTTGTTACCGATTACGTGACATTATCGCGCAAATGAGACTACCGCGCAAAATACAATACTACGCAAACGACAATACCGCGTGGTAGTATAGTTTGCGAGGTATTTATTTGCGCGTCAATAGAGTTTGTGTGGTATTGTCGATTGCGTGGTAGTTTCGTTTGGTGGTATTGTCGCTTGCGCGGTAGTGTCGTACGCGGTGTTTGTTCGCGCTGTAAATTATGCGCTGTAATTTGGTGCTAGCCTTGTTACCACATCTACGATATTATTATCTTACAAATAGTTTATTTATACATAATTTGCTATTATCTCAAATGTAAAATATTCCAAATCAATGAAAGAATAAGAAATTCATTCAAAACTACAAAATAGTCACATTTGGATTTGGTGAGTTCAGTTAAGTCTCCAATGTTAATATATCAAGAAATCAATGATTATAATAATAACTATTGGTCGAAATTTTTGTTCTGTATTTGGATATCACCTGCACCCATAATTAGTACACTTGTTTATCAGTCTTTGTTCGGAAAGATGGATTTTCTGCTGAAATATCTTTTTTCCTATGTTAGTCTTGTGTTTATTTGGATCCCGATATTAACCACAAAGACTACATCTTCAGTTTATTGTGAAGCTAATCAATAGTATAAACTACTCAATTCTTGTATCCTATCATTCAGTGGCAAACATTTGAATATATCTAAACAATTGAAGGTCTGAATCAAATTTTATGTAATTGAAGTTAAACTTTATTAAATTTATTTGAATTATAGTTAATGTCATTTATTGAGAGACGTGGTGAGAAAAGAGTTGGATTTTATTATTGGAAATTATTAACTATTTTCGCGGATATGAAGTCAGTATTCATTTCTTATTGAATTTAAAAACAGACTAATCTACTTGTCTTCAGTCATTTTCCATATCGCAACATATGATATGATATGAACACAACAAATTAATAAATAATTGAGCGTTTGTTTTCATTCCTTTCAAACCTTCATTAATGTACTCCTTCACAATTGCTCTAGAAAAATCATTCACTGCCGGATTCGAAGAATATTTACTTATCAACTTCATCTTCATTGTCCCTCATCTGCTTTCAAATCAGAAGAGTTTCTAACGTTATCTCAAAATTTAATATTATTTACAATTCACATAATTCATAAAACACTTCCATTTAAACCCGTCTAAAATAAACTTTAATTTGATAGATATATCATATATGAACATAAGGTGATTTAGTTTGCAAAAGTTTCGTTGTATTCTTGTATAAATCGGATATAAAACAGCAGATCTTGAATTCATTAGAGGAGTACAAAATATTCGTGTGATTTGTACAAAATCAGGAAAAATGACTAATTATACTATAAGATATTGGATGAAAAATTGTATCGAAGATTCATATTTTAGCGAAAATATTCCAGAATCTCCAACAGAAGTTTTGTTATTATTAGATAAGTTTAGTGATCACAAACATCAAAATTTTGATGAAGCATTTGATAAAAATGTTGTTAACATAAGACGTGAATTAATACCGGCTGGAACTACAAGTATAGCACAACCATTGGACATATATTTCAATCATGATTTGAAATATTTTATCAAAACGTTCGATAACCGTATAAGATTGAATGAGTTGGATATAGACATAGGTAATAGGTTTACATTAATGAGATTATTTTTTTTGTGGGATCAATTAAGTAGTGATAGCTTCAAAGAGATGATTCTGTATTCTTGGTATTCATCTGGATATTCAGATGAATATTTGAAATTCAAGAACGTGAGAGAAATATTTTTTGAATTAGAAACAAATGAGTGTGATATTCAGTCTTGCACTAAATCTTTTTTTATAAAATGCTCACACTGTAGGAAATATTTATGTTTAAATCATTTCTATACCTACTATCATGTAAGTTGAAGTGTAAATTGTAATTAATAAACTGAAAAATTTACAAAACTGATATTTTTTGTATTGATATGCTTTTAAGTGTTCAAGCTTTACAGTGAAGTGCTTTTAAAGTTTAAGAATCTTTAGATGCTTAGTATTGATAGTAATGTCACAATTTTTGTAACAAATTTTCGTCGGGTTAAAGCTTTCATGAGCAAAAAGTGACTCGAAAATTTCAAAATACTAGAGACAAGGTTCAAATTAACGTAAAAATCATATTGACTCGATTTCCTCACTATAGAAGGTCTCCTAGTGAGGATACTTCTGAGGAGAAAATGCCATATTTCTCAGAAGTAAATCGCGATTTCAACAGCAACAGACTTATTCCAAAACTATATAATAAATGTGGGGTAAAAACTTTAAGATATGTTTAAATCAATCTAAGTGCATATTATACTTTTAATTAAGTGATAAAAAATATACTGTTTGACATATATAAGTAATTAAATAGTGGAGATTCCAGATCAATGTGATATACCGTTTCTGAGATGAAGTATAAAGTTCTAACCAAATATTGTCCCACTACCAGTTAATCAAGAAATACAATCAAAAAAGTATTACAGATATAAATTGGATTTTAGTGATTTAGTTGGCTAGGTTAAAGTAGTTTATGTTAAAGTAGAGTTGAGTTTTAGCAATTTTACTGAAACAGTTTGTCATGGTAATCTCTGACTTTTATTATTTAACTTGAAACTCCAAAGACAAGACAAATCGCGCTCACCTTGACTGGAAGCTAAACCTAAATGGAATTTTCTATGAGCTGATCCAAAAGTGTGCAGTAGTAATCATTAATATTCGGTCACTATTACATCAAATCAAAAATTATTCTAATGAATATTTGATTTCGATTGTGAAGGTCACTATACAAATAAATGACTTCTTGCATTGTGTAAACAAGATTATGTAAACAAGTGTGTACAGTAAAAATTGCTTCAGAAAAAATATATTTAGTGTTTATTCTAATTTGAAAAGGATAAAAAAATATCTAAATATTACTATATTTATAAAAATTTATAAAAGACTGTACCTGTTAAGAGAATCCATAAAAGGCTAATAATTCAGTCATAATAGACTTTCATTTAGATTTAGGTACTATCGACAGGTATTTGATTATTAATAAATAAATTAAGAAAAAACAGATGAGCCGTTTTTCGTATTTATATGAGAAATAGGCTTTTAGACGATTAATAAAGATTTATTTCAGATAAAAATCAATAGGGCTTGTCGTTAATACAATGTCTGATCATTATTTTTTTCGATTTATACCTTCTTTTGTCAATTGATTGTGAAACACTCAACATTTTATTCAAAACTTTCCATAGGCTGCACGAGAGGTTCCTATACTTCAAAACAAAGGTTTCATTCTTGAGAGAGACTGAAAATTCTTGTTTTAGATTAATTTTCAGATGAAGTAAGCAATTTTAATAATAAAATATTAATTTATTCAGGTACTTCTCGAACCTATGGAATTAGAGATAACTCCTGTCAAAAATGCTTCAAAAAATGAATTTCGGGTTTTACATTGGAATATGATATAACTAAAATGTAAAAAAATTTTCATTTGACTTTGAGTCTCAATTTTTGCTAAAACTCATTCGAGTCAAATATATGACAAAACAAAAGTTAATAAATTAAAGTACTATAAGAATGACTTCAGCCATTGGTAAAGCTTCAAAAATATTGACACTTGAAGGTAAAGCAACTTAAGAACAATTTCAATGAATAAAATAACATTGAATTAGTAATCTCATAGCTTGAGGGTAACTATAATGTCAAAAATCTGGATTTGATAATTATCACATGGTTTTATATCTTATGATGAAAATTCATTTCTTAGAACTAAAAACTTAAATTATACTTTAAATTTGATGAAGATTTTCAAAATTTTATAATTATCATAAGAATTAATCAATACGTAAACTTATGACATACTTATCATATGAACTTAAACAAATAAACATGTGAGATTACTGATAAAAAATTGAATGTCAATGTGAAATTAGTCACAGGAGTTTCACTCCTTCTCTCTCATATAAATGTGCTTGTGTTCCATTTCAGTATCATTCTCATCTTTGCTATCGATAGAATAACTACACTTTTTTCAAGTGCTCTTCAAATTTAACTTTACTTTCAAGCTTTCATATTCACAGCAAATACTAAAGTATTTTGAAACTAATATTTTAAAATATAATCTCATTATATCAAAGAGTTCAAGTAAATAATAGACTTTGATCATGAAATTTATTAGATTTATCGTCATTTCACTATTTTTATATTGTATGAATGTGTTTTGTGTCAATATTCAAAATGAAATCTCAAATAAATTAAAAGAGATATCGAACAAAGAAACAAATGATGACGAAGAATATTATTATGATTATAGCGAAGAAGAGAATAATGATAATCATGAGAAAAGTCTTGAAAATAATGTGATCAACGTAACTTCTACTGATATTAGTCTAATTAATGAAATTTACGAAAACTCAACTAGATTCCTACAAAACATATCATTTAATGATCGAGTGAAAAATATATTGAAACATATGACTGAGAACATAGAATCAGTTGAACACATGATTAAACTAAAGTTTTATGAATTGATATTATCGCTTGAGTTACCGGACGATTGTTTGGCATCATTTGTAAGCATTATAAATGCTATGCGAAGAAGTGAATTGTGGGCCTTTAAATGTAAGTTATGTTCAATCAGTCAATATTTGACTCATAAAATAATGAAAGATATATTTTATTGTCCTATTTGCCAAATTGATTGTTATGATATGAGGTGATGTCAACGAAATAATACTTGTGACACGTTTTATCATGTGGTCAGTATTTTTGAATATAATATAAATATGTTTAGGAGAGCAGTCAATCGCCAATTAATTCACCATAATCAAGCAATAATTATTGGTGTTAAAAAGTACTCTCTATTGCATGCTTATATTATAATATTTTGTGATAGGCCTCATCTCATTTACCCTAAGCTTGAGATGTGCTTCGAGCTGAGCTGGAGAACCTTAAACTTGAACAGAGCTGAGCTGTGAGCTGAACTAGTCTGATCTGATTGATATATTGAGATTTTTTGCGAAACATTTTAATATTTATTAGAAATAATGAAAAATAGTTACATAGTAGAAAATCTTAGTCTAAGAGTTTTAAGTGGTCTAAATTATAATGATATTTCGTTGCCTAAAATTATAGGTAATCAAAATATCAAATCATTAAATTAATTCTTTCTGAATCAAAGTATTTAAACGTTGAACTCAAACACACCAAACTTATTTTGAAATAAATCATTGATTATTTAATTCTAAAGTTAAAGCATTTAAAAATAGTTATATATAAGCTATTATTGCAAAATACCTGATTTAAACTAAGCCTCATTAGACTATACAGCATATCACTTATAGCTATTTAATAAAAAATTATCAAATTTCTAATTGGATAAATCATTTAAGAAATAGTAAACTCTAATAAATTCCATAAACTATTATTCAATGAGCTAAGCTGAGTTGACAGCCCAGTGTAGTGAGCTTAAGCTGTGAACTAGGCTGAAATGAGCTAGAAGACGATTGACCTAAGCTGATTTCGTCACTTCAAAGGTACCCTTGAGGTGAGCTGCACTCCAGCTCAGCTCAGCTCAACTCAAGCTGAGATGATGTCTAACATTAGTTGTATTGAATTCAAAAATACTAATCACACGATAAAAAATCGCAAGTATAATTTCTTTGGTATCGCACATATTTTGAATCAGTATTACCTGTACCTTAGATACTGAAGTTAGCTTTATTGAAAGCTTGATTGAATTTAAAATGAGTCGTAGTTGTCAATGATCATCTGATGAATTTTTAAATCTGATGAATTTCGAAACAAAACTCTTAGTGTTTAAATTATGTAAATTTTTATGCGTTTTTAATCGAAAATAAATGCAAAAATTACGTAAGACATCATTTAATAATTTGACCAAATAGTTTGAAAAATTTCAACATATTTCACAAAACCTTGAAGTGTTTTGACTAAATTGGAAAGTTATAAATCAATATCAATGCAATATATTATTAAGAAATCGTAAAACTAAATACAAATTTATCACATGCATTAAAATTGGTGTTCATTTGAGTTGTAAAGATTCAGTTATGAGATGCTAATAATATAATATTCTAGTTATAGATGCATATGGAAAAATATCTTCGGGGCTCACAGAAGGAGTTTCATCATTTTTCGGTGAATATGATCAATGCCTTAACATTGAGAGTACTCCTTCTGAAAGTGATGGCGATATATTTCACGGAAAATACTGTTTGATGACACCCGATGTTCAATTGCCATCATTTGATGAATTGGAAAATAATTTTACTATAAGTATTCTGAATAATAGAACTAATCATTTGATCGGCGGATTTCTGAGTAAAAATATCAACATTATAAAGTTAGTGATGGCATTGAATATTTATATAAAAAAAGTTACACTCTTTCGTATTGGAATCTGTATACCATCTAATTGTGAAGCAAAACATATTCAAAATGCTATTAATAAAGGTTTATATTTATTGCAATTTTTTCGCTTAAAGTAAAACTAAAATCAATGAATTCTGTATATAGTTATTCAACCAATATCTAAGATTCCTGTAGAGATTGGACCAAAGTGTAATGTTAAAAATGAAAAATTGATATATAATCAATTTCAAATAACAGCCATGTAAGTCATTTTTTATCTTTTTCTAATTTATACTTATTTTGTAAATTTTCAATAAAATTTTTTCTCAAATTTAGAGCTGTTTTCGTAATCTTATCAATTCTGGTAATGATCAGTACAGCAATAGAAATATTTCTGAACAAAAAAGTGCCAAAAAATATAAATGAAGATTTAGTTGAGAAACAAAATATTTTTGAGAAAACATTACTCACATTTTCTATAATCAAAAACTCAAAAAGTTTATTCTCAACTAAAAATGATAATTATCAATGCATTCATACGTTGAATTTCATTTTCATATTATGGGTATCAACAGCTCATTATTATATGTCGCCTTTATTTGTAAACTTGATTGGATTTAAAAGAATCCTCAGCAGTACTATTCTTAAATTGCTCACAGATAGCAATTATTTTTGGTTCGGACACCTTTTGCTTTGGGGACTCTTTTATTTTTCGTAAATATAACATCAATTCTTATCTAAGGTTCAATTTATAAAACTTTTATCTCGTTTATTTAAGTGGAGTTTATATATCGCTAGACTTTTTTGGAAGAAAAGAGAAGAAAATTTCTGCTCGAAGTTATATCAGCTTTGTTATCGAAAAGTGGCTCAGATTTAATATACGATGTATTGGTCCGATTCTAATTATAGGCCTATTTTCAGTATTGGGTGACGGACCGGTCTGGCACTTGGGAGAACAGTATTTTGTCAATTCATGTAAAACAAGTTATTGGAAAAATTTACTATTTCTTAATAATCAGGTTGAAAGTTTAGGAGATATTGTGAGTAACTAAAAATATATATGTAATTAAAGCTAAGATTACTATTTATTATCTTACCATAAGTTTTGCATGAAAAATATAAATTTAAATTCTTGAAATTGCATAATATATAACAACTTGTCTTTATGTAATTTTTCAGTGCAATCTTCCCTCAGCTTACCTGTCAATCATATTTCAATTACAAATCGTTTCACCACTAATTATGATTGCATTACATTATTCAACAAAAATTGGCATTATTCTAAATATAATGCTAATTTTATTTGGTTGCTTTGTATGTATTTTACCCAAATTTCTGGGAGTACCGATCGCTCCTTTCGAGCTCTCAGATATGGACTCAGTTGATCAGATCACACGTTCATTAATACGCTATACTATTGGTATTGAGCAGCATTTGACACCATTTATAACCGGAATACTAGTCGGATACTTGATAGTAAACAGATCGAAATTTTCAAATTTCTTCAACAAAAACTCATATCATTGACACTTTGGATATTATTTCCACTCTTAATCTTCTCAACTATTATTTGGGGCGATAATTTCAAAGATTTAACTATAAGACCAAATAAATTGAATTTATTACTCTGGTTTTCATCAGGAAAGTTACTCTGGTGTTCAGGGTGTGGTTGTCTTATTTTATCTTTGTACACTGGAATTGGAGGTTTGATAAAAATTCTGAATATTGAAAGCTATTGATAATATAAAAATATTTATTTTAGGATTTGTTCGTCAATTCTTATCTCTGAATATATTCAGACCGATAACTCGTTTAAGTTTTACATATTTGATTTTGAGCACAACTCTCATGTATTTCAGACTATTTACAGTTAGAGATAATGTCCAGTCAACTCACTTCTACATGGTATTAATTATATTTTATACTATTATTTGTGTTAAAATAACTTTTGTTTATTCTATTTTTTTAGTTTCAATGCATTTTTTTTGATGCGCCCATCAATTTTATCATGGCATATTTGTTATACATTCTTATTGAATGTCCGTTTAATAATTTGATCAAACATTTCAATGGTTCACATCAATTGATTGATGAAAACTTTAATTATATCAATAATTCAGAACTTAAAAATATAAATTATAGATCAAAAGATGATATGCAAATCGAAGTTAAATATACTTTTACTTAAGGTTAATTTCTTAAAAGGTAAATGTTTGTAGATGAATGTTCTCATTAATTAAAACAATACTTCATTCTATAAAATATTTATGATACTTATGATACTATTATGATACTATACTTATGATGGTAAAAACTTATAATACAATTATGAATTATGTTAATAAAACAATTAGATATTGACTTAAACGAGCTAATAAAACCTTCATTTGATTTGGAGAAAAATAAATTATTTTCATGTAATTCGTTGAGAAATAATCAGCTTATTACAAATCTCATTAAGCTTTAATCATATGTTATCGTTAAGTCCTATGGGCTCTTATCCTGTTCCAGATTTGGTTGTGTTGAAAATTTATTTTACATCTACATACATACAATCAAAATCGCATATTGAAGATTATTTGCATGATAAAAGGCTTTGGGCTGAATTTTTTGCACTATTGTTGGAGATCTCAATAATGTTTAGGTTAGGTAATAAAGTTTGCGAGAACCCCCATTCAAACTTAAACTGATGATTAATAAGTTGAATGATAAAAATTTAGAAAAAGAAGAAAATATCAGAACTGGTTTAATGAAAAAGTGAATACTCAAACAGTCGTGCAACTTATTACCATATCCAAAAGTAAATTTTTACATTTAACATATGCTTTAGTGTTGAGCGTTAATCAATGGACTGTACATAGTAAATGTTATTGAGATAAACAGTTAGACCATGATTAACACATTCCTATCCTATCTGTCCTATAAATCATATAAAGTATTTTAATCTTACAATTAAGTTGAATACAGTTTCCAATTTAAAAGATTTATTAATAAATTTTTGAGCCCAGAACAAAGTATCACCTCATTAAGTACTGATATTAATGTGATTTTCCTCAGTGCAATGTTTATTATAATTGCGATGGTGGAGATTGCTCGATCACTTATTTTGATGAAACTGTATTCGTTAATTTTCTGGATTCAAATAGTAATAATAAGTTAATGCTGTTAAGTGATGAACATTACTCTAGGCTGCAATGATTGACGATCGTATTGGATCAGAAATAAATTTAAATACTTGAACAGAATCACAAATCTGGCATGTAAGGGAGGCAAACTTTTCATAGATAATATTCCAAGCTGTAATGATTTCAAATTTCAATGATGTTTTCTATTGAACCATTTTGAATCAAGAAAATTTCAAAATAGGCAAAGTTGATAATATTGAAGTAATAAAGAATTTTTTTATTACTGGACCTTTGTGATTAAGATAAGTAGTTTTACAGTCTGTTGTCTTGAAAACACATTAACTGTTCAGCTAATAAATAACATCTGGTAATTTATAGATTTTAAGGCTCAGAGTAAAAGATAAACAAATTAGACATTCAAAAAATCAATTTAATTAACTAAATACAATTGTTTTAATTGATATAAGCAAATGATTCAAATTATTGATTATTAAAACATTAAATGATACCCGAATGTAGTTCATAGTTGAACGTTAAAATAAATTTTAATTTACTATATCTTTGTTCTGTGGTTACTAAGAATATAATTATTGTCAATGTATGCGAAATATTTTATATTAAAAGTGTTTATTAAGTGCAACATCGATAGTTAAAGTAAGAGTGAAAGTTAAAGTGAATTCAAAACAAGCGATATATAAATTTTTAATGCGAATGGGAATGATTCTTAGTGTTGTTAATTAACCATTTGATCTTTTGATCTTTATTAGATAATACAGATGAATAGGTTCTAGACATAATTGCAATCAGATATATAAACAATTATTATGAATGATAACAGTTCAAATTCATTGATTATATCTATGATTCTGGTAAATAATTTGATAAACAGAATTTTCGACTAAAGAAATGCCACTTTTTCTCAATTATTGTCTCATTTGTTATGAAACTTGAAAAATAAAATAGTTTAAATAAAACTAATTCTTTGGGACAATCTTTGAGAAACAGAAGTTTAATTATTAATTACAGCATTTTTAAAAAGCACTTATATATCAGAGTCATTGCATTGAATGAAAACTCAATAAAAGAAAAAACTGATTTAAGTATTGATTATATGAGAGGAATACACTACTTACGAAGCATTAATTTAATAACATATGATTACAAAAGTAGACGGTAAGATATTTCGCTGATGAAATATATGTTCAATCAGTTCAATAGTAATTTCAATATTTCTGATTACTTATAATGACAATTATACGTTCCGAAACATTATATGATTTAAATATTATTAAATCTATCAATTAAGAATTTGAGGAACATAATCTATATATAAATATGATTAAAATCATTGTTCACAATTCAGATTAACCTGTTTTGTATTTAGCAGTTTGAAGAAGAATAACCGTATAGTTCAATATGAATGAGAAGATCTATTAATAACACAAAATTCCATTATTCAATTGAGATAAATTATTCATCTTTCATACCGTTATTAAAGTTGTTTTTCTCAGATCAGCATAACCTCCAATTGTGAAACCGAATCTCGTTTCTCGACAAATATTCTTAAACATAAGCCATTCATTATATTCCAATTCATCCAAATCTCGAGCATTAGTATCATCCAAAACAGCATATATTCTTTCAGACTCTTCATGTACCAATCCATTAATGTGACAACTGATAATCAATTTGATGGCTGAAGTAATACTATTAACGGCCAAAGCTTTCGATTGCTCTTTTATGAAGGGGTTTCGTTCTGATACAGCGGATATATAGATATTAATCATTAATGAAATTATAGTCTCTGCTAAGTCCAATTTGATGATCCATGAAGTCGATTGATCCAAACTGTTGATAGTATTACGTAACTTAATGAATTTGTTTCTCAGAATCATGAGCGGACAAGTATTTTGTAAAAATTTTGTAGTCGAGATAGTTTTCAAGTATGAGTTTGCTTTTAAAGACAAAAATCAAATAAAGATATGATTGAATGTCAATTTTCTATTTATAAAACTACTTGAATTCCTATTGAATTGTTTGATAAGATCTTGTTTTAAGCCAATTAAACATTGATAGAAATATATCGAAGTGATCCAAGTGAGAAACGAAACCACCCAAATAATTATAAAACCACAAATTTGTGAAAGCGTTACAAGGATAATGAATGACAAATTTGTTATTTTAATCAATTTTGTAAAGCAGAGTTGATATCCAACCAGAAATATGGGTACCATTATATGAATGATCCATATAATGAATAGTACGATTTGATTCTTCTCGATGTCCATTTGATAAAAGATTTCATAAAACTTAATACCACTTTTATTTGCATAAAACACATTCGCCAACATATGTATATTTCGCAATAAAGACATCACAAATCCCATACGAAAAGCTTCAATCAAATCTGAATCTTTACCTAAAATAATTTGTACAGAGCTTGCAAGTTTTGATTGGGTAAATATGACCCAACATATGATAACAAATTCACAGAAATATGTATAATACTTGAAATATTTATTGATATAAAGTTTGCCGTTTGAGTCAACTGTTATTCCACCGAAAGGAATGAAAAATATGCGATAAAACCAAATATAAATTTTGACTATTAAAGAAGTTTTCTTATGCATAAAAGCCATAATTTTGGAGACTCATGAGTTTGACAAAGACTGTTTTGATTGAAAATAATTTTATTCAATAATATTCATAAGAATATTGAATTTCAAAACTGATTAGTTTAAGTGTGTTTTCATTATTTTATTTGTCTACAGATTTACAAATTGATGAAAGAAATTAATCAAATGTAATGTATATAACATTTATTATTTGACGAGTGTTTTGTATTTATTTATCAATATTTGCTAATACTTTTCTACAAATGAAATCTATACAGTTTATATTAATTTGTATGATTAAATTTATTATAAGTGTGTTACTGACTTCATTTTGTTGATTGAATTGACTGCTATTTGATCGAATGTGGAAATAGTTATAATTGCTCTTCAATTGATTTTAGTATTAATTCTGATGTTTTAAGAGTTAATTAAGGATGCCAACACATTTCAGCCTAAAAGCATGAGAAAAAATATCAAAGGGGGACCCTTTGATGCAAAATTTTTATTAGAGCACATAGTTATACAATAAACATCATATTAAATTTTAATATTACCTTTCTTTCATGATTTAACTGCTTCTTCAAATCACGGTCTTTTGATGCGTGTTCACAAGACTCTGTACAAATCATAAAATGTTTAAATTTTATGCATAGTTCAGCTTTGTCTTGAGGTACGTTTAAACGATTCCTTTCACCTGTCTATAAATTTTTATTATGCTGAATATCCGTTCGACAAAATCATTTCCAATTGGTTTACAATGAAATAAAATACGAACCAACCTGAATGAGTGAGAATATACTTGTTTAAATCAATAATAGCTTAATACTTATCAAAGTATCATTTTCAACGAGTGTATATTGATTTATTGTACAGGTGTAGAGTTAAGTATTTGAAGGATTAAAATAGTATTGAGTATAAGTTTAGTTCGCGTGTGAAAATCTATTTTGTATTAAGTTGAAGTTTCGTGAATTAAAATTGGTTTTACTCTCATTTCACTAAATCACACGATATTTGAAATATTTTTATAAGTTAAATAAAGGCTGGAAATTATACCCTCCAGTTTAAGGGTCGAGCTGGAGACTGGAGAGGAAGTCCTACATAAAGCTGAAGAGTTAGTATCTATAGAGTTAATAGAGAATATATAAAATTTAAGTTCCACTAAAGTTGTATTATTTTCAAATACTCAAAAAAATTTATTTTGAATCATTGAATGAATTCTTAGAAGTATATAAATATATTTTGTAACTTAAATTCAACAAAATCTTGTGACGTTCTTTTTGGAAAACATTGTTAAAATGTTTATTTAGCAGTTTATAAAAATAACAAAATAGTTCATATGAATTTGAACATCTATAAAAGAAAATGAACAATCATTAAATCATGAAATTCAATAATTAACTATAGGAACTGGAGATACAAATGTGTTCTGACAGGAATAAGTACTATTTTCTAATAACAACAAAACCTACATCATCGAATTCAAATCTGACTTTTCAAGAGATATTCTTAAACCTGTCATACTTTATATTCCTACTCATTCAAGCAATTATAATTACAGTTATTCAAAGCAACATTTTCCTATCAGATTCTTCATGAACAAGCCCATTGAAATGACAGCTGATAATCAATTTAATATTTGATGTGATACTTGTAAATTTTAATAATTCTGGGCATTGATTAAAAATTGGGTTATTGTTAGATAAATCGAATTTATGAATATTTGAAATTGGCGTATGAACAAACTAAAAACTCGATCGAAGCGTCGAATTTTGAATTTTACTAATTAGTGTGTCATTTTCTTATGAAATATTTCATTTTAAAATATATAATTTAAAATTTAAGCAGTGAACAAAATATTGGTATAACTGAAAAGTTCGTACCCTAAGTATCAAAGATTGAATTTTATTGAATTTTTTTACAAAAAACTTAAGAGTAATCCCCCCGAGCACTAGTTACCCGCTTCATCCTCTCCTGCCAATTATCATAAACTCGTCGCCACTCACCAAAGTAATACTGTTGAAGAAATCATTTACTGCCCGATTGATCTCTTCTTCAGACGAGAATCGCCGCCCTCTTAAATATTTCTTAACCATTTCACATGAAACAGTGTTTGGCCCTAAAACTGAATTAATTTCTTCGGTCGTGTCTTTGGCCGACATTTTCTTCTTAAAACAATAACCAATAATGGCCCGAAAATCCCGAGAATTGAAATTAATTTTTATTTCAGCCAACTGTTGTTTAAAAAATCATAAAATGCAAACAGAACGACAGAAAAAGTTGAAACTTTGTGTTTGAAATTTTTGAAATAAAACATTCAAAAAATAGTTTAATTATCATCAGAACCCCGTTAGGGTACGAACTTTTCAATTATACCAATACATTAAAAACAAACCTCTATTGCTTAAAGCTATACATTAAATCATTTGATAGCACATTTTTTATAGTTTTGATTTCTGTTACTTCTGAGAGAATGTTCAGGGCTGATCTCGTCAGTAAAAGACGTTAAATGTTAGGTCCAAAATCAATTAATGAATTATTTCTTAATAAAAATATGTTTTACTTTTTAAAATATATATTTAATAAAGGTTGTGATTATAAATAGCTTAAATAAATACTATATTTGAAACTTTTTATTTTTTCAATTAGAAAAACTCGAAACTCAAACAGAAATTTTGATCGAAGCTAGCGTTAGAAAATTTCTAGAAATTTTCTTTTGACGAGAAAATTTTTAGGATGTTTCTAGAAGTATTTCTAGAATTGTTTCTAGGACAAATAAAATTTTCTTTTCATTTAAACATAGAGTGCCTCAGATTCATGAAAAAGTATCGCATGAAGATTAAAATTTTGCAAAAATTCATGCTATTGCATCTCTTGTAAACGAAACCTTCGAATAGTTTTCTATACACCAAAATAAAGCCAATAATCTCTACTTTTTATTAATATGAAATAATTTATTCAAAAAATAATAAAACAAAGTATGGATCAGTTAAATCAGTATGAGCTCGGATAAACGATTGGAAAACTTTATCTTAGAGATCGATCACAAAGGTGGCTCTAGTGCTTTTTTATGAGATCGCGGGGAAATAATGCAAATGTGTACAAAACGAGGCGTATTACGAAGGAGTTGGTGCCATTCATCAGTAAATTCCATCGCGGCCAGAATTTTATATTCTGGCCCACTTGAGATCAACTCATTATGCTCGAGAGACTTTTGAAGTTTACGGTAAGCTTAATGTGCGATATGTGCAGTGCAACGAAAATCCTTCAGTACCTCAGCTTTGGTCCATAGAAGAAGTTTGGGCTGAAATCTAGAGAAGTGTTTATGCTAATGGGTGGACAGCAACTACGGTTGAATAACAAATTAAAAGAACCAATCTTAAGCTAAGAATTTCGGCCAAAGTTATTTTCAATGCCCTTTTGTGGGACTGAGAACTAAATTCAGTAAGGCTGCTGAAAATGGTGCCAATTCAGTTCTTTGATAAATAAATATAAAAATACTTTCTCTTTTCTAAAATGATATATATTTAGCCTGACTATTATGAATAAAACAATGAAATACTTTTGCAAAAATTACCCGATATAATGTTTAAATAGATGTTTTTAAATCCTTATGAATAAGATCGCGTAATATTTTTAGACAAAATAGCTTCAGAAATTAAGTTCTATCGCAAATCAGAAAATTTTTATATATTAATAAATAGTGATTACTGTTTGATAACCATTCGTAATTTTTAAAATAATCATGAAATTTGAGTTAGAGAAATTGAATACCAATTAATAGGATTAATAGTGTGAATAACTTAATAGGATAAATTGCTTAATTTTGTTTTAATAGAAGTTTCATATCATGAAATGAGAGGTTCATATTATCCAATAGGAGGTTTACAAAGAGCAAATTTCTCGATTTTTGAAGAGAAATTATTTCGGAAAATTTTCTTAGAAACTTTCTTTTTTCAACACTAATCGAAACTCGAAATTTCGACTCAATATTTGATAGTATTCAACTGTTTAAGCTTTGCTTTTCATTTAATCCATTTTGACATTTGCTTCGAATTCTAAATCTTTATTTAGGTTATTAAATTATTTAATTAGTTTATTAAAATTAGTTAATTATATTCAGTTTAAATTTAGATAGGGTTCCTCCAAACTCTATCATCTAACCTAAACTAAACTTAATCATTATCGAGATTTTCAATAATAGTATGAGAAATTCTGATCAAAGCCATTTAAATTTATCATATAAATAATATTAATATACGATTTTAATTGTAAACTTGTGAATATAAAGCATGTCTCCAATGCATAACTAAATCCGGAATAGAACACGAAGCCATAGAATTTTATGATGTTGTGTAATTAAAGTTTAGCGAAATTTCTAATGAATTCATTATTAAAGAATTGAATGAGTATCACTCATTTTTCCACGTATGCAATAAAAATTTTATACACCTTTTATAGCTAATATTTAATTATTTGTTAACATAATTCATAATTGTATCATAAGTTTTCAAGACATTAAATATTTGGTTGAAATATTGTTTTATTAATAAAAAAAATCATTGATAAGAATTTACTTTTTAAAAAATTAATCATCAGTAAAAGAATATTTAACATCCATTTCCATATCATCTCTTGATCTATCGTTTGATTTTTCAAGTCTCTGACTATTGATATAATTAAAATTTTCATCAGTCAATTGATATGAGCCATGGAAATGTTTGATCAAATTATTAAACGGACATTCAATAAGAATATATAGCAAATATGCGATAATATAATTGACGGTCGCATCAACAAAAATGCATTGAAGCTAAAAAATAGAATAATCAAATGTTATATTAACGCAAATAATTGCATAAAAACTTGTTAATACCAAGTAAATGTGAGTTAACTCGACGTTATCTCTAATTGTAAATAGTCTGAAATACATGAGAGTTGTGCTCAACAAGAAAAATGCAAAATTTAAACGAGTTATCGGTTTGAATAAGTCCAGAGATAAGAAGCGATAAACAAATCCTAAAAAAATATTTTAAAATTATGAGTAGTTTTCAATAACAAGAACTTTTTCAAACCTCCACTTCTAGTGTATAAAAATAACATTAGACAACCACAACCTGAAGCCCAGAGTAATTTTCCTGATGAGAACCAGAGTAATAAATTCAACTTATTTGGTCTCTGATTTAGATCTTTGAAATTTTCTCCCCAAATAATAGCCGAAGAACATAAGAGTGAAAATAATGTCCAAAGTATTAATGATATGAGTTTTTTGTTGAAGAAATTTGAAAATTTCGATCTGCTTGCTATCAAGTAACCGATTAGTAATCCAGCAACAAAAGATGCCAAATACTGTTCAGTACCTATATTATAGTGCCTAAACGAACGCGCGATCTGACCAACTGAATCCATACCTGAGACCTCGAAGGGAGCGATGGGTAGTCCCAGAAATGTGGGTAAAATACTTACAAAGCAACCAAATATCATTAGCATTATAGTGATAATAATACCAATTTTTGTTGAAAAATGTAATGCAATCATAATTAGTGGTGAAATGATTTGTAATTGAAATATGATTGATAGAAATTCTGAGGGAGAATTGCACTGAAAAATCATAAACAAGAGTTTTTACTTGCTGTATCATTTTAAGATCATAATCATTGTATTTTTTATAAGAAAACTTATAACGGGGAAAGAAATAGTAGTCTTTGCTTTAATTATAATTATATTTTAGTTACTCACAATATCTCCTATACTTTTAACTTGAGTATTAAGAAATAGTAGATTTTGCCAATAATTAGTTTTACATGAATTAACAAAAAACTGTTCTCCTAAGTGCCAAATCGGTCCGTCACCCAATACTGAAAACAGGATTATAACTAGAATCGGACCAATACATCGGATATTAAATCTGAGCCACTTTTCAATAACAAAGCTGATATAACTTCGAGCAGAAATTTTCTTCTCTTTTCTTCCAAAAAAGTCTAGCGATATATAAACTCCACTTAAACGAGATAAAAGTTTTACAAATTCAACCTTAAATAAGAATTGATGTTATATTTACGCGAAAACGAAAAGAGTACCCAAAGGAAACGGTGTCCGAACCCAAAAATATTTTTTGGCTGAAATCAATTTAAATATAAAACTGTTGAAAATACTTTTAAATCCAATAGCTTGTAGAGTTATGGGCGTTATATAATATTGAGCTGTGAATATCCATAATATTAACATTAAATTTAATGTATGAATGCATTGATAATTATCTTTTTCAGTTGAGAGTAAACTTTTTGTGTTTTTTATTACAGAAAACGTGAGTAACATTTTCTCAAAAGTATTTTGTTTCTTAATGTGATTTATATTTCGATTTTTCGATACGTTTTTGCTCAGAAATATTTCTATCGTTGTACTGATTACTACCTAAATTGATAAGATTATGAAAACGGCTCTAAATTTTGGAGGGAAAAATTTATTGAATATTAAAAAATAATTATTACTGCCTTAAGATATAGCTAGCATTAAATAAGTGCCATCTATATAACAAATCATTATCATTTTATAACATTTAATCACTATAATCTTATACTTAGTATTAATACAAACACTAACTAATAAGATAATCGGTAACAATCATTTAGCACCATTTTTATGTGGTCATAACATTTGAGGAAATGAATCGTCTAAATAATACTGATTAATTAACACATTTTTAATTGTATTAGATGGAATGAGTGAAAATTGCAATTTCATATCTTAAGGACTGTTAGATATGTAAACATGTTTATATTATATTGTTACGTATTAGTGTAAAACGAAGTGGGTCATGAAGTCTTATTTATTTTTGACAGTTTTTTGTCTCAGTTTTGTTAGGGGGGGGCCAAAATTGACGAACTTCGAGTAAGTATCACTAGAAAAGAGCAGCGAACTTTTATTAAGTGCAGTGTGTTATTTGGCTACTCTGCGTCTAAAGTTTATTCTGATTTGTATGAAATCTCTAGAAGAGAAGCATATAGTCTAAGAAGGGTCTATTAATTGTACCTGGAATTCTCTGAAGGAAAACGTCTGAGCAGTGAAATTACTAATATGAAGGTAAAGAGCAGACAGCGACAGACGATGTACACAAAGAAAAGTTAAAAGATCTATTACTATTAGACAAAAATTGGAATACTTTCGAATTTTCAGAAAATTTAGGTATCAGTACTGCCAGTGCTAGAAGACTTTTAAAAGAGGTAAGAGCCAAAAAGATTGCCTCTCGATGGTTACCACATGATTTAATGTCTGCTCAAAAAAATTAAGTGCCAATATTTGTGATGAACATCTTCAAAGATATAATGCTGATAATGATATTATTTCAAGGATTATTGCCATTGATGAGACATGGATTAAAAGTTATAACCCAAGTGATCCTAGAGGTTCTCACTAATGGTGATTACCTGGGCAGCTACCGTAAGTTTTGATTCAACAAAAGGTTATAATTTTAAAATAATGCTAACGGTCTTAATATACATTGCAGACACACCAAAGTAAGAGCAATGATGCAAGATTGGAAGGTGATGATGATCATGGCTTTCCATGGAAATCAGGTGTTAGGTTATCGAATTTTAGCAAAAAGCATAAATGTCAATTTTGAAATTTATATCAATATTTTGAAAGAAGTAATAATCCTATAGATAAAAAGAAAGTGTATTTATAGTCCTATCATCCTCCACGACAATGCAACACTACATAAGCATAAGAAACTAAAAAATTCTATAAAGTGCATCGGCGGGAGGAACTAAAACGCCCCGTATAGTCCTGATCTTAACCCCTGCGACTTTGATGGCATAGCGAGAATAAAGAGGCCAAATAAAGATAAAAGATTTGTTAATGAAGTTCAACTTCAAGCTGCGTACGAAGTTATAAGAGAAATAAATTTACAAAACAGCGCCACTGGTATCAGACGCCTTCCACTTCGCTGGGCCTTTGTCAACCAGACGAGAGGCGACTATATTCATTATATATATAATTATTATTTACCCACTAAATATACTTTTAAAGATATTAAATTGCAATTTTCACTGATTTCATCTAATATTATCAGACTTTATACTATCTATATGTAAATCTGTATTATTCATAATGAGTCTAAGTGCATTCTTAGAGATATGTATTGTTGGAAGCAATCTAAAAATTTGCTAGCTTTATGTTATGTCAGTAATATAAATTAGCAAATAGTAAAGGAATGGTCGATAGTTCCACAATAACTTACATTGCTGTTATTTGAAACTGATTGTATGTAAATTTTTCACTTCTAACATTACATCTTGGCCCAATCTCCATAGGAATCTTAATTATTGGTTGAATAACTATATACAGAATTAATTTATTTTAGTTTTACTCTAAGAGAAAAAAATTGAGATAAATATGTACTTTTATTAATAGCATTTTTGATATGTTTTGCTTCACAGTTAGATGGTATGCAAATTCCGATACGAAAGAGTGTAATTTTTGGTATATAAATGTTCATTCCCATCATTAACCTTATAGTATTAATATTTGTCATCAGCAAACCATTGATCAAATGATTAGTTTTATTAGTCAGAATATTCATTGTAAAATTGTTTTTAAATTTATCAAATAATGATAATTGAATATCAGGTGTCATCAAACAGTATTTTCCATGAAATATATCGCCACCACTTTCTGAAGGAGAGCTCTCGATATTAAGACATTGATCGTATTCACCGAAAAATGATGAAACCCCTTCTGTGAGCCCCGAAGGTATTTTTCCGTCTGCATCCATGACTAGAACATTGCATCAATCGTTTTATTTAATTAGTTTCTTATGACTGAACATGCAATTCATAGGAACGCCAGTGTTAATGCATGTGATACTTGTATTTTAAGATCTTAATAATATATTGCATTGATATTGATTTATAACTTTTGGATTTAGCTAAAAACTCAAGGTTTGATTCAAAAAATGTTAAAATCCATCGGTCTATTTGGTCGAATTATTAAATGACGGCTTACGTGACTATTACATTTAATTTCAATTAGAAATGTATAAAAATTTACATAATTTAAACATTAACAATTTTATTGAGAAAACTATTTGATTTAAAATCCATCAGATAATAATCATTGACTACTATGACTCGTTTTTATTTCAAAAAGACTAACTCGAGTATAGATAACACTTATATAAAATATGTGGCGATATCAAAGAAATAATACAATAGTTTTTTCATGCAATCATTATTATTAGATGTAATAATCCTTACGACAAAAAAATCCGAAAACCCATGGCATATTTTGAGAGTTCACTTTTCCGACCTCAACCTGATTGAAAGCTCATGAAGAATAATAAAGGGTATTATTAAGAAAGAAGAACCAAAAAAGTTTTAAATGTGGGTTGCGAAAATGAACAAAATATGAGACAATTTAAAATTAGAAGTATAAGAGTCGTTTTACAAAAATATGAAAAAACTCAATGAAAAGCGTGTAGCTGCAGATGGAGACCGAGTTAAATCGTCATTTCTTTTTAGTTGTAAAGATTAGAATTAAATGCATTCTTGTGGCAAATTTTAGGTAAAAATATTATAATTTTCATTACAAACTTTACATTTACTTTTTCCGGATTATTTTGTCGCGAGGTATATAAGCGTACAATAAAGAAGCAATTCATAACATCATTAATTATTGTTTATTAAGGTAAAATAATTGGTAATCGACTGTTCTCACAAACATATTTATATTATATTCAAAAATACTGACCACATGATAAAAAGTGTCACAAGTATTATTTCGTTGACATCACCTCATATCATAACAATCAATTTGGCAAATAGGACAATAAAATATATCTTTCATTATTTTATGAGTCAAATATTAATTGAATGAACATAACTTACATTTAAAGGCCCACAATTCATTTCTTCGCATAGCATTTATAATATTTACGAATGATGCCAAACAATCGTCTGGTAATTCAAGGGATAATATGAATTGATTAAACTTTTGATTAATCATGTGTTCAACTGATTCTATGTTCTCAGTCATATGTTTCAATATATTTTTCACTCGATCATTAAATGATATGTTTTGTAGGAATCTAGTTGAGTTTTCATAAATTTCATTAATTAGACTAATATCAGTAGAAGTTACGTTGATCACATTATTTTCAAGACTTTTCTCATGATTATCATTATTCTCTTCTTCGCTATAATCATAATAATATTCTTCGTCATCATTTGTTTCTTTGTTCGATATCTCTTTTAATTTATTTGAGATTTCATTTTGAATATTGACACAAAACACATTCATACAATATAAAAATAGTGAAATGATGATAAAACTAATAAATTTCATGATCAAAGTCTATTATTTACTAGAACTCTTTGATATAATGAGGTTATATTTTCAAATCTTAGTTTCAAAATACTATAGTGGCTGTGAATATGAAAGCTTGAAAGTAAAGTTAAATTTGAAGAGCACTTGAAAAAAGTGTAGTTATTCTATCGATAGCAAAGATGAGAATGATACTGAAATTGAACACAAGCACATTTATATGAAAGAGAAGGAGTGAAACTCCTGTGACTAATTTCACATTGACATTCAATTTTTTATCAGTAATCTCACATGTTTATTTGTTTAAGTTCATATGATAAGTGTGTCATAAGTTTACGTATTGATTAATTCTTATGATAATTATAAAATTTTGAAAATCTTCATCAAATTTAAAGTATAATTTAAGTTTTAGTTCTAAGAAATGAATTATCATCATAAGATATAAAACCATATAATTATCAAATCAGATTTTTGACATTATAGTTACCCTCAAGCTATGAGATTACTAATTCAATGTTATTTTATTCATTGAAATTGTTCTTAAGTTGCTTTACCTTCAAGTGTCAATATTTTTGAAGCTTTACCAATGGCTGAAGTCATTCTTATAGTACTTTAATTTATTAACTTTTGTTTTGTCATATATTTGACTCGAATGAGTTTTAGCAAAAATTGAGACTCAAAATCAAATGAAAATTTTTTTACATTTTAGTTATATCATATTCCAGTGTAAAACCCGAAATTCATTTTTTGAAGCATTTTTGACAGGAGTTATCTCTAATTCCATAGGTTCAAGAAGTACCTGAATAAATTAATATTTTATTATTAAAATTGCTTACTTCATCTGAAAATTAATCTAAAACAAGAATTTTCAGTCTCTCTCAAGAATAAAACATTTCTTTTGAAGTATAGGAACCTCTCATGCAGTCTATAGAAAAGTTTTGAATAAAATGTTGAATGTTTCACAATCAATTTACAAAAGAAGGTATAAATCGAAGAAAATAATGATCAGACATTGTATTAACGACAAGCCCTATTGATTTTTACCTTAAATAAATCTTTATTAATCGTCTAAAATCGTATTAATAAGTATATTTCTAATATAAATATAAAAAACTGTCCATCTTTTTTTCTTAATTTATTTATAAATAATCAAGTATACTTATACTTGTTGATAGTACCTATTTCTCGATGAAAGAGTCTATTATGACTAGAGAATTGCTAAAAGTCGATTTGACAAGTTGAGAAAAATCGACTACAATAGTCGATGAAAAAAGTTAAAAAAGCTGAAAAAAGTTAAAAAAAAAGCTGAAAAAAGTTAAAAAGCTGAAAAAAGTTAAAAAAAAGCTGAAAAAAGTCGAAAAAAGTCAGCTAAATAGAGTGAAATAACAGTAACAAAAAGTTGAAAAAAGTTCTTAATTAGAATATTTCTGTGGATACTCTCATTTACTAAACTTAGGGGTCAAATATAGTCAATAAAAGTAAAAAATGTCAAAAAAGTCAAACGCAATGCTCTAATTATGACTGAATTATTAGCCTTTTATGGATTCTCATAACAAGAACAGTCTTTAATAAATGTTCATAAATATGATAATATTTAGATATTTTTTATTCTTTTCAAATTAGAATTAACACTAAATATATTTTTTCTGAAGCAATTTTTATTGTACACACTTGTTTACATAATCTTGTTTACACAATGCAAGAATTAATTTGCATAGTGACCTTCACGATCGAAATCAAATATTCATTAGAATATATTTTCATTTGATTTAATAGTGACTGAATATTAATGCTTACTACTGCACACTTTTGGATCAGTTCATAGTAAAGTTCCATTTAGGTTTCGCTCCCAGTCAATATGAGCGCGATTAGTCTTGTCTTTGGAGTTCCGAATTAAATAGTAAAAGTCAGAGATTATCATGACAAACTGTTTCAGTAAAATTGCTAAAACTCTACTCTACTTTAACATAGACTAATCTAGCCAACTAGTAGATCATATCACTAAAATCCAATTTATATCTTTAATACTTTTTTATTGTATTTCTTGATTAACTGGTAGTGGAACAATATTTGGTTAGAACTTTATATTTCATCTCAGAAATGGTATCTCCACTATTTAATTACTTGTATGTCAAACAGTATTTTTTATCACATAGCTATAAGTATAATATGCACTTAGATTGATTTAAACATATCTTAAAGCTTTTACCGCACATTTATTAAATAGTTTTAGAATAACTCTGTTGTTGTCGAAATCGCGATTTACTTCTGAGAAATATGGCATTTTTCTCCTCAGAAGTATCCTCAGTGGTCAAAATTTACATTTTGCCATAAATTCGTGAAAATTCAAAATTATAATTGAATAAGAAAAGATAATACTTTATTTTTTATATATTTTTACACAATTATTGAGATCTTTACTGATTTGTGTTAATATTCTTCATTTTAAATGAAATGGTATTCAATATTTTGAGCTTTTCTATAGACATGAGACAACGAAGGGTCAAACAATTATGTTCATTATAAGGTTTTGTGATTTATTACTGCTGCTGGAGATTATTGTTTTTACCTTAAGCACAACAGATTCTGTTTAAAATTCAATTCCAATATTGTAGTATTTATAGTATATTTGAAGAAGAACGGCATCAACATCCACTTCTCAAGACAACATAAACACAATGCAGACCAAGAAATTAGATCACGATGGTGATCGACACAAGACCATCGAGCATGATACCCGATTTATACATGAATACAACGAAACTTTTGCAGAAAGGGATGTAAACTAAATCATCTTATGTTCATATATGATATATCTATCAAATTAAAGTTTATTTTAGACGGGTTTAAATGGAATTGTTTTATGAATTATATGAATTGTAAATAATATTGAATTTTGAGATAACGTTATATGGATTAGAAACTCTTCTGATTTGAAAGCAGATGAGTGACAATGAAGTTGATAAGTAAATCTTCTTCGAATCCGGCAGTGAATGATTTTTCTAGAGCAATTGTGAAGCAGTACATTAATCAAGGTTTGAAAGGAATGAAAACAAACGCTCAATTATTTATTAATTTGTTGTGTTCATATCATATCATATGTTGCGATATGGAAAATGATTGAAGACAAGTAAATTAGTCTGTTTTTAAATTCAATAAGAAATGAATACTGACTTCATATCCGCGAAAATAGTTAATAATAGTTTCCAACAATAAAATCCAACTCTTTTCTCACCACGTCTCTCAATAAATGACATTAACTATAATTCAAATAAATTTAATAAAATTTAACTTCAATTACATAAAATTTGATTCAGACCTTCAATTGTTTAGATATATTCAAATGTTTGCCACTGAATGATAGGATACAAGAATTAAGTAGTTTATACGATTCATTAGCTTCACAATAAACTGAAGATGTAGTCTTTGTTTAATAAACTCGTTGATAAATGAGCTTCGAGCCTGAGCTTCAAGCTCAAAAGGGTTATCGAACAGAGCTTCGAACCTAAAGCTCAGTCGAGCTTTTGTCCTTCATTACTTATAAGGAATTCTCTAGTGAAACACTAAAATTAAATCATTATTGAAAAGTGAACAAATAAGGTTCTGCAATATGTCAAGAGTGAATCACGCCTGTAGTAATTACATAATAATTATGATAAAGTCTACCATACAAACTTTTTTGAGAATCCGAGTAAGCAATCGGTTTTGCTCTAGACTACGGGAAAGTAATTTTTTATGACCCTATATACACTCGGAAACTCATCACAAGTGGTCTTATTATACAATGAGCCAAATTTGACTTTTGCTTGTTTTATGGGAATAGGAATCTTATTTGCAATGTGTTTATGGAATAGCTAATCTATCTATGCAAACTTATGTAGGATTAAGTCTTATAAGATTTTCTATCAAATGGATATAAACAACAATCAGATCAAAGTATACATTATATGAAGATAGCATCATCAATTATATGTCTGAGCTTTTAAAAGTGTGTTTTATTCATAAGAGAATCGTATTTTGATTAAATAAATTTGAGCTTATACTACAAAATTGATAATACTTTACCAAAACTTTATATAATAGTTCGTCATTTTTAGACTATTATTAGATTTACATTAATAGTTATCTTAGTTATACAAACGTTTAACTTTTCCAATGACTAAATACTGATTAATTTGATCAAAATAAAAACTATTTACTTGTCAAATATATAAACGTTATTCATTTAATGTCTATTTTGATTGAAAGTTTTATTAAATGAATATTCTATGTTTGCCCTACAATAGACTATGTGTTCATATATTATGAGGAAAGTTTATTTTCATATTAAAAAATTTGCGACACCATTGATAATCCTATCATTTATATGGATCGCTCATATAATTTTACCCAAATTAATGGCTTCTAATGAACACTGTTATACAATTTTGATTCAAACATCGAGTTTATTATTCATTAATATAATAATGTTTCAAATCTGTGGCTTCATAGCTGTTTGGATCATTTCGTTTCGGACTTGGATCGTTTGTATCACACAAACAGCTCAATAAGAGTTTCAAAAATATTAAGCCAAGGCTCAAGAAGAAATTTCGCTCATTCTGGAAATTAACTTTTAAAGATGCAAAGCTCCAAAAATATTATAAGTATAGTGTTTAAATTTGTTATTATGCTTTCTTCTGAAAGTAATTCTAAGAACTCTTATCAACATTGAGTCTGCACATGTTACTTAAAATAAATAATTGAAACTGGCAATAAATTACGAACTACTCAGCTCAAGGAATCCACTATCGTGAATCTGTGATATACAAAAAGAACATTCTAAAAGTTGTAAAAGAAAACCTTACGAAATCACAAATTTTCAATGACTGGTAGAGTCTTAACCTTTTGGGTTGAATCCATGATTTTCGAAAAGCTATGAGACTACTTAAAATAGGTCATAATTAATATTTTTTTCAAAAAACATTATTTACTTGTGGTAGCAGAGAAAGTATATGCATTTTAAAATGACATCGAAAATACAAATGAATAATAACATCGGACAATACTCAACCATGAGATCAACCATGATAATCTGAGATTATATTTATAATTAGTAATAAGGTTATGTTATTCAATAACATATTTATTGTTTTGACGCTTAAAATAGTAATTTCCATCCCACTTCAATGAAGAGTATTTTTTTAGCTTTTAGATTTTTTCAAGTATTTATATGATACTCCTTTCATATCATTACTAAAATCACATAAACAAAATACTGGGAGATTCTTTATATAACTACACTATTATCCATTCGATATCCTTATTTACCTATTAAATATAAAAGGATAAAACTAGTAAAGCTTATGTTGGACACCCTGTAGATTCTAGGCATAATAACAACCATTGTATCAGTTATATCAACTATCATTATAATGACAATTCAAGCACATTGATTATATCTCTGATTGTAGTATATAGTTTGATAAACAGAATCTTCAATTACAGAAATTGCGCGTTTTATGCACTAATGTCTCATTTATTATGAAATTTTGGATAATAAAATAATTTAAATGAAACTAATTCTTTTGAGGAAAACCTTTGAGAAACTGAACTTTAATTACCAGCATTTTTCAAAAAGCGTTTATAGGGGAGAGTCATTGTATTAAATGGCAATTCAATAAAAGCCTTCAAAGAAATTTTTTTATTTGAGTATTCCGTTGTATTGATCATATGAACAGAATAAATCTGTTACAAAACATTAAATTAATAACATATGATTAAAACGAAACTCGGTAAGATATTTCACTAATGAAATATTAACATATGTTCATTCATCCAACAGAAATTCGTATATTTTTGATTTGCGTAAAATGAAAATTATACGTTCCGAAACATTATATGATTTAAATATTATTAAATCTATCAATTAAGAATTTGAGGAACATAATCTATATATAAATATGATTAAAATCATTGTTCACAATTCAGATTAACCTGTTTTGTATTTAGCAGTTTGAAGAAGAATAACCGTATAGTTCAATATGAATGAGAAGATCTATTAATAACACAAAATTCAATTATTCAATTGAGATAAATTATTCATCTTTCATACCGTTATTAAAGTTGTTTTTCTCAGATCAGCATAACCTCCAATTGTGAAACCGAATCTCGTATCTCGACAAATATTCTTAAACATAAGCCATTCATTATATTCCAATTCATCCAAATCTCGAGCATTAGTATCATCCAAAACAGCATATATTCTTTCAGACTCTTCATGTACCAATCCATTAATGTGACAACTGATAATCAATTTGATGGCCGAAGTAATACTAGTGACAGCCAAAGCTTTTGATTGCTCTTTCATCAAGGGGTTCGCTCTGATACAGCGGATATATAGATATTAACCATTAATGAAATTATAGTCTCTGCTAAGTCCAATTTGATGATCCATGAAATCGATTGATCCAAACTGTTGATAGTATTACGTAATTTAATGAATTTGCTTCTCAGAATCATGAGCGGACAAGTATTTTGTATAACTTCTGTATTTGAGATATTTTTCATATATGAATCTGCTTTGAATGAGAAAAAATCACATAAAGATGATTGAATAAAATTATTTTATTTATAAAAATACTTGAATTCCTATTGAATTGTTTGATAAGATCTTGTTTTAAGCCAATTAAACATTGATAGAAATATATCGAAGTGATCCAAGTGAGAAACGAAACCACCCAAATAATTATAAAACCACAAATATGTGAAAGTATTACAAGGATAATGAATGACAAATTTGATACTTGAATCAAATTTGTAAAACAGAGTTGATATCCAACCAGAAATATGGGTACCATTATATGAATGATCCATATAATGAATAGTACGATTTGATTCTTCTCGATGTCCATTTGATAAAAGATTTCATAAAACTTAATACCACTTTTATTTGCATAAAACACATTCGCCAACATAAGTATATATCGCGATGAAGACATCAAAAAGGCCATATAATAAGCTTCAATCAAATCTGAATTTTTAACTAAAATAATATGTGCAGAACTTGCAAACAAATAGTAGGTAAATATGACCCAACATATGATAAGAAATTCACAGAAATATGTATAATACTTGAAATATTTATTGATATAGAGTTTGCCGTTTGAGTCAAATGCTATTCCACCGAAAGGAATGAAAAATATGCGATAAAACCAAATATAAATTTTGACTATTAAAGAAGTTTTCTTAATCATATAAGCCATAATTTTAGAAATAGACTCTCATGAGCTTAACAAAGGCTGTTTTGCTTGAAAATATTTTTATTCAATAATATTAATAAAAATATTTCATCTCAAAACTGATTAACTTAAGTATGTTTTCACTATTTTATTTGTCTACAGATTTACAAATTGATGAAAGAAATGAATCAAATGTAGTCTATAAAATATTTATTATTTGACAAGTGTTTTGCATTTATATATTAATATTTACTAATACTTTTCTACAAATGAAATCTATATAGTTTATTTAAATATATCTGTTATAAGTGTGTCACAGACTTAGTTTTCTTGATTGAATTGATTGTTATTCGATCGAATGTGGGAGTAGTTATAATTCTTTTTAAATAGGTTATATTATTAATTAACTTCTGATATTAAAAGAGTTTATGGAGACAAAATAAAGTTTAAGTTCATCTGAAGTTATGTTATTTTAATTAATTAATCCAATATTCGAAAAATTTTATCTTGTATCATTGAACGAATTTCTGAAAGTATATAAAAATATTTTTGTAACTTAAATTCAACATAATTTTGTAACATCCTTTTTGTAAAATATTGGGAAAGCGTTTATTTAGTAGTTTTTAGAAAAACAGTTCATACGAAATCTTAACTATAAAAGAAAACGAATAATAATTAAATCTTGAAATTCAATAATTAATTATAGGAATTGAAGATGCAAATGTGTTATGACAGGAATAAGCATTATTTTTCTAATAACAGTAAAACTTACGTCATTCAATTCAAATCTGATTTTTCAACAAGTCTTAAACCTAAGTCAACCTTTATATTCTGTCAGGTTCTTCATAAACAAGCCCATTGAAATGACAACTGATAATCAATTTAATAGTTGAAATGATGCTTCTGGATTCGAATAATTCTGAGCGTTGATCAATAATTGGGTTATTGGTGGATAATTCGAAATTATAGATATTTGACATGAGAGCAACCATTGTATCAGTTACATCAACAATCATGATGAATTATAATGACTTATATATTAGATGTTAGCAGAATAGTCCGGACAATCATATCTCAGGATTGATAAATAATGTGAACATGTTTATGCTATTTTACTACGCATTAAAGGAATATATGCTGGATGCTGTGGTCTTATGTAATTTGCGCTCTTTTACTAATTATACAAGTGGACCAAAAACTGACCCACTTCGCTTTAGCATTACAATCCAAGAACAAAGAGCATTCGTCAAGTTTCATGTGTTGCTGGACACGTCTGCCCCTGAAGTTTATAAAATGCTTAAGGAAATCGCTCGAAGCCAAGCATTGAGTAGAAGCCGAGTCTATGAAATTCAAAAGAGTTTAAAGAACGAACGCGTTTAATAAGCGAAGATACTCCTCATGAAGGGAGACATCGTGAAGCAATTGATGAAAATCATAGAGAAAAACTCAAAGAACTTTTACTTGAGGACCGTGATTGGGGAACCTTTGAATTGGCAGAAAATTTAGGAGTCAGTTATTAGAACACAATAAGACTTTTGAAAGAAGTAGGTGCTAAAAAATAGCTATGAGGTGGGCGCCTCATGAACTTACACATGCTCAGAAACAAAAGCTCGTCGATATATGTGTATAACATCTTGAAATATATAATAATGACCCTGAATTTCTGGAAAGAATTATCACTATTGATGAAACTTGGATCAGATCATATGACCCTAAGGATCCATTTAATTCACGTCAATGGCGCTTACCTGGACAAGAACCGTATGTAATTTTAACTTGAAATATTGAAAAACTAAAATAATGCTAGCGGGCATATTTTATATAGCAGGCCCATCAAAACAAGAGCAACGATGGATGACTGGAAGGTGATGATGATTGTTGCTTTTCATCAAAATCGGATATCCGGTTATCGACTTTTACCGAAAAATACAAATATCAAATTTCAAGTATATATTGATTCTTTGGAACAAATAATACTTTCAAAAGTAAAAGAGCACTTGCTTAATAGTCCACTTACCCTGCACGACAATGCTAGACCACATAAATACCAGAAAGTCAAAGAATTCTTTAATCGACATCGTTGAGTGGAACTTAATCACCCCTTACAGTCCTGATTTGAACCCTTGCGACTTTGATGGTATTGCAAGAATAAAAAGGAAAAATAAAGATAAGAGATTTGCTAATCAGACTCAACTTTGGATAGTGTATGGTCGAGTTATACATGAAATAGATGTCGAAAGAGCTGCCACTGGTATAAGACATCCCACTGCGATGAGCTTTGGTCAACCAAACTGGAGGCGAATACATTCACTCATCATATAATCATATTCAAAAAATATAGATTTGTTTTAAAGATCCAGTTGTCCGGACTATTCTGCTAACATCTAATAATTCATTAACTGTGTTCCGGATTCTTGCGAATAGTCAATGTTGAGAAAAGCTTTTAACTTCTAATGCTTTTCTAGAATTAAGAAAAGAATTGATTCAATTCCTAAGCGAATACTTATTTAATTTTTTTAAATTGCGCAAATAACCAACATTGAGAAAAAAATTTAGTCGAAACATAACTGCATTGATTTTCTGTAAAAGATGGAGTACATTTACAAAATAGAAATTTAAATTTATTTCTTCATAGAAATAATTTTGGAGATTTTATGATTTATCAATATACTACTATTCGAAATGAAAATGAAATTTGAATTTAGCTTTACAGAATCTTTAGATTTCTGATGATATTAAATTCCTTAATCAATGTTAATCGAAATAAGTATTTAAAATCATACGTAAATACAAATTTAAAATAAAAGAAAAAGTCGTTTCCTAACTTTATCAAATACTATTTAAAATATACATATTGTTTGAATAATGGTCCAATTTTTATTAAGAAGTTTGTAGTAAAATTACGGTATAGCTCAATATGAAGGTCAATATCTATAGAAAAAAATCATGAATCAGTTACAATCATAAAACTTAATTCATTTTCACCGGAATCAGTGTTGTTTTTGTCAAAGCAGCAAAACCTCCAATAGTAAAACCAAAACTTGTTTCACGAAATATAGTCTTAAATAAAACCAATTCTTTATATTCTGATTTATTCAAATCTCTAGCATTAATTTCGTCCAAAATGGCATGTATTCTTTCGGACTCTTCATGAACCAAACCATTCATAAAACAATTTATAATTAACTTAACAGTTGATGCAGTACATCTGAATACAAATGATCTCGAGTATGGATTCATATATGATTTATTTTTTACAATAGCAAATGCATAAATATTACACATGACATTAACAATTGTTTCTATGATGTCCAAAATCAATACCAAAGAAAGTGACTTATCTAATTCACTGATTGTATTTCGGATTTTAATCAAATGACTTTTCAATTCCACAAAATGATATGATTGTGAAACCTTAATCTTATCTGTTATGTGTTAGAAATAAGAAAATAATATATTAATACAGTAATTCCAGATATAAATTGAACAACTGATAACTAATTTTAGATGCTAAATAATAAAGTTATTGAATACCTGAATTTGTTTGAAGCTTTTGAAGAATAAATTGTTTAATTTGATTGAAGTGTTCATAGAAATGCAAAGATATAGTCCATATTAAGAACGGCACGGTCCAAACTACTATAATGTTACATATTCTGAGTAAATTTGAACCGATAGAGAACATAATTGTCCATCCACTAGGATTTGATTCGTACATATTTTTAAAAGTCCCATCAAAAAGTTTAAGAAAAGTGAACAATGATGGTATCAATATGTGAAGTATCCATACAATAATTAGTTTGACGTGACCCTTCTTAAACTCCATTTTATATTTATGAAAAATTTTGAAGAATTTGATGCCGTCTCTGTTTAAAAACCAGAGATTCATCGAAACTTGGGTTACTTGTAACCCGATGACCAGTAATGTCATATAAGACATTACTGGTGCTGATCTGTAAATTTGATTGGGTTCACGCGATATTATGACGAATGAAAATGCGTGAATATTGAGTAAAGTGATTAAAACTAAACCGGAATATCCATAATATTTCAGATATTTATTAGTATATAGTTTGTCGGTTTTGTTGATAGCAATGCCACCAAAAGTTATACCAAGAATACGATAAATCCAAATATAAGTTCTGATTATTTTTGAGACTTTCAAATCGATTTGTGTCATCTTTCTTGAAAAATTGGTAAACGATTGTTATTTAAGTATATTTTTCTATAACTCTATTATTAAACTTGTTCGAAGATATATTTTTCTGACTAAGAATCTTCGAGAACTTCTCAACATTAACACTGATGAGACTCTCCAAATCAATTTACTATTACTTGAATTAATGAGATTTAAACATTAAAGTTTTATATTAGAACAATTTATGTACTTCGAGCGAATATAACTATGAATTTGTTGACCCAGTTATTGTATTGAATGACAAATCTTCAAACAAATAATTAGTTTAAGTGTTCCATTGTATTGATTATATGAGAGGATATCAAAATCTGGCAAACCATTAAGTTAATAACATACAAATAAAACAAGGATCGATAAGATACTTCGCTAATATCTATTAAATATTGTTAATAAAAATTAAATTTAAATATTGTTCTACAATATATCTAGATTTCGGTTACTATTTTAGTTAATAAATCTTAGAATCAACGCTAGTCAAAAGTATTTTAAATAGTGTCAATACGAAGTTAAAATAAAAGGTAAAAATTCGATTGTTTTAAGGATTATTGAGAATATCCATATTATTTGAATGGCAGCGCAATTTTTATCAAGATGTTGTAGTAAAACAACGGTTTAGCAATACGAAGGTCAATATCTAAAGAAATAGTCATGGATCAGTTACAATTACGAAACCTAATTCATTTTCACTGGAATCAGTGTTGTTTTTCTTAGAGCGACAAAACCTTTAATAGTAAGACTAAAACATTTTCACTAGGAATAATCTCAAGTTTAAGCCATGCTTCATATTCCAATTCATTCAAATTTTGCGCATCTATATCAACCAAAACAGCATATTTTCCTTCAAAATCTTTATGTACTAATCCATTAATATAACAGCTGATAATCAATTTGATCGTCGAAGTAAAACCATTGAAAACCCATCATATTGATTGATCACTAATAAAAGAATTTCGTTCTGATATGGTGAACATACAGATACTGTACATTATTGAAATCGTAATCTCTGTTACATCCAATTTAACGATAAATGAAGTCGACTGATCCAAAATGTTAATAGTATTTCGCAGTTTGATGAATTTGTTCCTCAGATTCATAAGCGGACGAGTATTTTGTGATAATTTTGTATTCAGGATAGTTCTTGACTAAGAGTTTCTTTTCAATGAGAAAAAATCAAATGAAACCTCAATCGTAGAATTATTCTATTTATAAAATTACTTGAATCCCTGTCCATTTCTTTGATAAGATCCTGTTTCAAGCTATTTAAGTATTAATAGAATATATTGAAGAGAACCAAGTTAGAAACGAAACCACCTAAATAGCTATGAAGCCATAAGTTTATGAAAGTGTTGCAAGGATAATTAATAATAAATATTTTGTTTGAATCAAACTTGTAAAATAGAGCTCATGACTAATAATACGTATAGTCTTATATGAGAGGTTCATACAATAAATAGTATGATTTAATTCTTGTTCATGTTCATTTGATGGGAAATTTCGTAAAACTTAATTCCATTTAAGTTTGCATAAAACACATTAACGATTGCATGAGCACATCCCAATAATACATCTCGACTCACTAAAATCAAATTTGACTCATTATATAGTAAAACCGTTTGCGATCAGTTTCTGAGTGCGTAGAAACTTAGTGTAATACAACATATGATGAAAAATGCACCAAAATATTTACAATATTTAAGCTATTTATTGATATAGAATTTTATTGTTAGATTTAAATGCCATTCCACTCAACGGAGTGAAAAATATGCGATAATGCCAAATGGAAATTTTGAAGAAATTTTCCTATATATTAAAGCCATAATATTGAAAAGAAGTTCTCTAGAATTTCACAAAGTCTGTTTGATTTGAAAACAACTTTATTTTGTAATATCTGTGAGTTTAACTTTTTAAAACTGATTATCTTTAAAGTGTTTCTCCAATGTTATCTTTATTTTTATCCCCAAATGAAAAATTCATTGATGTGAAAGATCTAATGTATATAATATTTGTTACTTGATAAGTGCTTTATATTTTTTCTTAATATTATTTTTACAAATAAAACGACAATAATTTATATGAAAGCATTTATTAAATATATAATCTTTTGTCAAACCTCGAGAGATGGCTTTTGATCATTTATATAACATGTCAATTTATGCTATTTTCAAATAATTCTGACTCTTGATTCAAAAGTTGCAATTAAACGAAAATTTCAGAATTTAATGTTGCATGCGCTACAATTACTAATTAGGTTATGTTAATTTGTTCTTGAGTTTCAATTATTTTGGTTGTTTCTTGACTCATCTCAAAAATCCAAATTATGGAGATGTTTCTCAGAGAAAATTCATTTCACTGAAATGTATATGCGGGAAGAATGATGCCCTCAATAATTCACGCATTAAAGACGTGGAACTAGAATTCACATGTGAGAAGATTCCTAGTTTTTAGATGTCTCAATTTTGTTAACCCAATAGAGACAATGAATGATTTATCTTGAAAAATATATTTGTTTAATTGGAACACAATACTCTCTCTCTCTTAATTGATTAAGGTGACCAAGCGTCTAGACTTCAGCAAAATAAATAGATAAAGCTTGCCACAAATGTTCCATTTTATTAGCAATTCAGCGTACAGTTATTGGCAAAACTCCGAGTCTCGGTTTTTAAGCATTATATATCCCTAAATGTGATTCTATTTGAATGAAATTCTTTTTGGAGAAACGAAAAATGGATTGCGGAAAACTTTCCACGAAGTGGCGTATTCCGCTACCCATGGGTCTGCCGTAAATAACGTTGATATACACAGAAGTAACTAATAAACGTTTTTGAATTATGATGAATGGAATCAAACTAATGCTTTTAAAGAATTCTTTCTAAGTAACATTTGCTCATATATCTATAGTCAAGTTCATTTTATATATAGCGCAAATTTCACTTTATCTTTTGATTCCGCTCATTGTTTTGATTTCAATATAACTTATCTAAAATCGTTTTAACAATATTAGAATTGATTAGTTGTTTAATTTAAAAAATTTTTATTATTCGGATTTGAATATTTGAGCAAATGATCATTCAAACAGAACGTTTAAAAGCTTTAATTTGACATCAATATTTAGATATTTGGGCTCTTATTCGAAAAGTTCTGCTCAACTGAAAAATCGATTTTTAAAAGTTTAATGCCCTATAAATCTGAAGTTAAGAGATTTTCGGTCAAACAAAAATATACTTATCCAATCATTTTTAAGTAGCTTTGATTACGTTTATCAGAATTCAAAAATGTTCACTGGTTACTTCTGTGTGAATTAAAGTTATCTATGGACAAACCCATGAGAGGCGGAATACGCCATTTTGTAAAAAAAGTTTTTCGCAACCCACAGTCTCTTCAAAAAAATTCTCATTCAAATTGAACCATATTTAGGTTATAAAATGCTTTAAAACCGAGATCCGGAGTTTTGTCAATGACTGTGTATTATTTCTAAGTTAAATATTTAATTTTTTGAAATTTCTCGTCTTTGATATCTTATTTGTAACTTTGAAAATAACTTTAACCACTCGATGCTGTGAAATCATATAAGAAATACAATTGTTTTTCACAGTTGAAGTTATGTGACTATTATGTTGATACAACACTGTAAGTATATATAGAGACTTTAAGAGAAATCTCAAAGGAGGTCCTTTGACTCTTTTCGTCCAGATTTGGGCTTGATAAGACTTTGTCACCATATAATAGATATAAGATACAACTATATGCAACAAATATTAGGGCGATTCAAATGTCTTGTGAGAATTGTATCTATTGAATAAAAAAAATTTACATTCATTACATTTGAGAATTATATTCTGTATTGCATTTCATGCTACTTAACCAATTTTGACCGCAGGGGAAGCAACGATATACAAATGGTGGCATTTTATTCATTTATTCTTTTGATCTTGGTGAGATTCAAATGTGATGCGAAAACTATATTTTAATGATAAGGAAGTTTTAAACATATTTATATCAAGTTAGAGATACTTTATGTTGCAGTCATCTATTTTTGTGTAATTAATAACTGAATTTATAAACTATCCAACAGTTGATCGTTTCGAGCAAGTATTACATTGCTATTAATAAGTGAAAAAATGCCACCATATGTATACCTATGATGGCAATTGGTCAAGAAGCTTAAAATGCAATACAAAATATAATTCTAAAATATATTGATTGTAACTTTTCTTATTCAGCAGATACAACTCTCTTTAGACTTATGAATCTCTCTAATACTTAAACAGATTTTATACAAAAGTTGTTAAATTTTTGTCACAGTAGATTTAGAACATTTCTATATAACTATTTATTCTGATACACAATATCGATCAAACTTATTTTTGGTTCGTTTTAGTACTAATTAGAGATGTTTGAGTGCACCAATAATTGTTAATATACTCTTTATATAGTAATTAATATTCTGCTCATTCTTAAAGTACATCGATATATCCTACCGAGTAGTTTGCAACAGAATAACCGTATAGTTCAATATGAATGAGAATATCTGTAAAGTTTCGAAGAAATCAGCCTTAATTCTTGTTATAAAAACTAGAGTTTCATACCGTAATCAAAGTTGTCTTTCTCAGATCAGCATAACCTCCAATTGTAAAACCGAATCTTATTTCTCGAGAAGTATTCTTAAACGCAAACCATTCATTGTATTCCTCTTCATTCATATCTCGAGTATTCATATCATCCAAAACAGCATAAATTTTGTCGGATTCTTCGTGTACTAGTCCATTAATGTAACAGCTGATAATCAATTTGATCGCGGAAGTAATGCTACAGAAAGCCAATGATTTCGTTTGTTCTTTAATGAAAAAGTTTCGTTCTGATATGGCGAACATATAGATGTTGATCATTATTGAAATCATAGTCTCTGTTATATCTAATTTGACAACCCATGAAATCGATTGATCCAAACTGTTGATAGTATTGCGTAATTTAATGAACCTGCTTCTCAGATTCATGAGTAGACAAATATTTTGTGATGATTTTCCTCCTGAGATAGTTTTGAAGTACGAATTTCCTTTGAATGAGAAATCAAATGAATAAATAATCACATGATTATTCTATTTCAAAAATTACTTGAATTCCTGTTTATTACTTTGATGAGATCGAGCTTCAAACTAATTAAGCACTCATAAAAATAAATTGAAGTGATCCAAGTCAGAAATGGAACGACCCAAACAGCAATGAAACCACAGATTTTAAACATTATTATAGAAGTAGTGAATAATAAACTTGATGCTTGAATCAAACTTGTAGAATAGAGTTCGTAAGTAACCATTAATATAGGTAATATTATATGAGCGACCCATACAATGAATAGTTTGATCTGATTCTTCTTGATTTTCATTCGAAAAAAAATCTCATAAAACTTAATTCCATTTAAATTTACATAAAATACATTAGATAATAGATGAATACATCGTAATAGATACATTCCAGATCCCATAGCACAAGCTAAGACCAAATCTGGCTTACTCATTGAGAGTATTTGTGCTGAGCTTGCGAATATATAGAAAGTGGATATGATACAACATGTTATATAAAATTGGCAAAAATATCCAAAGTATTTGAAATATTTATTGATATAAAGTTTGCCGTTTGAGTTAAATGCTATTCCACCTAAAGGAATTAGAAATAAACGGTAAAACCAAACGTAGATTTTGACTATTGGAAAATTTTTCTTAAATTTTAAAGCCATAATTTTCGTAATAGATTCTCACGAGTTTAACAAAGTCTACTTGTTCTGAGAAAACATCTTATTCTATAATACTTATAAGAATTTAGTTTTTAATATTGATTAGCTTAAAAGTTTTTATTTTATTTCTCTATCTATTCACAATAAGGTGACTATGTCATAGAGGGAAAATCTGGAAAAAAAATTGAAAGGTCTCTTTTGAAGTTTATCTTGAAGATTTAATATTTATTTACCGTACTCAATGAATATAAGTTACAAACTTTTAACTCTGAAAACAATTATATTTCTTTTATGATTTTGTAGAATCGGGTAGTTTAAATTATTTTAACATAATTGCAAAGTTCTGAACAAGAAATTAGATACGAGTAATTTCAACAGATCAAAATGCATTAAATTAGAAACAATATATTAGGTGGGCCCATAACTAGTCGGAATAAATTCAGTTAACGATAACGATTAAAATTCCGGGAATTTATGGGCCCACCTAATATATTGAATTGCTAATAAGATAAAGCATTTGTGATAGAAGTGTCTATTCAGCTCAAATCTGGACGCTTGGTCACCCCAATTCACAAATTGATGAAAAAACTCAATCAAATATAATGCATGTAATGTTTATTATTTGACAAGTGCTTTGTATTTCTTTCTTAATAGTTTTCCACTAATTAAATCAACATAATTTACATAAAAGTATTGATTAGGTGTGTGTAATATTGATTTAATTTTCTTGATTGAATCAACTTCCATTCTGTCTAATGTGAGGAAGAATAATTGTTTTTCTGTAACTTTCAATGTTAATCATATTCGGACAGAGATTTAGAACTAAAAACGATTAAATAAGGTAACGATTTGAATAAATAATTATTCAAATATTATCCTATCTCGACTAAATAATCACAAAATTCTTAAAAATCGAAATAGTCATCCGATGAATTTTTAAAAATATTGAAAAATATATAACTGAAGATAACTCCATGTTATAGCGCATCCTATCGGTAAATTTGAAAATATGTATTTATTTAGCAAATTTACAAAGCCTGTTTGGTTCTAGAAGGCTTTTATTCTATAATTTTCTTAAGAATTTAGCTTTTCAATACTGGTTAATTTAAAAGTGTTGTTCCTGTTTCGTTTCCCTACCTATTCATATACTAATAGAAAGATTCAATCAAATACGTATAATGCATGTACAAGTGTTTTGCATTTCTTTTTATTACTTTCAGCTAATTAAATCAATATAATTTACATAAAAGCATTGATCGAACGTATGTAGGGATAGATTGACCAAACTTTTTCAACAAAAACTGAACACTAATTTTTTCCAACTATTTTATTTAGAATACTCATTGATTACATCTACGAATGTTTTGATTATATTTTTTATTTGATTTGACTGATTTTAAGAGTTTTTCATCATTTTTCACATCAGACTTGAATTCAATACAATCCATAATAAAGTTGTTTTTAATACAAATTTCGACTAACTAAATCAATAACGATTGAACTTCTTTGACAGTCCATATCCTCCGCAAGTGACTAAAAACTCTATTAACAATACCATTACTTATAGATATAGCCATGACTGTTTCCATAATAGTCGACAAATTCTTGAACTCATTATTCCTCATAATAAGTATTTTTTTATTTGATCTAAGAAACAATTTATAGAAATCAGAGATAATGAGACGAAACATAAACACAGGACTACTAATGAATTTGTCTGATAAATGAATGAAGAAATAAATTATAAATTCAATTATATTTCGCAATTCATTGATGTATTAAATCATATGCTTAACGTTTATAATAAAATTTTATGAAATAATCATAAAGCTTCTGTTGAATATTTTCCAAACCAAACAATAGTAATGTAATAGTGAAAATATAATGAAACTCTACAACACTTTAAAGAAAATTGTGATACATTTGCAGTGCTTTACAGCAATTAATTCATTGATTTACTGTTTTTTTTTCACAAAAGGTTTTCTCAAACTTGAAAAATGGACATTCCTACGTCCAGTTCTTATCCCACACTGGACACTGTCGAGAGACCCGAAAAACTGGACAATCTAGTACAAAACTGGACGTATGGTCAGCCTACGTAGGAGCTTCAAAAAGTAAACCTCATTGCGTAGAAGTGTTTCTACCATATTTAGGTTTATTTCTATTGAAGGACATTCTAACTAGAAGTCAGAAAAAAATTTCTCATTCGCTCTATTTTGCAAGAAATCATTCAAATTTCAATAAAGACTAGCGTAGAGCAGCTTTGTCATAATGTTTTTGTCAAAAAATTGATATAAAAGCAAAAGAGATTCATCAAGAAATGTGAATGTCTAAGATAATGACTGTTCACTTATGATCGTGTAAGACATTGGGTCAGCGAGTTTAAATTTAGTCGAAAAAATCTCGAGAAGAGTCAGGTAGACTCACAAATCAATCATTTCACATTTTGCTATTTGTTTTCGTTCATTATGTTGCTTTACAAACAAGTTGACTATTTCAAAAAATTTTTAATTTTGCATATCAATCTCGACAAATATTAGAAAATTTATAATAGAATAACATTACAGTTCAAAATATTTATTTCATTTGAGAATGTCAATTAATAGTTAAGTAGTATGTTAGCATCAAACAAAACATTTATGTATTTAATTTTGTAATTCATATGACTTACTCAAATAAATAAATCAACCATTAATGAGTCCAAATCTTATTCACATGAAATATCCTCAAATAAACCTATTATTTATATTCTGGTTCATTCGAATCATTAAAATTTCAGTCATACTAAATAACATATATTCTGCCATATTATTAATGTAACAAACTATTGATATAACAACTAATAATCAATTTAACAGTTGATGTGATAGTCTTGATTAGTGATAAGTTTGAGTGTTTAATATTTGAATCATTATTAGATTAATCGAATGTATAGATATTAGACATGACGGCAATCATTATATCGGTTATATCACTAATAATTATAAATGACATTCATTTATCTAATTCATTGGTTATATATTTGATAGACTTTAAGTTCCAGAAATCAATGCCTCTTCTGAACTAATACCTTGTTTTGAGTTTTGTATGAAAAAATTAATTGAAGTGTACTAGATTATTTGGGGAAAATCTCGGAGAAATTAAACTTTAACCAATGATTACTAGTATGTTAATACAAAGAGCTCGTACCGAAGAGCCATTGTATTGAATGTCGAAGAAAAAATAGTTTATTTCATACCATTGATTTTATGAGAAGAAATAAGGCTGTGACAAAACATAAAGTTAAATACATAATTACAACATTAATCTACAGAAGCTTTAACTATTGAAATATATGTTTATTAAATTCAACAATAACTCTAATTTTCTTTAATTTTTTTGAGGCAGAATTACGTTTCAAATTACGTAACTATAATTTGAACAAAATTCTAACTATAAGTTAAGAATATGAATATATTCAACACATACATATAGTTAGAGGCATCACTGAAAAATTCAGTTCAAACTGTTTTGTATTTAGTAGTTTGTAGAAGAATAACTGTGTAGTTCAATATGAAAGAGAATATCTATTAATGACAAAAATTTCAATTATTCATTCAAAATAAATTATTCATTCTTTCATACCGTTACTAAAGTTGTTTTTCTCAAATCAGCATAACCTCCAATTGTGAAACCGAATCTCATTTCTCGAGACATATTCTTAAACATAAGCCATTCATTATATTCCAATTCATCCAAATCTCGAGCATTCATATCATCCAAAACAGCATATATTCTTTCAGACTCCTCATGTACCAATCCATTTATTAGAAAGTTGATAATCAATTTAATCGCCGAACAAATGCTAGTGACAGCTAAACTTTTCGATTGCATTTTAATGAAGGAACTTCGATCTGCTATAGCAAACATATAGATATTAGCCATTATTGAAATTATAGCCTCTGTTAAATCTAATTTGATAATCCATGAAATCGATTGATCCAAACTGTTAATAGTATTGCGCAATTTAGTAAATTTGTTCCTCAGAATCTTGAGTGGACAAGTATTTTGTGAAAATTTTGTGGTCGCGATAGTTTTCAAGTACGAATTTCCTTTGTACGGGAAAATCAAATGAATAAAAAAATCACAAAATCATTCTATTTCTAAAATTACTTGAATTTCCACTTATTTGTTTCATGAGGTCGAGCTTCAAATTAATCAAGCACTCATAGAAATATATCGAAGTGATCCAAGTCAGAAACGAAACAACCCAAATAGTTATGAAACCACAAATTTTAAATATTGACGTCGTAAAAACGAATAAAAAATTATATGCTTGAATCAGATTTGTAAAATAGAGTTCATAACAAACTAGTAATATGGGTAATATTATATGAGCGATCCATACAATGAATAGTAAGACCTGATTCTTGCTGATGTCCATTTGATAAAATATTTCGTAAAACTTAATACCACTTATGTTCGCATAAAACACATTCGCCAAAGTGTGAATAGATCTCAATGTTCCCATCAAATATCCAATAAAATAAGCTTCAGTCAAATCTGGCTCTTTCATTGGAATAACTTGTGAAGAGCTTACATACATAGAGTAGGTAAATATGATCCAGCATGTGATAACAAAAGTGCCGAAATATGTATAATACTTGAAATATTTATTAATATAAAGTTTTCCGTTTGAGTCAAATGCTATTCCACCCAAAGGAATTAAAGATATACGATAAAACCAAGTGTAAATTTTGACTATTAAAGATATTTTCTTATGCATTAAAGCCATAATTTTTGAGATAAATTCACATGAACCTAATAAAATCTGTTTTACTTGAAAAGATTTTTATTCTATGATATTTATAAGAATTTTTCTTTTTCAAATTGATTAGCTTAAGTGTTTTTTCTTATTTTATTTCTTTGTTGACTCACAAACTAACGGAAAAATCAATCAAATGTAATGCATATAATATTTATTACTTCACAAGTGTTTTATGCTTCGTTATTAATATTCGATAACACTTTTTTACAAATGAAATCTATACAATTTATATAAATACATTTGTCAAATTTATGTCATACTGACGTAATTTAGTAGATTAAACTGACTGCAATCCGATCCAATGTGTAAATAGTAATAATCTTTTTTCAGCATTAACTAAATTCTTAGGTTTAAATAAGGGTTAACGAAGACTAAATGAAGTATAATTTTAACTAAATAATCAAAGAGTCGAAAAGGTTTACTTTGAATCATTGAACGAATTTCGAAGAATAAAGAAAAATGTTCTATAACTGAAATTTAACAAAGTCTTATGACATTTTTTTTGGGAGATATCGAAAAAGTGTTTAATTTAGCAATTTGTAGAAAAATAATCAAGTAGTTCAATATGAATGTAATATATATACACCCTTGGAAACAACTATATTTAGTCGATTGAAGTCGGATAATTTTTGACTGGATTATTCGATTTTCAAACTGATTTCAGTAAATCGTAGCCAGATAATGGATATTTTTAAAAATATAATTGTTTTTTGAAAAATCACCAGGGTAACTGTGAAAAGGGCTATGAAAGCGCAAACTTAAAAATAAGAATAAGCGAAAAAACAAAACTTAGGTTTTCTATTATGAAACTAATACTAAACGTAATTTATTGATAAATTATTGTTCGAATTCGAATTCAAATAATTTTTTAAAAGTTTTAATTTGTAAACAAATTAGTTTCAATAAATTTATTGAATTCGATGCCCAGAAGATTGGGAGAGGTTTTGGAGGCGGCCGGTGTTCACACCAGCTATTAGTTTCACTTTTGGCTCTATTCTTGTACATATTGTAAATAACTAAAATTTTCGAACATTCGTGTGTTCAATTTAATCCTTAATAAATTTAATTTGAAATCAATTTCATTAAGTTCGTTTTAACAAAAAATAAATAAGAAATTCAATATTTTTCATCAAAATCAAAATTTAATTTTGATGCCCATTTTTTTGCTATCATTATAATTTTTCAAAAAAAATTATATTTTTAAAAATGTCCATTATCTGGCTACAATTTACTGAAATCAGTTTGAAAATCGAATCATCCAGTCAAAAGTTATTCGACTTTAATCGACTAAAGATAGTTATTTCCAAGGGTGTATATATATATATATAAAAGAAAAAATCAATCATTGAACCATGAGATTTAATAATAAACTCAATGTCAAAACTTAACTTCTGAAAACATAAAATTAACTGTGGGATAAAACGTTAATCCACGTTTTCTACGTTTTATAATCTGTTCTAGGTTAGTCCTCATTCTTTTCGAATGAAAGTTAGCCATTGTCTTTGAAGTTTTAATTTACTAATTACATGTAATTAATTTCGAGTTATCTGCTACAGCACTATCAGTGGTTCAAAATGCTAGTAGCGACATCACAGTGCTGCGACACATATCATTGCACGGAGCATTGCGATGTTAGGGCAAACTTCTATCCTCTGAAAGACGTATTGTCACAAAATTTTTTTAAATAAAGTTATAAGTATAAATTAATCAGGTCTTTTGTCATTCAAAATCAGATACATGACTGAAGAACACCTGAATCCTCAAGAAGTGACGACATTTTGTCGATGTTAATGATTTTTAAAGTAAAACTTGGAAACATTTTATCCCACAGTTGTGAAGAAGGGTTGATTATCAGAGTTGAAGCTGCAAATGTGTTCTGATTGGAATGAGTGTTATTTTACTACAGGAACAAAATCTGCAAGTTATAGCGATTGCCTGCTGTGAACAGGTGCTGATACTGTTTTAAATGAAAACTAAAATTAAAATTTTCCGATTCCATTTGATAGCAACCAATTATTATATAATTAAACTATATTTCATGAAAAGGCTATTCATTGGTTTAACACATTGAAGGATTCATATTATTAATATGTCATAAAACTATATCTATGACGCTTCAATCAGTCAAACCAAAGATTTTATTTTCTCAATTTCATAGTCGTCATAATGATAGGGACATAGTAGTTATGACTTGTTTGAGTAAACAAAATGAAAAGTATTGGAAAAAATTTCACCATAAAGTTAATTGTATGTTTTCAGAAGTGAAGTTATACTTAAAGGTTAATTATGCAATAATTGACCGCCACTCCAAACTTTTAGTTACTTAAGTTTCCGTTTGAGGCGGTTATAGCATATCTTAGATGCCGGCAATCACCGGCAAAAATTTTGGATAACCCACTTTGATTTGTTTATTATCATGTAAATTCAAAACCCTTCAATAATTTTAGAATTAAAGGAATGTTAAAATCAGTCGTAATTCCTAATAAACTCTTCATGTGATAAATAATCCTTTGCTCATTATCAAAGTCCATTTATGTATTCGATCGAGCAGTTTGTAATAGAATAACAGTATAGTTCAGTATAAATGAGAATATCTGTAGAGTTAGGGAGAAATCAGTTTTAACTCTTATAGAGAAATTACAATTTCATACCGTAATCAAAGTTGTCTTTTTCAGAGCAGCATAACCTCCAACTGTGAAACCGAATCTCACTTCTCGAGAAATATTCTTAAACATAAGCCATTCTTTATATTTCAATTCATCCAAATCTTGGGCATTCGTATTATCCAAAACAGCATATATTCTTTCAGACTCTTCGTGTACTAATCCATTAATGTAACAGCTGATAATCAATTTGATCGCTGAAGTAATACTATTGAAAGCCGCTGATATCGATTGATCTTTAATGAAAGAGTTCCGTCCTGATATGGCAAACATATAGATATTGAACATTATTGAAATCATAGTCTCTGCTATATCCAACTTGACAATCCATGAAATCGATTGGTCCAAACGGTTGATAGTATTTCGTAATTTGATGAATTTGTTTCTAAGATTCATTAGTGGACAAGTATTTTGTGATAATTTTGCATTCGGGATAGTTTTTGAGTGAGAATCTCCTTAAATGAGAAAAAATCAAATGAAACTTCAATCGCAAAATTATTCTATTTATAAATTACTTGAATTCTTGTTTATCTCTTTGATGAGATCGAGTTTCAGACTAATCAAGCACTTATGGAAATAAATTGAAGTAATCCAAGTCAGAAACGAAACGGCCCAAACAGATATGAAACCACAGATTTGAAACATTATTATTATACAAATGAATAAGGAACTCGATGTTTGAATCAAATTTGTAGAACACAGTTCATAAGAAACCATCAATATAGGCAGTATTATATGAGCAACCCATATAATAAATAGTTTGATCTGATCCTTGTTTATTTCCATTTGATAGAAAATTTCGTAAAACTTAATTCCACATAAGTTTGCGTAAAATATATTGACGATTGAATGAATACATCTTAATAAATACATTGCAACTCCCATAAAACAAGCTAAAATTAAATTTGGTTCATTGTATAGCAAGACCACTTGTGATGAGTTTCCGAGTGTGTAGAAGCCAAATAAAATTAAACATGTTACAACGAATGTACGTAAATATGCGTAATATTTCAGATGCTTGTTTACATAAAGCTCGCCGTTTGAGTTGAATGCTATTCCGCCCAAAGGTATGCCATAAAAGCGATAAAACCAAATGTAAATCTGGACTATCAAAGAAATCTTATTTAATAAAACCATCATTTAAAGATAGATTCACATAAATTTCGCATATCCTGGTTGATTTGGAAAGAATATTTTTTGATATTTAGAAGAGACTAACTTTTTCCAAACTGATTCGGTTAAAAGTGTTTTCCTTATTTTATTTTTCTGATGATTCACAAACTAATAGAAAAAATTAATCAAGTCTAGTGCAAATAATATTTATTATTAGACAAGTGTTATGTATCTGTCAATATTTGATAATACATTTTAAAAATGAAATCTATGCAATTTATATGAATAAATTTATCATATGTATGTCAAACCGACATAGTTTTCTTAATTAAATCGAGTAATATTTCATCCAATGTGAAACAGTAATAACCCCTTTTCAATAGGGTTAAGTATTAATTAAATTTCGATGTTTAAAGAATTAATGGAGACTAAATAAAGTATATTTTCCACTAAAGTTATTTAATTTTAACCAAATAGTCAAATATTCGAGAAGGTTTATTTCTAAAACGAATTTCTGAAAACAGAAAAATACTTTGTATCAGGGGTTAAATTAAGTATCAGGTCTATCATATTACAGAGATTACAAGAGTAATAAACATATTTATGAAATATTATTGCACGTTAGAGTAAAATATACTGAATGATAAAGTTATTTACAATTTACACGCTTTTAATTATTAAATATGTGAGTGGGCCAAAAACTGACCCACTTCGGGAAAGTATTACCAAAAAGAACAGTGCGCATTTATTAAGTGCTATGTGCTATTGGGTACTATTGTACGGAAGAGTGAATAGTTCACAACTTATCACTTGTCACTTGTAAGTTGTTTATTATTACAGTTTGAATATAAATTCAAACAAAATAGTGAAATTTTAGTTTTTATAGCGGCCCAAATTCATTACTTTTGACTTTTTGAATCCTTTTGTATATTAATATCATATTGTATGATTCGAAAATATTGAATCATCGCCAATATGAAGCGAATACACCTCGATTCTCGCACACTTCCCAATTAATGACGAAATGTAAGTAATGACTATTTCAAGCCAAACTGACTAACGAAACCCAACTGATGGCCATTACTATATCAGATAACCTCCTGGGCACAAACAATGACCAATTTCAACACAGATGAACTCCTGAAGGCTAGAGGTGGTCATTTTCAATTCGAGCGATCTATGGGAAGCAATCAATGACCATTTCCATATCAGATGACCAATGGGAAGCAATCGATGACCATTTCATGTTCAGATGACCTGCTGGAACCAATCGATGACCATTTCTTATTCAGGTAATCTACGGAAACCAATCAATGACCATTTTCACTTTAGATAAACTATGAAATACAGCCGATAACCATTAAAGTATGTAACCACTTTTAATTGAGACGGCTCACAGCAAGTAACTGAAATCACTAGATTCAGTGAAAACTCATTTATAGCTTATGATTCGAATGTCTTAAACCTTCGTCTTTATAAACATTGCTTAAACATTTAGGAATGAACTATAACCAAGGTTTGAAAAAATGTTTGATCAAATGTCAAATTGTTTTTTCACACAATATTAGTCTGAGTCAGGTTCGGTGCAATTATTATAGACTAATTTGATGCTCAAATCATTCAATAATAATACTGATAGCTAACTTATAAACTCTATTGAAATCAATGCTTCCATACTAAAGACACTTAATTTAAAAATATTTTTATCAATTAACTGATACAAAGAAACAAATTCTTCATTAAATGATCAATAATGAAATAGTTCATAAATAATATTCAAACTCATGACAGAGGATAGTAAATACCTTTAAAGATTAAATAATTATTAAATATTTGCCTCACGTCTTATTACATCCGAAATCGAAGATGGCCGCTTGTTTGTACTGAAGGAATAGGAGTATTAAAATCGATAATTTGTATCGAAGACGTACAGTTGTTTGCAAAACCTCAGAAAGTGGTTTATGAGCACTTTATCACCCTAAGCGTTATTCAATTGCGATAACATTTTTTGAGTAAACTACGAGTTGGCAAGAAAGTTTTTACAAAGCCACTAATTCAAATTCCCAATGCATCTATATAGTCAATATAAATATGCACAGAATAAACTGATGAAAGAATTTAAGTTTTGACAATTGGAATCAAAACTACTTTAAAATGAAGTGAATACATGTATTCTTTATTTTGCCTAAAAGTTCTTCAGCTTATACCGGTAGTGCATTCAAATTGAAATTTCGAAAATTTAATTTGAGCTTAAATTTTGAACAGTCTGAACTAATTGAGCCCCTTAAAGTGTGAAAATATTAGCAGCAGAATTGCACAGAACTATTGTCACTAAAGAGTCAACTCATGAATACTTGACATTATAAAGATTACACCAGTTACACTTGGTAGCCCAAGTTACAATGTAGTACCAAATTATTATTTTACTACTTAACGCGATATTGAATTTGTTTTTATTTAATACTGACCAAATTGCAACTTTTATCTATATTTAAATGATAGATCAACAAAATATCTCTAGATCGCATATCAGAAGAAAAGCGTCTTCTATTGACAGTTATATTCATTGACTAATTCGAAGTTATCACCGTTTGTTGTTATAAGCCTCGAATTCAGGGCTCACGTTTTGGTCAACAAAAGATCGATGAACGATCATATCAAGGTTGTGAAACTTGATTTTATTGCAAGTATTATTGCCAAATAAAAAATAAATTAATAATACTTCAAAGTTTCTCTATCCATGATATTGACTCTATTACTACCCAAACCTTTTGATCTTTACAACGATATATCATTCTCCATTTGCTTTGTTATAAGTTATTATAGATCGATCGCCTTCAAAATCTGATTTCTAGATACCAGAAAGTGGTAGATTGGCTTTATCCTTTTTTCTCATAAATTGTCGAATTGGTTGGCGTTTCTGATACTCATTTAATAGTTTTAAGACTAGAACAGATAGATTTAAGATACAATTCATTCTATATTTTAAACAAATTCATACGAATCAAGCGAGGTGTAGCTTATTGTCGCGTGCGCCCTGATTCCAATTTAACTGAATTTAAAACTTTGTGCAAATATTAAGTAACACTTTAGAAAAATTCAGCATGCCAATTAAGAGACCAATAAAAATATTCAGAAGAATATGTTCTCTTCTACAACCGTACGAAGTTTGGAGATTACAATTATGTGACTTTTCGCAACTACTATCCTTCTAGTAGGAATTTATTTATAAAGCAGAGAATTCGTAAAAATCCTAGAAATAGTGATGAAAATTAATGGATCATTCAGACCGTTTGTCAGAATTAAGCGCATGGGAATAATTGGACAAAACGTCATGACGTTTAGTCAGATAACGGCGTTCTATCATCAATAACATTAACGTGCATTGTGAATCTTTAATACAAGCTTATGAATTATCCGAAAACCGACAATTCTCTAGCAATCTGATTAATAAAATACCAAAAATAATGAAAAATACTTTACGGGCTGAGGGTAATGCGATTTGCTTTTAATAAATTTATTCTATTCACTGCTCAATTAAATTTCATAAAGTATGCCTAAAACGGCCTAAAAGAGGTCCTCTAACAAACCATTAGATAATGTACAGTACCAAGACCTACTACTACATTACATTAGTATATTATACAAATATTAATTCAAGAATTTTAGTTCATAATCTGACAAGTTCTTAGTATTATATGATTAAGTTAATATTATCAGGGGTTAAGTATCCAGACTATCATATTACGGAGATTACAAGAGTAACAAACATTTTAAAGACGTATTATTGTGCATTAGAGTAAAATATACTGGATGATGTCCTGCTCATATTTATACTGGACACATTGAAAAATACAACAGTAACTATGGAATGCTAGATAGAATTATAGCCATGGCTCAAATACTATGAGCCTAAGGATTATTGAGCATCTCGCTAGTATCGCCTTCCTGGAGAACCACCGTAAGAATATTGATTGGAAAAATCATAAATTTCAAATAATGCTAGCGCGCATAATTTGCATACTAGGCTTACAAAAGTAAAAGCATCAATGCAAGATTGGAAGCAGATGATGATAGTGGCCTTTCATAAAAACGGGTGTTAGTTTACAAAATTTTATAGAGAAATACAAATATTAATTTTGAAAATTATCTTGATTTTTTGAGTCGAGTAATACTCTCATCGATAAAACGACTACGGATTCGTAGACCAATAATACTCCATGACAACGCAAGACTTCTAAACATTCGAATGTTGAAGAATCTTTTGTGAGATATCGATGGGAGGAATTGAAACGACAGCCTTATAACCCTGATTTAAAGCTGTGCGATCACGATGGCATATATAGAATAGAGGTCTAATAAAGATAAAAGGGTGAATCCGGGCTAATGAGTCTAAAAGGATTCCCGACCCCAACCTCCAAGTGCAATACGTCATTGAATTCAATTCGTCGAGCTGAACATTGATACCACACTTGACCACTTATAGACAACTCCCGACAAGAAGGGCTAACACCGTCAAGTGATACATCATTGGATTCAGGACACCGAACTGAGCATTTTGATACCTCACTTGATCAATTATCTCAAGTGGTTCTCGAGATATCCATCATTGTTTGGTTTACTACCTCATAATGGATAAACCTGGATTCTCGGGTCGTAACCTAAACAAGCGTAATATAAACTAAGGGAGAATAACCTATTATACATTGGTTCAAATCAGGTTTGGCTTGGGTTACAACTTGGTAAAACCAGGTTCACCCATTTTCGAGGGGGTTAGGTCTCGGCGGCCAGAAGTGGTCAAGGGTGATACTAAAATGTTCAGCTCAGCGAGCTGAATCCAATAATGTATTGCAATTGGAGGTGGGGGGTCGGGAACCCCTTTAGACCCATTAGCCCAGATTCACCCAGATAAAAGATTCAATACTCTGGATGAACTTGAAATGGCTTATAAGAAAATTATAGATGAAATAAGTCTGAATGGTTCCGCCATTGATATTGGACGCCCCCCACTGAGGTGGGCGCTGATCAAATAGACTGGGAGCGAATATATTCACCAATCATTTGTTCAAATTTTAGTTCCATTAAATATCTAACTCTTACACAGTAAAACGATTTTGATTAATGATTTCAGTAAAATAGGGTCTTTTTGACCCATCAATTGATTTGGAAAAGTGTTATCGTAAGGGTTAAGATGTATAACAGTTAGCGTGTTTTGTACTTTGTTAGTGTCGTCATCGTTGACGTAATCATTTTAATTGTTGAGTAAAAAATAATTCATTATACAAATTTATGGCCTAAACTCAAATAGAACTTTAAAAACGATTCAATTTAAATATAAAATTCGTGAACGATTAATTTATTGCTCAAAACGATCTAAATATACTCATTTGAAAATACTATCAGTTTTATTAACATTGGAAATTGCATTAAATAATTATAACAGTTTTTATAGACCTTTGGGCCACTTTGACCCATGAAATACTGTTTCTAGGGTTAAAGATGTGGTAGTCCTGATACTTAACTCAACCCCTGATGTTTTTTTGTTTGAAGTGATTTATTAATAGGAATATATATCGCTTTCGAGAATATCAAATCTTTACTTTAAAGATATTTCAATAACAGATATTCTAATTTAGTTTTCAATCTAAATAAGAGTTTATTTCGTAGAGTATATAAATAAATTGATGTTTCGCCTCTTCTGCATCTGTGGGTTTCTGAATGTTAGGAAACAAGATTTGCATCATTTTTAGAAAATTTTCATGACATCCTTTAGCGTTATAATTGATTCCATATATTTCTTTGTATAAATTTATAGTCTCTTTATCAATTTCAATGCCTTGCTCCTCTGACCCATAAATTTCTGGAACTGTATACATAATTTCTGGCTTGCCGAATTGACCATCTGCATTTTTTACTTTCTTATAGAATGCAAATTCCATTCGTTAGCATTTCTATCCAAATCTTTTTGAATGAGCTCCATAAAGCAAAATCTTATAATTTGTATATGTAGAGGATTCGAATTGTCAAAGATGCCTTCATCAATCATATCTTTAAAGAAATTCATGTAGAATTGTCCGAATGACTTTCTTAGATGACACCAAAATGCCTCAATTCTTTGATTAGATGTGTTGCGTCCATACATGAAACTTTTAACCCCAGATAAGCTGTCAGTTTGGTTTAAGCGTAAAGATGGCTGTATCCCACTGATCAAAGAGTTCTCAGTCCCTCTGTCTGGTCTGATCACTTTTGGTAAAATGTTTCGTTTGAGCAATGCATTCAAATAGAAAGTAGCAATCATTTTAGGATCATTATTAGTATGAGAGACCTAAAATTAAAATTGAAAATTGAAATTTATCTTTAAAAAATATTATTCATGCTTATTAATAACCTTAAGCCATATAACATATCTACTATAACCATCTAATGAACCATGTATAGGAAATCCATAAGGCTTCAATTTATCATATCCATCAATATGCCATATGTAATTAGGACCTGGGACATGATATTTTCGCTTCTTAAATCTTCTAGCTGTTCTACTAGCTACACCTTCAGGATCAATTTGTTGAAGCAAATGCCGAACAGTCTCTTGTTTTGAATTTATATTATGTTCCAGTTTTAGTCTGGTCCATAACGCCTTATAGCCTAATAACTGACCACTTGTTTGAATCTCTTCTTCAGTTTTAGAAAAAATTTCATTCAATGGAGAATCGATTTTATATTTCTTCAATTTCATGAGTTTCAAACGTCGCTTAAGTGTACTCAAACTAATTTCGTGACCATAATTGATTGCTAATGTTACAGTTACTGGACTTACTGTTACTATAGGACTGGACTTCTATAACTGTACTGTAAACAATGACAGTTATTCTGAAACAAAACACAGTTATAAACACCAGTACACATAAAATATTATATTTATTGATACGACATAAGTTTTGACAAATAGATAAAATACAAAAATATCAAAATTTTCCAAATAAAAACCAATACACAAATAATAACTCAATACATCTATAGTGTGCACACTTGTTCTCTTCACACCCAGACTCTCTCATACCTCACATAACTAACTCGTATCTAGAATATCACTAACTTTTTCTTCCAACTCTATACTTTTTCTCTTTTTCTCCTTTAAAATTTGAAATAAAACAAAACAAATATTAAGTTTATGAAGCGTGACCCCTCACTTGGGGCCCATGCTACATACAAACTTACATACCTACATACTTAAAATGCAAACACATATCTAATACATATAATATCTAATACTAACGCTAACTCTAACTCTATAACACTACATAGCAATACACTGCTATATAGTAATACAGAGCCGTTTAGTGCTCTGTAACACTAATGTAGCTATATTTTCCAAAAGTTTATAGCCCGAATTGTGAAATTTGATTATTAGCTCTTCTATGTCTATTAAAAAATTTTTTGAAGTTTACTCAAATTTTATATAATTAATACTTTTAAAAAATTGATAAATTAACTTTTTTGAAACTACCCTTAAACCTGATGAATTAGTTGAAATTTTATTTATAGATTAATTTATATTGAAAGTCAGTAAATATATACAATTTTACTAGAACTTACTTTGTTTATAATTTATTGACAAACTAATTGGCTCAAACTTATAATTAAAACAATAGATCCCTCTAGTTATGTAGATGTAATTTTGTGTCATGTGTTGACGATTATTTGTTTCAAATGTCTTTTTAAATGTGCCAAAAATCAATAATTTTGTCTATGTCAAATGCTGTTAATTGTTAGATGTTTTACACCTGTAATCTTCAATATGGTAAGTTATTATAGAATCTCAAGCATTTAAAAAATAATATGATCCTATTGAATAATTAATTTAATTGAAGTTTCACTAAAGGTATAAATAACATGTTTTTTAATTTTTTAAACTTTATTTAACAAATCTGTTTTATAAATTCACCTGATGTCAAAAATTTGAGTAACTTTAATGCTTTCTATATGAGCAATTTAATAATTTTTTTATTTAAGCAATATATTTTATCAACAATCAACCGTTAAAAATTTATTTTAAATTCACCTAAAATATTAGTTCATAGTTTTGAGGCTTTTAAAATATTTATAATTACTGGCGTTTATTGTCAGTGAGATCTGGTGTCAGTAAAGTCACATTATCTAATTTTATAGTTCGTTTTAAATTTTTGTCTTGAAATACTTTGAAGTCATTTTCTAAATAGTAGAGTTTATTTTATGATATCATTGATACGGTTTTAGAATCAAATTTTATTCACCACGGTTATTTTGTTAACTTTACACTTGTATTCTAGAAATGGAACAAATTAGAGTTGTCGATAGGGAAACAAATATTGAGCTATACTTTCCTGTCCAGAGAGATGGAACTATCTTTTATTTAGATATAAAAAGAGTATTTCCATCTTGTTGTGGTCTGAAGACCGGGAAGAATTTATATTTGAGTATAAGAGACGATAAAATATACCCTCCTATTAGTGGTTGGAGAAATGAAGACTATCACCTAATTAAAGAAAATTTGCAAACTTCTGGCTCAAAAGAAGGTAAAATGGTTCTAGAGTTAACATTGGATATAATTAATCCTTTTCATTTATTATAGAGAAAAAAAGAATTGATTAGAAAAACAGTATCTCAACTCCAGCATTCATTAGATTTTAAAAAGCGAAAAATTGGCGAATCATCAAAAAAAGTAATTAACGTGGCAGTAAGTCTTACATTCCCTTATTTCTAAAAGTTATCACCACTTTATTAAAGAATTTACGACCTATATAAGGTGATTTTGCTAAATACAGTAAATGTTCGAAACAACGAATCTCTATATAATACATTTCGACAAACCCAAAATATTAATGTACGGTAAAGTATGTAAACATTCGATTTAAGATTCATATCTTACTGATAGAACTTTTTTTCAAATGGCAAAGGTATTAAGTTTTTAACTTAAAACTAATACAAGATTCTAATAAAACTAATTTTCTGGAAATTTTACAGTATTTTTTGTATAAGACGTGTTTATTCAGACAAAAATAACTGATTTATTAACATAAACATTTTTATTCATCGAACTAACTTTAGTTTTTAATGGAAAGCTATCAAAGTTGTTCTATTTTAACTTTCAATATAACGAACAACTCTATATAACGAAATAACTTTTATCCATTGAGTATTCGTTATATCAAGCTTTCACTATATTGAAAAACTCGTGATTCTTTTCTAATATTTGAAAAAATTCTATTAGCCCAAACTCAAACCTGTCAACCTCAAAATTGGATGGAAAAACTCAGTTGTGAAGGATAATAAAAGAACTTCTATACAAATAAAGGCTGAATTCGGTGGAATCAGGAAAATATCATTTGATGATATAAATAAAGTTACTGTTAATAAAATAATTGAGAGAGCAATAGATGTTTATTTTCCGTCAGGAAAGTCCCCGAAATTGGGGATTAAATCAAATTATTTATTTGAATTACAAGATGAAAATGAAAAAATTCTTGAAAGCTTCACTGATAATGATGGAATTGAGTGCTCTTTCGATAAATATCTTGAAACAACCGGACGTTTCTTATCGCATATGAAGTTCTATTTGTTATCAACTGATAAAAAGTATGAAAATCTTGGCACTGATGAGGAACAGGACCAACTAAAAGAAGTCATGGATATAAGTGATTCTGAATCTCAACAATTTTCTGTAAAGCAAATATTTGAAGAGAGTTTTGGGTTGGTTTCAGTTCAAATTAAATTATTAGTATATAGTGCTATTAAAAAAACTTAGTTATAAGTAAAACCTACAGTTTGGATAAAATAATCCGCTAATTATGTATAGTTATATAAGCTGAAGAACTAATCTTAAGTGTGGGAGATTTTATATATAATATGATATAATTATGTAATTTGATGTTTTCATAGTTACGATACCGTCCCAGAAATCAGTTCGAATCAAATCGTAATGAGAAAAGATTATATGAACGAAGATCTTGAAGTAAATTCTCAATATTATAGATCACTTTTCAAAGGAAACTTTAATGGGACTGATATATTTATTAAGAAATTCGATTTATCATTTGATACTGGATGCAGAATACGTTTATTAAAAGCATATATTGGGGAAAAACAACGCATAAGACACCCTTGCTTTGTAATTCTAATGGCTATAAACATCACTAAAACTGCAATTAACACTATTTATGCATTTGAAGGTTTTTATAATTTGCAAGAAATGATGTTTGATGAAGACAAACTAAATAATGAATGTGCTCCAACAATCAAACGTGATATTGCATGTGATCTCATCAAATCTATGGCTTATATTCATAATTTGGTTGAACCAATATATCATAGAGATATAAAACCAGCAAACGTTATGATTACAAAAATAGGAAATAAAGTTAAATTATGTGATTTCGCATCTGGTCTACAATTTCACTATTCTAACAATAAATGTTTACCTATTGCTTCTCTGCCTTATTGCTCTCCAGACATACTGTTGCATAAAGTGGTTGGTTCAGAGCCTGATGATATCTGGGCATTAGGTAACACAATTACGTTTATTTTTACTGGCTGCCATCCGTGGAGAACAAACATTGGAATATCAGAAGAAGAAGAATTTGAAAAAATCTGTCAAAAATGGAGAAAAAGGAAAAGCCAGATAATCTAATTTTGATAGACTCGAACATGGCTCATGTACTGGATAAGTGTTTCAATTACGATAAAATAGAAAGAATAAATGCACTAAATCTGTTGGAGCTATTCAATTCATTAGAAATAGATTATTGAAAATATCTTCAAAATACTTCGTTTTCATTTTACTTGTAAACAACTTTAATTATCAACATTTAGTATTAAAGTTATAAGTTTTAAGCTATTCTATATCACATATTTTTAAGCTTTTCTGTTTTAGATAATTTTAAATCCTTTCCTGTTTGCAATCTAAGTGTAATCTTGAACTGAACTGAACTTCACAAGAAAATAATCTTACAGTAAATATTCATAATAAATATTCGCTTGGTTTTTATAAATAGAAACACTATTTTGTGAGGATTTTTTATTTATTAAAGTGTGTGTCTTAAGATCATTATAAATAATTTTACTTTAGATATTAGAAAACTGATCAAAACTGTAATATTGATATAAAATTTTCTTCATGTAAATGACAAGTGACAAGTTGTGAACCATTCACGCTTCCGTAGATGGATTTGGGCCACCATAATTAACCTTAAAATGAATAAGTGAACGAACAAGACCTTAAGATGTTAATTTTAACATCATTTCGAGTTCAAGGCTAAGTCGTTGCACGAATTTGTATAATAAGATAACTATAATAGTTAACTTCCTTAAGTTACAATACTCTGATTCCTTAATTATCATTAATATATATGTTAAAACATGTATGATTTAGATAACGTAACTATTTTTGTACAGTAAATTTAAAGTACCTTATTTAATGTCGAATTAGAATTTTAAAGAATTATGGTATTATAATAAATTTCAAAATTGAAAACGAATTTTTTTTAAAATAGAGATTATAATTAAAAGAAAATTCTAAGTTTGAGAATAAAATTAAAGTTATTTATCATTAAGATAAAATAGCAAAAAATAAAGAAAAAAAAAAGTTATTAGATCATTAGCTTATAAACAGATATAACATGGAATGAAAGTTAGGTCATTTTGCGTTAAAAATATTTAGTTAAGACCCTCTCATCGATATTTATAAAACTGACCAATATTCCCAAGAAATTTTTACCTAATCTATTTATTTAGAATATACTAACGCCCAAACAGGTATAAATAGTAGGGCACCTCTAACAAACTATTGGCACGAACTAATGACACAAAAATAAACTGCAGAGTTTCGTTGACTTTCCAAGATGAAGTTGCTAGTTATATTCGCTTGTTGTATGCTACTATCAGTCTGCAAAATTACTGTTAACGCATTCTGTCTAGAAAGCTGTGATGGATATAGAGCGCGCTGTTACAGGAATAATAGAGAAGCTAGAGATACTATTTGTCGCGATCCAAACAGATATTGCCAATTTCTACTTTTGTTTGGAACATGCTTTTGCTGCAATTTCAACGAGAGTCTTGGACGCGAATTTCATCCTCTTATTTTAGGTTAAAAGTGATATGTTGTTAATTTTATTATTTTTGTTAAACATCGACCATTAAAAGACGTGGTATATAATATTGCAGTATAAATATTTTTATTAATCCTTTTATTTATATAAACGAGTGATGAGTCCATATATAATATATTATATAACCCTATTTTGTATTGTATGTTATACTTAAGGTGCCTGGTTACATGTATCGTAACTTATGTATGTTATTTTAATTAGTAAAAAGTAATCTGTTCTATATATTTTTTTACATTGATTTTAAAAATCGTAAGTTATAGCTTTCAAGTTACAAGAACTAAAATGAAATCGCTCTTACAAATTTCAATAGTCAGACGCCATTCTTTTAATTTCATCCTAACTAGATTCATTTTCTCAAATTTGACTATTTTAATTTTTCAACGCAAAATGACCTAACTTTCATTCCATGTTATATCTGTTTATAAGCTAATGATCTAATAACTTTTTTTTCTTTATTTTTTGCTATTTTATCTTAATGATAAATAACTTTAATTTTATTCTCAAACTTAGAATTTTCTTTTAATTATAATCTCTATTTTAAAAAAAATTCGTTTTCAATTTTGAAATTTATTATAATACCATAATTCTTTAAAATTCTAATTCGACATTAAATAAGGTACTTTAAATTTACTGTACAAAAATAGTTACGTTATCTAAATCATACATGTTTTAACATATATATTAATGATAATTAAGGAATCAGAGTATTGTAACTTAAGGAAGTTAACTATTATAGTTATCTTATTATACAAATTCGTGCAACGACTTAGCCTTGAACTCGAAATGATGTTAAAATTAACATCTTAAGGTCTTGTTCGTTCACTTATTCATTTTAAGGTTAATTATGGTGGCCCAAATCCATCTACGGAAGCGTGAATGGTTCACAACTTGTCACTTGTCATTTACATGAAGAAAATTTTATATCAATATTACAGTTTTGATCAGTTTTCTAATATCTAAAGTAAAATTATTTATAATGATCTTAAGACACACACTTTAATAAATAAAAAATCCTCACAAAATAGTGTTTCTATTTATAAAAACCAAGCGAATATTTATTATGAATATTTACTGTAAGATTATTTTCTTGTGAAGTTCAGTTCAGTTCAAGATTACACTTAGATTGCAAACAGGAAAGGATTTAAAATTATCTAAAACAGAAAAGCTTAAAAATATGTGATATAGAATAGCTTAAAACTTATAACTTTAATACTAAATGTTGATAATTAAAGTTGTTTACAAGTAAAATGAAAACGAAGTATTTTGAAGATATTTTCAATAATCTATTTCTAATGAATTGAATAGCTCCAACAGATTTAGTGCATTTATTCTTTCTATTTTATCGTAATTGAAACACTTATCCAGTACATGAGCCATGTTCGAGTCTATCAAAATTAGATTATCTGGCTTTTCCTTTTTCTCCATTTTTGACAGATTTTTTCAAATTCTTCTTCTTCTGATATTCCAATGTTTGTTCTCCACGGATGGCAGCCAGTAAAAATAAACGTAATTGTGTTACCTAATGCCCAGATATCATCAGGCTCTGAACCAACCACTTTATGCAACAGTATGTCTGGAGAGCAATAAGGCAGAGAAGCAATAGGTAAACATTTATTGTTAGAATAGTGAAATTGTAGACCAGATGCGAAATCACATAATTTAACTTTATTTCCTATTTTTGTAATCATAACGTTTGCTGGTTTTATATCTCTATGATATATTGGTTCAACCAAATTATGAATATAAGCCATAGATTTGATGAGATCACATGCAATATCACGTTTGATTGTTGAGCACATTCATTATTTAGTTTGTCTTCATCAAACATCATTTCTTGCAAATTATAAAAACCTTCAAATGCATAAATAGTGTTAATTGCAGTTTTAGTGATGTTTATAGCCATTAGAATTACAAAGCAAGGGTGTCTTATGCGTTGTTTTTCCCCAATATATGCTTTTAATAAACGTATTCTGCATCCAGTATCAAATGATAAATCGAATTTCTTAATAAATATATCAGTCCCATTAAAGTTTCCTTTGAAAAGTGATCTATAATATTGAGAATTTACTTCAAGATCTTCGTTCATATAATCTTTTCTCATTACGATTTGATTCGAACTGATTTCTGGGACGGTATCGTAACTATGAAAACATCAAATTACATAATTATATCATATTATATATAAAATCTCCCACACTTAAGATTAGTTCTTCAGCTTATATAACTATACATAATTAGCGGATTATTTTATCCAAACTGTAGGTTTTTACTTATAACTAAGTTTTTTTAATAGCACTATATACTAATAATTTAATTTGAACTGAAACCAACCCAAAACTCTCTTCAAATATTTGCTTTACAGAAAATTGTTGAGATTCAGAATCACTTATATCCATGACTTCTTTTAGTTGGTCCTGTTCCTCATCAGTGCTAAGATTTTCATACTTTTTATCAGTTGATAACAAATAGAACTTCATATGCGATAAGAAACGTCCGGTTGTTTCAAGATATTTATCGAAAGAGCACTCAATTCCATCATTATCAGTGAAGCTTTCAAGAATTTTTTCATTTTCATCTTGTAATTCAAATAAATAATTTGATTTAATCCCCAATTTCGGGGACTTTCCTGACGGAAAATAAACATCTATTGCTCTCTCAATTATTTTATTAACAGTAACTTCATTTATATCATCAAATGATATTTTCCTGATTCCACCGAATTCAGCCTTTATTTGTATAGAAGTTCTTTTATTATCCTTCACAACTGAGTTTTTCCATCCAATTTTGAGGTTGACAGGTTTGAGTTTGGGCTAATAGAATTTTTTCAAATATTAGAAAAGAATCACGAGTTTTTCAATATAGTGAAAGCTTGATATAACGAATACTCAATGGATAAAAGTTATTTCGTTATATAGAGTTGTTCGTTATATTGAAAGTTAAAATAGAACAACTTTGATAGCTTTCCATTAAAAACTAAAGTTAGTTCGATGAATAAAAATGTTTATGTTAATAAATCAGTTATTTTTGTCTGAATAAACACGTCTTATACAAAAAATACTGTAAAATTTCCAGAAAATTAGTTTTATTAGAATCTTGTATTAGTTTTAAGTTAAAAACTTAATACCTTTGCCATTTGAAAAAAGTTCTATCAGTAAGATATGAATCTTAAATCGAATGTTTACATACTTTACCGTACATTAATATTTTGGGTTTGTCGAAATGTATTATATAGAGATTCGTTGTTTCGAACATTTACTGTATTTAGCAAAATCACCTTATATAGGTCGTAAATTCTTTACTAAAGTGGTGATAACTTTTAGAAATAAGGGAATGTAAGACTTACTGCCACGTTAATTACTTTTTTTGATGATTCGCCAATTTTTCGCTTTTTAAAATCTAATGAATGCTGGAGTTGAGATACTGTTTTTCTAATCAATTCTTTTTTCTCTATAATAAATGAAAAGGATTAATTATATCCAATGTTAACTCTAGAACCATTTTACCTTCTTTTGAGCCAGAAGTTTGCAAATTTTCTTTAATTAGGTGATAGTCTTCATTTCTCCAACCACTAATAGGAGGGTATATTTTATCGTCTCTTATACTCAAATATAAATTCTTCCCGGTCTTCAGACCACAACAAGATGGAAATACTCTTTTTATATCTAAATAAAAGATAGTTCCATCTCTCTGGACAGGAAAGTATAGCTCAATATTTGTTTCCCTATCGACAACTCTAATTTGTTCCATTTCTAGAATACAAGTGTAAAGTTAACAAAATAACCGTGGTGAATAAAATTTGATTCTAAAACCGTATCAATGATATCATAAAATAAACTCTACTATTTAGAAAATGACTTCAAAGTATTTCAAGACAAAAATTTAAAACGAACTATAAAATTAGATAATGTGACTTTACTGACACCAGATCTCACTGACAATAAACGCCAGTAATTATAAATATTTTAAAAGCCTCAAAACTATGAACTAATATTTTAGGTGAATTTAAAATAAATTTTTAACGGTTGATTGTTGATAAAATATATTGCTTAAATAAAAAAATTATTAAATTGCTCATATAGAAAGCATTAAAGTTACTCAAATTTTTGACATCAGGTGAATTTATAAAACAGATTTGTTAAATAAAGTTTAAAAAATTAAAAAACATGTTATTTATACCTTTAGTGAAACTTCAATTAAATTAATTATTCAATAGGATCATATTATTTTTTAAATGCTTGAGATTCTATAATAACTTACCATATTGAAGATTACAGGTGTAAAACATCTAACAATTAACAGCATTTGACATAGACAAAATTATTGATTTTTGGCACATTTAAAAAGACATTTGAAACAAATAATCGTCAACACATGACACAAAATTACATCTACATAACTAGAGGGATCTATTGTTTTAATTATAAGTTTGAGCCAATTAGTTTGTCAATAAATTATAAACAAAGTAAGTTCTAGTAAAATTGTATATATTTACTGACTTTCAATATAAATTAATCTATAAATAAAATTTCAACTAATTCATCAGGTTTAAGGGTAGTTTCAAAAAAGTTAATTTATCAATTTTTAAAAGTATTAATTATATAAAATTTGAGTAAACTTCAAAAAATTTTTAATAGACATAGAAGAGCTAATAATCAAATTTCACAATTCGGGCTATAAACTTTTGGAAAATATAGCTACATTAGTGTTACAGAGCACTAAACGGCTCTGTATTACTATATAGCAGTGTATTGCTATGTAGTGTTATAGAGTTAGAGTTAGCGTTAGTATTAGATATTATATGTATTAGATATGTGTTTGCATTTTAAGTATGTAGGTATGTAAGTTTGTATGTAGCATGGGCCCCAAGTGAGGGGTCACGCTTCATAAACTTAATATTTGTTTTGTTTTATTTCAAATTTTAAAGGAGAAAAAGAGAAAAAGTATAGAGTTGGAAGAAAAAGTTAGTGATATTCTAGATACGAGTTAGTTATGTGAGGTATGAGAGAGTCTGGGTGTGAAGAGAACAAGTGTGCACACTATAGATGTATTGAGTTATTATTTGTGTATTGGTTTTTATTTGGAAAATTTTGATATTTTTGTATTTTATCTATTTGTCAAAACTTATGTCGTATCAATAAATATAATATTTTATGTGTACTGGTGTTTATAACTGTGTTTTGTTTCAGAATAACTGTCATTGTTTACAGTACAGTTATAGAAGTCCAGTCCTATAGTAACAGTAAGTCCAGTAACTGTAACATTAGCAATCAATTATGGTCACGAAATTAGTTTGAGTACACTTAAGCGACGTTTGAAACTCATGAAATTGAAGAAATATAAAATCGATTCTCCATTGAATGAAATTTTTTCTAAAACTGAAGAAGAGATTCAAACAAGTGGTCAGTTATTAGGCTATAAGGCGTTATGGACCAGACTAAAACTGGAACATAATATAAATTCAAAACAAGAGACTGTTCGGCATTTGCTTCAACAAATTGATCCTGAAGGTGTAGCTAGTAGAACAGCTAGAAGATTTAAGAAGCGAAAATATCATGTCCCAGGTCCTAATTACATATGGCATATTGATGGATATGATAAATTGAAGCCTTATGGATTTCCTATACATGGTTCATTAGATGGTTATAGTAGATATGTTATATGGCTTAAGGTTATTAATAAGCATGAATAATATTTTTTAAAGATAAATTTCAATTTTCAATTTTAATTTTAGGTCTCTCATACTAATAATGATCCTAAAATGATTGCTACTTTCTATTTGAATGCATTGCTCAAACGAAACATTTTACCAAAAGTGATCAGACCAGACAGAGGGACTGAGAACTCTTTGATCAGTGGGATACAGCCATCTTTACGCTTAAACCAAACTGACAGCTTATCTGGGGTTAAAAGTTTCATGTATGGACGCAACACATCTAATCAAAGAATTGAGGCATTTTGGTGTCATCTAAGAAAGTCATTCGGACAATTCTACATGAATTTCTTTAAAGATATGATTGATGAAGGCATCTTTGACAATTCGAATCCTCTACATATACAAATTATAAGATTTTGCTTTATGGAGCTCATTCAAAAAGATTTGGATAGAAATGCTAACGAATGGAATTTGCATTCTATAAGAAAGTCAAAAAATGCAGATGGTCAATTCGGCAAGCCAGAAATTATGTATACAGTTCCAGAAATTTATGGGTCAGAGGAGCAAGGCATTGAAATTGATAAAGAGACTATAAATTTATACAAAGAAATATATGGAATCAATTATAACGCTAAAGGATGTCATGAAAATTTTCTAAAAATGATGCAAATCTTGTTTCCTAACATTCAGAAACCCACAGATGCAGAAGAGGCGAAACATCAATTTATTTATATACTCTACGAAATAAACTCTTATTTAGATTGAAAACTAAATTAGAATATCTGTTATTGAAATATCTTTAAAGTAAAGATTTGATATTCTCGAAAGCGATATATATTCCTATTAATAAATCACTTCAAACAAAAAAACATCAAGGGTTGAGTTAAGTATCAGGACTACCACATCTTTAACCCTAGAAACAGTATTTCATGGGTCAAAGTGGCCCAAAGGTCTATAAAAACTGTTATAATTATTTAATGCAATTTCCAATGTTAATAAAACTGATAGTATTTTCAAATGAGTATATTTAGATCGTTTTGAGCAATAAATTAATCGTTCACGAATTTTATATTTAAATTGAATCGTTTTTAAAGTTCTATTTGAGTTTAGGCCATAAATTTGTATAAGGAATTATTTTTTACTCAACAATTAAAATGATTACGTCAACGATGACGACACTAACAAAGTACAAAACACGCTAACTGTTATACATCCTAACCCTTACGATAACACTTTTCCAAATCAATTGATGGGTCAAAAAGACCCTATTTTACTGAAATCATTAATCAAAATCGTTTTACTGTGTAAGAGTTAGATATTTAATGGAACTAAAATTTGAACAAATGATTGGTGAATATATTCGCTCCCAGTCTATTTGATCAGCGCCCACCTCAGTGGGGGGCGTCCAATATCAATGGCGGAACCATTCAGACTTATTTCATCTATAATTTTCTTATAAGCCATTTCAAGTTCATCCAGAGTATTGAATCTTTTATCTGGGTGAATCTGGGCTAATGGGTCTAAAGGGGTTCCCGACCCCCCACCTCCAATTGCAATACATTATTAGATTCAGCTCGCTGAGCTGAACATTTTAGTATCACCCTTGACCACTTCTGGCCGCCGAGACCTAACCCCCTCGAAAATGGGTGAACCTGGTTTTACCAAGTTGTAACCCAAGCCAAACCTGATTTGAACCAATGTATAATAGGTTATTCTCCCTTAGTTTATATTACGCTTGTTTAGGTTACGACCCGAGAATCCAGGTTTATCCATTATGAGGTAGTAAACCAAACAATGATGGATATCTCGAGAACCACTTGAGATAATTGATCAAGTGAGGTATCAAAATGCTCAGTTCGGTGTCCTGAATCCAATGATGTATCACTTGACGGTGTTAGCCCTTCTTGTCGGGAGTTGTCTATAAGTGGTCAAGTGTGGTATCAATGTTCAGCTCGACGAATTGAATTCAATGACGTATTGCACTTGGAGGTTGGGGTCGGGAATCCTTTTAGACTCATTAGCCCGGATTCACCCTTTTATCTTTATTAGACCTCTATTCTATATATGCCATCGTGATCGCACAGCTTTAAATCAGGGTTATAAGGCTGTCGTTTCAATTCCTCCCATCGATATCTCACAAAAGATTCTTCAACATTCGAATGTTTAGAAGTCTTGCGTTGTCATGGAGTATTATTGGTCTACGAATCCGTAGTCGTTTTATCGATGAGAGTATTACTCGACTCAAAAAATCAAGATAATTTTCAAAATTAATATTTGTATTTCTCTATAAAATTTTGTAAACTAACACCCGTTTTTATGAAAGGCCACTATCATCATCTGCTTCCAATCTTGCATTGATGCTTTTACTTTTGTAAGCCTAGTATGCAAATTATGCGCGCTAGCATTATTTGAAATTTATGATTTTTCCAATCAATATTCTTACGGTGGTTCTCCAGGAAGGCGATACTAGCGAGATGCTCAATAATCCTTAGGCTCATAGTATTTGAGCCATGGCTATAATTCTATCTAGCATTCCATAGTTACTGTTGTATTTTTCAATGTGTCCAGTATAAATATGAGCGGGACATCATCCAGTATATTTTACTCTAATGCACAATAATACGTCTTTAAAATGTTTGTTACTCTTGTAATCTCCGTAATATGATAGTCTGGATACTTAACCCCTGATAATATTAACTTAATCATATAATACTAAGAACTTGTCAGATTATGAACTAAAATTCTTGAATTAATATTTGTATAATATACTAATGTAATGTAGTAGTAGGTCTTGGTACTGTACATTATCTAATGGTTTGTTAGAGGACCTCTTTTAGGCCGTTTTAGGCATACTTTATGAAATTTAATTGAGCAGTGAATAGAATAAATTTATTAAAAGCAAATCGCATTACCCTCAGCCCGTAAAGTATTTTTCATTATTTTTGGTATTTTATTAATCAGATTGCTAGAGAATTGTCGGTTTTCGGATAATTCATAAGCTTGTATTAAAGATTCACAATGCACGTTAATGTTATTGATGATAGAACGCCGTTATCTGACTAAACGTCATGACGTTTTGTCCAATTATTCCCATGCGCTTAATTCTGACAAACGGTCTGAATGATCCATTAATTTTCATCACTATTTCTAGGATTTTTACGAATTCTCTGCTTTATAAATAAATTCCTACTAGAAGGATAGTAGTTGCGAAAAGTCACATAATTGTAATCTCCAAACTTCGTACGGTTGTAGAAGAGAACATATTCTTCTGAATATTTTTATTGGTCTCTTAATTGGCATGCTGAATTTTTCTAAAGTGTTACTTAATATTTGCACAAAGTTTTAAATTCAGTTAAATTGGAATCAGGGCGCACGCGACAATAAGCTACACCTCGCTTGATTCGTATGAATTTGTTTAAAATATAGAATGAATTGTATCTTAAATCTATCTGTTCTAGTCTTAAAACTATTAAATGAGTATCAGAAACGCCAACCAATTCGACAATTTATGAGAAAAAAGGATAAAGCCAATCTACCATTTTCTGGTATCTAGAAATCAGATTTTGAAGGCGATCGATCTATAATAACTTATAACAAAGCAAATGGAGAATGATATATCGTTGTAAAGATCAAAAGGTTTGGGTAGTAATAGAGTCAATATCATGGATAGAGAAACTTTGAAGTATTATTAATTTATTTTTTATTTGGCAATAATACTTGCAATAAAATCAAGTTTCACAACCTTGATATGATCGTTCATCGATCTTTTGTTGACCAAAACGTGAGCCCTGAATTCGAGGCTTATAACAACAAACGGTGATAACTTCGAATTAGTCAATGAATATAACTGTCAATAGAAGACGCTTTTCTTCTGATATGCGATCTAGAGATATTTTGTTGATCTATCATTTAAATATAGATAAAAGTTGCAATTTGGTCAGTATTAAATAAAAAAAATTCAATATCGCGTTAAGTAGTAAAATAATAATTTGGTACTACATTGTAACTTGGGCTACCAAGTGTAACTGGTGTAATCTTTATAATGTCAAGTATTCATGAGTTGACTCTTTAGTGACAATAGTTCTGTGCAATTCTGCTGCTAATATTTTCACACTTTAAGGGGCTCAATTAGTTCAGACTGTTCAAAATTTAAGCTCAAATTAAATTTTCGAAATTTCAATTTGAATGCACTACCGGTATAAGCTGAAGAACTTTTAGGCAAAATAAAGAATACATGTATTCACTTCATTTTAAAGTAGTTTTGATTCCAATTGTCAAAACTTAAATTCTTTCATCAGTTTATTCTGTGCATATTTATATTGACTATATAGATGCATTGGGAATTTGAATTAGTGGCTTTGTAAAAACTTTCTTGCCAACTCGTAGTTTACTCAAAAAATGTTATCGCAATTGAATAACGCTTAGGGTGATAAAGTGCTCATAAACCACTTTCTGAGGTTTTGCAAACAACTGTACGTCTTCGATACAAATTATCGATTTTAATACTCCTATTCCTTCAGTACAAACAAGCGGCCATCTTCGATTTCGGATGTAATAAGACGTGAGGCAAATATTTAATAATTATTTAATCTTTAAAGGTATTTACTATCCTCTGTCATGAGTTTGAATATTATTTATGAACTATTTCATTATTGATCATTTAATGAACAATTTGTTTCTTTGTATCAGTTAATTGATAAAAATATTTTTAAATTAAGTGTCTTTAGTATGGAAGCATTGATTTCAATAGAGTTTATAAGTTAGCTATCAGTATTATTATTGAATGATTTGAGCATCAAATTAGTCTATAATAATTGCACCGAACCTGACTCAGACTAATATTGTGTGAAAAAACAATTTGACATTTGATCAAACATTTTTTCAAACCTTGGTTATAGTTCATTCCTAAATGTTTAAGCAATGTTTATAAAGACGAAGGTTTAAGACATTCGAATCATAAGCTATAAATGAGTTTTCACTGAATCTAGTGATTTCAGTTACTTGCTGTGAGCCGTCTCAATTAAAAGTGGTTACATACTTTAATGGTTATCGGCTGTATTTCATAGTTTATCTAAAGTGAAAATGGTCATTGATTGGTTTCCGTAGATTACCTGAATAAGAAATGGTCATCGATTGGTTCCAGCAGGTCATCTGAACATGAAATGGTCATCGATTGCTTCCCATTGGTCATCTGATATGGAAATGGTCATTGATTGCTTCCCATAGATCGCTCGAATTGAAAATGACCACCTCTAGCCTTCAGGAGTTCATCTGTGTTGAAATTGGTCATTGTTTGTGCCCAGGAGGTTATCTGATATAGTAATGGCCATCAGTTGGGTTTCGTTAGTCAGTTTGGCTTGAAATAGTCATTACTTACATTTCGTCATTAATTGGGAAGTGTGCGAGAATCGAGGTGTATTCGCTTCATATTGGCGATGATTCAATATTTTCGAATCATACAATATGATATTAATATACAAAAGGATTCAAAAAGTCAAAAGTAATGAATTTGGGCCGCTATAAAAACTAAAATTTCACTATTTTGTTTGAATTTATATTCAAACTGTAATAATAAACAACTTACAAGTGACAAGTGATAAGTTGTGAACTATTCACTCTTCCGTACTATTGCGACCCAAGTTTAGGGATACCACCTCCGCCTCATCTCATGACGGGACAAAAATATCAAAGGGGGTACCCTTACATTTTTTTAAAGAAAAATTTCACCTTTATTAGTTATCGCAAACATTCAGGTGTCTAACAATACAATCTAATATTAAAATACTGGAAACTATTAATCATGGTTAATTTTAAAGTTATATTTTTCGTTAGAAATAGCATCTTTCAAAAGTTGGTTATTCTTAGACACAATCTAAAAATTGCTCACACTTCATTGAATAATTTATAATTATACAAATTTCTGCTTTTACTAAATTTATGCTCATTCTGTTTCTTTCATCAGTCCACAAAGCTTGCATTAAACTGAAAATTCTCTCAACTGAATCATTACCTATAGGTATTGCAAACACAGTTGCAATTATTTGAGAGAAAATTGGAAGATCCTTGGATTTTAAAATTTTCGCCACATTTCATCATTGGGAAGGTTCGGTTTTTCGACTTTGAGATTATCAAAAACATCGTTAATCAAGCAGCACTCCTCAAAAAGTTTGTCTATGTCAAAATCTAACTTAAGAAATTTGATAATTTCAAGAACTTCGTTATAATCAATTTTTTGGTTCAAACTCAATGTTGAGAGATGTTTATGTATTAATTTGTCAAAATCAAACCACTTTTCTAAATATTTTATTGCATGGTTATAGCTATCTGTCGCTACTTCGATGAATGATTTTTCACAACTCGATGAAAGTTTTTTCATATTATTATTGCAAATGCTTCCAAAAAATTTAAGTTGAACTCTATTTTTCAATCTTCCACGCAGTCTTGTCATGATTTCAAACAGATGTGTACAATTAGTTGATGTTTTTTCAAGTTAAAGTATAGAGTCGTAAAATAGCTGCATATAATTATGTGAAAAATGTAAAATCATTTCTAAAAATCCCATATTTGCAGGATTTTCGTTATATTCCCAGAAAAATTCAGTTATTATTTTAGGACATTCATCTGAACTTATGCCTATGAAATAAGATTTGACAGCTTTTATATCTTGATAAGACGATCAATTGCTTTGAATAGTGATAGCCATCGCGTCGAAATATGTCTCAACAATACGCTGTAATCGCTTTCAGTGTATTGATAACAAGACTTTAATTCGTTAACTCTTTTTGCTGAAATGGAAAAATGATTATAAATTTTAATAACCAAGTTTTCTATATCTAATGGCAATTTTAATAGTCCATATTTTGCAGCGTTGTGAAGAATATGGCAGTGGCAGTTTGCTTTCACTATTGCTGGGTTTTCATGAACTAAGTTTTTGTATACAGACTTGGGCTGTCCAAAATCAACAGAGGCATTATCAGCTCCATATGCGATCACATTTTGTATTTTCAGATCATTTAAAAGTAAAATTCTTTTAATATTCTCATATATTACCGAAGAATTTTCATCGGGGTCCTTGTAGAAATCTAGGACGAAGCTTTTGATGCCTTCTTCAAAAGAAAAATATTGTATACTTATTGGGAAAACTTTGATAATTTTTTTATTTGATGCATCTGAAGATACTGAAAATTTCAAATTGTTTTTTGTAATATATTTTAGATGAAGTTCAATTGAATTAGTACTCAAGATGTTAACAGCTATAGCTTCTGATTTTGTTCTTGCGCAACAGATTTTTTTGCAAATTTTTGAATCCGGGAATAATCTGTGATTTAATTTAATGTCACATTCCATAGATCTATAGCTATGACGATGTTTAATACTGTGATAAATGAAAGAAACCTCTGCTGCTGTTACTTTCAATTCTTCAGTTGTATTCTTCTTAATTAAAAACTGTTCAATAATATTGTTTGACTTCAGAGAATTTTGAAATTTTATGTGTTCGTTCCTTTGTGAATGTCTTTTCAATGATAAAAATCCTTCGTATTTTATTGATATGTTGGATTTGCATAATTTACAATGAGCCGTAAACTCATTAAGTTTTTCTATCCAATCATTACATAAGTCTTCTTTTATCCAATTGTCGGAGAAAACACAGTATCTTTTTTCTGATTTACGTTTAGTAGTCATTATCACTATTGAATTATTTTAACTTTTTATAACAAAAAACTTATATCAATTATTAGGTACAATGACAGTTTTACATTCATCTGAAGCACTTAAAATTCAAAATAAAATGAAACATTTAAAATGAATGAAAAGTAACATTAACTTATTTGATAGAACAAAATCAAATAGACAAGTATTGAATGAGACAAAAGTAAGAAGTATTGGTTTATACAAGATATAAGTCAAGGTAAAACAAACAGATTAATTCTAAAACTTTTGCTTTTAAACAACAGGTGTTTAAAAGATTAAACTGAGTTTCCTAATCCTTTGGCATTTGCAAAATAAATGTAATGTTTGAATTTCTGAGAAATATTTTTCAAAACAAATTTTTATGAACGAAAGTTGAAAGACGGGACAACTAACTGCCCCGTCGACAGTTTTTGATCTGACGGGATTTTTATCGTTTATCTTTGAAAAAACGGGACGGGTGGTCACCCTACCCAAGTTTATAATATGCTACAGAATATTGGGCGCAGCAAGCGTTAGGCCACACACAAGTGTTCTAACTTCATATAAAGTTTAACGAAAGAAGCCGTTTGAGCAGCGAACAAGTATGTCGTGAAGGTAGACCTCGCACCTTAACCGACGAATTCCATAAGGAGAAACTTAAAGGAATTTTACTTGAAAACCATAACTGGGATACTTTCGAATATGCTGAACATTAGGTATCAGTTATTGGGCCACAAGAAAACTTATGAAAGAAATCAAAGCCAAGAAAATTGCCACCAGATGGATATCGCGGTGTTACGACACAAAATCGAAGAAAAAATATCGAATGAAAAAAGATCGAATGCGAAAAAACACCGAATAAGATCTGTTTGAATAAACTATATCATGAATTTAAAAAATAAATAACTAAAATACAATTTTTTCCTATTTGACCTAAACTTATATTTTATTGTAATACTATGTTTACATGAATGACAATAAATTTTAAGTCACAAAATAAGTGAATTCAACTTTAAAATATTTGAATTATAAAAGTGAATATTAAACTTGCTCTTAACATAAAACAATTATTTAGTTTGAAGTTAATATATTTTAATCAATTATGTATTCAAATCCAATATAAGATTACATCCATAAGTAAAATTTAACAAAAAATTTTTGAAATCAAACTTGTAAGTTGAAATTATGAGCAATTCCGCGCAAATATTCTAGTAATGGTATTTTTGCATAGTCCATTACGATAGACTTTATCTTCTGAGCCGTATTTCTATAAGGACGATTTCCCGCATCTGGTTGTCGGCCGGCTATCAAATGTTCGGTTTCGACTTCGTTCAAACTCTGTTCTTTGAGGCTATCGATGAACTTCCAGATCGATGGATGAGATCACTAAATAATCGGCTGAAATGATTATGCTAACCTTCGACAGAATTATTAGTCTTTGGAAGATCATTAAGTGCTGCTTCATAACAGTTTCAGAGATTGTGAGGGTATGTTAGATTCTGTCTGATTTCTTCTCGTGTACCTTCCTATCCATGTATCTTCGAAATAATTAATTATTGGGCTCAATTCGTCATTCTTTTCGATATGATATGCTGAATCAGTCAGAGTTTCAAATGATAGAATAACGTCATTAACTGCAACGAAAGCTAAGCTTGCTAGAAGTGTGATTTCAAGCGCAAAGTCAGGATCATTCGTATATCTTTCAAGAATATTATTATGTTGCTGGATCTGTCGCCAAATACATTGACTAACAAGGAAAATTTCCCAACCAGAAATCACCGATTTTGATGAAACTTACAGAAACTAACCTTTATGAAAAATGTATAAAATATTACGGTTTACTTTTGCTGAGCTTGACATCTTATTCCGATTTTATCGGGAGTCGACCATTTGACCTACCAACCGTTTTGTTGGGTTAGGTTGGGTTAGTTAGGTTAGGTTAGGTTGGGTAAAATGGTTTGTAGGCCAAATGATCGGTAGGTCAAATGGTCCTGGATCCGAAAATCCGGTGTCTCAGAACAGTAACCACGGATAGAGTTCGTATCCGCCAGACTAAGTGGCGTGATATAACGCTTGTGAAAGCATAATGGCAATAAAACTTGAAAGGTTTTATTTATTCATGACAATTAATATAAATATCTAGTCTTATATAAAAAAATTTTTAAACATTATTCAATATATTCAATTGTCATGTGTCAAAAGTCATACCAATTAAAACCAAAATAAAAATCAAAGCGTGTTAAGTGATATTTTAATCAAACTATTTTTAGACTATCTCAATAAGAGTCAAATCTGAATGAAGGCATCTAATTAAAAATATTTGATTAAAAATACTGTCTTTAATCAGATAAGCACCTGTTTAGATATCTTTAGATATTTCTTATGCTCATTATTGTGCTGATACAACGCGTAAAAAATATCTAAAGGTATCTAAATAGGTGTTCATCTTATTGAATAAGATATTTACGAAAAGCCTTAATTCATATTTTACTCTCTTTGATGAACAGTCGAAAATAGTTTCATTTAAGTATTCATAAAAATAAGTTCATTAGTTAGTCTTCGATTAATATAGCAGCAACCCATAATATGATACTAATCTAATTTATGACATTTTAAACAATAAATATGAAGTGACTAATCCAATTTGTGTAATTTCTTTTGTAAAAGATTTATTAGAATCTTTGGAAAATATAATTTCATAAACAAGTTCAATTAAATTAAAGAGTACAATACTTAAATAAAATTAATTTAGATTTAGATATATCTTATTCAATCCTATGCTGAATTTCGACCTTATATCGTATTCGATCTTATATTGCATTCGGTCTTATGTCGTATTCGGTCTTTATTTCGATATTATTGACTCGATCTTTTTTCATTCGGTATTTTCCCTTCGATCTTGTCAGGGAATCAAGTACCACATCAGCTGACATCTGCTCAGAAAAATTCACGCGCGGACATTTGTACTGAGCACCTTGAAAGATACAACAGTGACCATGGAATGCCGGATAGAATTATAGCCATGGCTCAAATACTTGAACATATATCTATTGAAAGAAAGACTTGACTCACTTGAATCTTAATGAGTACTTACAGAGAGTACCCACACATTACTAAAATTCTAAGAATAATTTCTGAACTTTCGGTTAAATATCGGAACAAAAGGACATTCTGTTCGTAGTAGATATAGACTTCAGTCAAAAATAAGCCTTGGCTAGAGAAATCTGCACAAAAATAATTTCAATAATTATTAATCAAAATTTCACCGAAATTTAACAGAAATTTATTAAATGAAAATACATTATATGAAGTTTAAATTGATATCAATTGATGACAGATAGTACTCCTTTGTCCGCTGCTTTGCGGACCTTAGTCTTAACACCTCTCATAAGGTTTTGGCACAGATTTTCAGATCTTTTACGTATTAGTTTTGATTCTTCGAATTAGTTTAGGGATTTACATCTGTTGTCCACCCATTTTGATAAATTTATTTACCCAAATTTGCCCAAAATCTTTCAATTGGGTGGAGTTGGGGACATTTAGAGGACTGATCTCTTTGGGACAACTTTGATTCCAACTCTTTGGTAAACTTCTTGAGTGGTTTTGGCGTAATGAGAAGTAGCCAATCGGGCCAGAAAACATATTTATCGTCTGAATGGTACTTATCGATAAAATCTTTCAGAAGTGGTAAACATTCCCGAATATAGACTTCTGCAGTGATCGCATTACCGCGAACTCAATTATTTTGTCTTTAGTTTTTCGGTTAATTTCGGTTTTTCTCGACCTGAGTCCGATCGGCACTCTGACCCCTTATGAATCTTTGATAATTGAATATACTGTACGGCGAGGGATACCTCCAGTTCATTATGTCTTACGATATCGCAAGTTTTCATATTCGGGTTTCTTTCAATAAAAGCGCCAATCCTTTCCTAGCCTCAAGCTCTTTAGAGGAGGACATCTTTCTTATTATAAATTATTATAAACTAATAATTGCAATGTTTTGTTACCTAATAACTATTCTTTCAAAGTAAAAACAAAATTTAATCGAATCAACTATATTTGGTTAAGAAATTGCGTCTTAAATGTTGTGCAGATTTCTCTAGCCAAGGCTTATATTAATATAAGACCCAATTGTTAACAAATATGACTTACTAACTCAATTTTGTAATTGATTTTCTTAAAAAGTTTAGTAATAAAATTTTAGACTAACTAAATCTCAATTCAAAATTTTTTAAGTGAATGGGTATTGTTATTGATATATTTGAGTAAAGTTCTATTAAGTAATAACCTAAAACAATAATATAGCTTTCGACAGCTATAACTTTGGTTCATGTTGGCGTTAGTCACAGAGCAGAGGGTATCGAAAAGATAAGCATAGCTCTCCATCGTTGACACGGATCAGCCTGTTCACCTATAGCTTAACAACTAAAAAGGAGCTATATATTAGTAATCAAGCCTAACTTAACCTAACAAACTAATTAAAACGAACCTAACCCTAACCAAATATAAAATTGAAATCGAGAAAATGAAAGATTTGATGAATTTTATAAAACAGACTTTTGTCGATGAATAGGATGTCAGAGAACAAGATGCAAACCTCATTAAAGAAGTATAGAAAATAAATGCTTACATAATCACTTTATAAGCAAGAAAACTGATTATGAAGTAGTGAGTTAGCTTTTTAAAAAGAATTATATTATAGCGTTTTTGTTGTTTCGATTCAAACAATTCAAAAGTTAGACATCAGAGTAAAGATAAAACTTATAGTTAGTTGGTTATTTCTTATTTTTTTCTCAACAAATGAGTTTTTCTCAAAAACTATTTTGATTTTGAAAATAAACATTTAATAACTAGTTAAATACAACTTTCTAATCCAAAAACTACATTTCATCGAGGTTAGAGAACAAGAATGCATTCAAGTAAAAGCTGTGTTCAGCCGAAGAGAGTACTGAATCAACAAGCATCTTATCAGTAAAAAATGGAAACATTTGTACCCTAAGTATTAAAAAATTGACAATAGAAAACAACTTGAGCTAAAAAAGAAAAACTCTAAGCATTTTGAAGTATCAACATTAATATGCTCGTAATTGTTATATAAAGCCAGTTACAATAAATATTCCAATAGCTGATCATCACATAAAAAAGAAAAATAAATTAAAATTGTCAATTCAACTGTCAAAACTTGTTTTTTACAATGTTCTAACTTAAGTGTGCTATTCAGTGCAACTATTTATAATGTGCGAATACGATATTGTTATAAGGATTTATTTTGTGTTCATTTTCTTCTGTGTTCTTTTCGTAGCTTATCTTTTATATCATCTTTTCTTTTCTTTCTCTATCTCTCTCAGAAAACAATGCCGGATATTAATTGTTCAAATTTTAATATTATACTTGAACTAAAATAAAGGAAAACATGTGGAAAGTGAGATCTTTCAAGCTAAAAATCAAGTTTGAATTACAATTATTTGAAATTTTGAAGGTCCCGTGACTTTTAATCACTTCCCAAAAAAACGTATCACTTTTGATCTATACTTCACATTCCGAATAAAATACTGGTATTGAGTTTTCTAAACGGAAATGGACCAAATATTTTCCTATATAAATGTTCGAAAAATGAAACTTTCTGTCAGTTTTTGTTTTTAGTCTAAAGTGACTTATTGTAAGATAAAACCACTTATACTGAAATGGATTATAGACTGGTATGAAATTAGTAAAAAATTTTATAATTATTATTAGTTTTTAAAAAGTTTAGCTAATAATAGAAAACTTTGTGAACAACCATTTAACTGTAAATTAATTTTTTTCTTTTTGTTTGGATAAAAAGTTTGTGGTATTAAGCTTGTTATTCTCAGTGGCCATAGCTTTTTCATACTCTGAAGAAAATGAAATATTAGACGAATCGGATTTAGAGACCGATGCTTCTGAACAATCTCAAGTTGTGTCTGATTTAGAACCCGCTGAATCCGCTATTGCAGGAAAAGGAGCCGGAGCTGCAATTGTTGGTAAAGCTGCGAAAAAGGCTGCCGGTGCTGCAGGTTTTAAAGCTGGAGCGAAAGCAGGAGCCGCCGGTAAAGCAGCCGCCTTCGGTAAAAAGGCTGGAGCTGCCGGTGCGGCCGCCGCAGCTGCTGGAGGCAAAAAAGCAGCAGCAACAAAGGTTAGTATTATATTAAACCATGAGTTGAGCTAATTATAAAAGCGAGATAAGGGCTAGCTTTCATAACACTACACTTAATCTATTATTACTGAAGATTCTTGATTTGAAATGTTTCAACTATATCTTGATATCTTTTGCTTCAACCTAAAATAGGGATTCGCTGCTGCAGGTAAAAAAGGAGCCAAATGGGGCAAAGGCGGCAAATGGGGTAAAAAATTTGGTGCTGGATATAATAAGGCTTTCGGTAAAGTAGCGTAAGTATTCATAAAACCATTTTATAATTCTCAAATTTATCACTTATCTTAAATATTAATTTGAACTTTTTTAATTAAAGTACCTTCAAGGCTGCTCAAGGTTTCAAATTCGGTAAAGCTGGTGGAGCATTCGCAGCTGGTGGAGCCGCTGGAGCTGCGGGTAAGAAGGGTGGATGGGCCGGAGCTGCTGGAGCTGCGGGTGCTAAAGCAGCCAAAGCTGCGGGAACTAAGGGAGCAGCAGCAGCTGGATTTGCCGCTGCTGGTAAGAAAGGTGCCGCCGCAGCTAAAGCAGGCTTCAAGAAAGGTGGAGCCGCTGCCGCCACAGCTGGAGCTAAAGGTGCCAAAGGAGCTGGAAGTGGACTTTTAGGTTAAAAACATCACTACCTATTCATTAATTGATGAAGAATATTTTTTCATTTATTTTATAAACAAGATTTAATATGAATAAAATTTATGAAAAATTTTTCGTATTCTTAAACTAAATTTGAAATTAACTTGATGGTGATTTTGGGTCAAAAGATGAGCTTTAAAACAATGATAAAAATCATTAAATCTTTGAAGATTCGTACTAAAGGTTATGAAAAAAATCATTTGATAGTTTTAAGAAAAACCTATTCGCTATTATGATTTATCAGATAGTTTCAGATTCTATCAGGGATTGAGTTAAGTATCCAGACTATCGTATTACAAAGATTACAAAAGTAGTAAATATGTTTATGAAATATTATTGCGCATTGGAGTAAAATATACTGAATGATGTAGTTGCTCGTAATTAGAATTAGGAATTAACTATATGTGTAGATAGTGATATAAATTTACTATAAAAATAAATTTTATTTTTCTCTAAAGTTAGAAATGTTTGTAATAAAATCTGGTATCAAACTATTTAAACACATAAAAGTAATAGAAAAATATGCTCAAATATGCCCATACAGAGGGTAACAAAACTTGAGAGGATTCTCTACATTTTAAGTAGAGAAGCATTATTCCATAAATAATTAATAAGAAAATATTTAAACACAAAACTAGTAAAGCTTATGTTGAACGCACTGTATTATGACTTATGTAATTAACTGACTGTCTCTGATTCTAGTGTATAATGTATGTTTCTGAAATTTTCTAACTTTTTATACCTTTATAAGATTTAGAGAAAAAATTGATTCGAGTTTTTAAGTGAATGCTTATTTGATTTTGTTAACTGAGTAAATAACGGACGTTAATAAAATTAAATTAATCGAAACGTATTAAGATTACATTGGTTTATCAGTAAAGGATGAAGAAAGTTACAAAATACGAGTTTTATAGTTTATTCTTTTATATGAAATAAAATTGAAATTTGGTTTGGAAAACCTTTGGATTTCTGATACTATTTTAGTTAATAAACTTTGGAATTAATTTTAATTAGAATGAGCATTTTTAAAAAGCTATAAATACAAAATTTAAATAGTAGGAAAAAATTGTTTTTCAACCTATTTAATGATTAAGAACAATTCAAATATTGATTTCAGAATATATATTATTTGAATGATGGCTCAATTTTTATGTAGCCCAATATGAAGGTGTCTATAGAAAAAAAAATCATATATCAATTCGAATTATAACACTTAATTCATTTTCACTGGGATCAGTGTTGCTTTCCTCAAATTAGCAAAACCTCCAATAGTAAAACCAAAGCTTGTTTCACGAAATATAGTCTTAAATAAAACCAATTCCTTATATTCCGATTCATTCATAAACCTCTTGCATTAATTTCGTTCAAAGTAGCATATATTTGTTCTGACTCTTCATGAACCAAACCATTCATAAAACAATTTATAATTAACTTAACAGTTGATAATGTACATCTGAATGTAATTGATCCTAAGTACGCATCCATATATGAATTTTTTTTTGTAATAACGAATGCATAAACATTAAACATGACAGCAACAATTGTTTCTATGATGTGCAAAATCAACGCTAAAGAAAGTAACTTAACTAATTCGCTGATTGTATTTCCGATTCTAATCAAATGACTTTTCAATTCCACAAAATGATATGATTGTGAAACCTTAATTTTATCTTATATGTGTTAGAAATAGATAATATTTATTGTAATACTCCCAAAAATAAATTCAATAACTGAAAAACACTTTTAGAAGCCAAACAATATAGTTATTGAATACCTGAATTTGTTCGAAGTTTTTGAAGAATAGATTGATTAATTTGAAGTATTTATTACTTTAAGTTAATAGTATTATTTTATAGAAAGAAAGTTTTTAGGACACTTATTCCTTTAAACTATTAACAAATACTTTATACGAATTAAAGTGTTTGAAATGTTTATGGCTCAAAATTAGCTATAAAAATTTAAAGAAGGTAAAATTTTTTGACATCTATTACTTCTAATAAATAACAAAGTCTACGAAATCTATCTATCCTAGAAGTTAAGGAAAGTGGGAAAATTATCATCATTACAATATTTAAGTTTTTATACTTTGACTAATTTTGGTAAGTCTTAGAGATTATATTTTAAATAGAAGCATTTTAGAAAGTTTCTAGAGGTACTCTAAAAAGATTCGATGGACTAGAAATCTTGCTCACATTAAAATATAACGAACATGAGTTATTTGGGACAAGGTAAAACCTCATTTTTAATCCTCATTTTAAGCCTTTAATAGTAAAATTCCTTATGAATATTTTTAAAAATTAAATAAGCTATGTCATTTTGCGAGTTAGAAAGTCCATATTTACTTTGTTGTAAATACTTTTGTTGAATAGTTGTTACTGTTTGACATCTATTAGTATTTCTAAAAAAACAAATGCTCAGAGTAAGTCGAAAAAATCAGTTTTCGTCATATTTTAATTTAGTTCTAATATTAGTAATAACATGTACAATCAAGGGAACAAAACGAAGCGGTAAATAGTTTGATTTTTAGGGTTCAAATCTCAATGTAAAAATTTTATGCACTTCAGTCATAGGAAAGCTCTTCACCGTCAAATTGATTGAAAATACTGACAGGTAAACCAAATACTTTATACTCAATCAGTGCTACGATATTACAGTCATTGTTTATTACAATTATAGGTAAACTACAAATGTTGAAATTTGCTTAAACTTTTTCTTAAGTTATTCTTATTTTAGTGTTTTCTAATCAATAAATGACTTTGAACTGTAAAAACGTAAAAAACTGCTTTGTCTTTGTTTCTCTTGATTCTACCTAGAAGTTCATATTTTTCAATGGGAGATTCAAAAGTAAAATTTTTCAATTTTTGACGAAAAACTTTCTAGTAATTTTCTGGAAAGATTTCCTTAGAAACTGTCCTTTTGCAACACTAGCTTTGAGTAAATGTTTAATTATGTTGTTCGAGCCATTGTATTGGATGTAGTGTTGTAAAAATTTTCGTCAAAAATAGATATTAAAAGTTGTCCGTTCATAAAATAATATTCAAATTTTTCGACTTATTCTGAGAAATTATATTTCAAAATACAAATAGATGTCAAACAGTAGCAGTTATTTAACAGAAAGTATTTACACTCTAAATACGAACTTTCTGACCCGCAAAATGGTTTGACTTAATTTTTAAAAATCTTCAAAAGGAATTTTACTATTATAGATTTAAAAATGAGGATTAAAATGACTTTATTTTGTCTCATATAGCTCAGGTTCATTATATTTGAATGTGAGCAAGATTTCTGGTTCGTCGAATCTCTCTATGAATACCTTTAGAAACTTTCTTGAATATTTGTCATCAAAAGATAATTTCTAAAAGTTTGCCAACACTACTCAAAGTATTTTAATGTAAAGAACCTTGATTGTTGTTGTACAAACTGCTTCACTTTGCTGTATTTCTCAAAAAGGATGAGACATAAGACTCAGTTGATTCTCAGTCATTTAATAATTTTCCGATTTCAGAAATTCAACTAATGATTCGAAATCAATTTTTTCAAATAATTGATTATTCGATTAATATAGTTTATTATGGAAGTTATACATAATTTAGCCTCATCTAGCCCTAAATTTATATCAGGATTTGATTCATATTAAAAATCATGGAAAGCAATTATTTCTCATTTAATGTATGGTTAAATGACAATTAATGGAGTTAAGGAATTTGAATCGATATTAAAATGTCTGATCAATGCTTTCATGTAAATTATGTTGATTTAATTGTAGAAAAATCAACAAAAGGAAAGAAATACAAAACACTTGTCAAGTAATATATTTTAATATATATGTGTATGTTATATGTAATACCTTTATTAATTTTTATCATAAGTTTAGCAATCAATAGTGAAATAAAATGAGAAAAACACTTTTAAGCAAATGAGTTTCCAAAAATAAAATCTCTTATAAATACTGTAGAATTAATAGTGTTCTCAAGCCAAGTAGATTTAATTAAATTTACGAGAATCTGATTCCGAAATTATGGCTTTAATACATAAAGTTTCTATGATAATCCAGATTTACATTTGGTTTTATCGCTTTTTTGGCATACCTTTGGGCGGAATAGCATTCAACTCAAACGGCGAGCTTTATGTAAACAAGCATCTGAAATATTTCGCATATTTGAATGAATTTATTTGCACATGTTTAATTTTATTTGGTTTCTATACACTCGGAAACTCATCACAAGTGGTCTTATTATACAATGAGCCGAATTTGATTTTAGCTTCTTTTATGGGAGTCGCAATGTATTTATTGAGATGTATTCATGGAATCGCTAATGTATTTTATGCAAACTTATGTGGGATTAAGTTTTACGAAATTTTTTATCAAATGGATTTTAACAAGAATATGATCAAACTGTTTATTATATGGATCGCTCATATAATACTGCCCATATTAATGGTTTCTTATGAACTGTGTTCTACAAATTTGATTCAAACATCGAGTTCATTATTCATTAGTATAATAATAATGTTTCAAATCTGTGGTTTCATATCTGTGTGGGCCGTTTCGTTTCTGACTTGGAATACTTCGGTATATTTCTATGAATGCTTAAATACTTTAAGACAGGATCTCATCAAAGAAATAAACACGAATTCAAGTAATTTTATAAATAAAATAATTTTACGATTAATATTTCATTTGATTATTTCTCATTAAAAGGAAACCTTTACTCAAGAACTATCCTGAATGTAAAATTATCACAAAATACTTGTCCACTAATGAATCTGAGAAACAAATTCATCAAATTACGAAATACTATTAACGGCTTGGACCAGTCGATTTCATTTGTCGTTAAATTGGATATAACAGAGACTATGATTTCAATAATGTTTAATATCTATATGTTTGCCATATCAGAACGAAACTCTTTCATTAAAGATCAATCGATATCAGCGGCTTTCAATGGTATTACTTCAGCGATCAAATTGATTATCAGCTGTTACATTAATGGATTAGTACACGAAGAGTCTGAAAGAATATATGCTGTTTTGGATAATACGAATGCCCAACATTTGGATGAATTGAAATATAAAGAATGGCTTATGTTTAAGAATATTTCTCGAGAAGTGAGATTCGGTTTCACAGTTGGAGGTTATGCTGCTCTGAAAAAGACAACTTTGATTACGGTATGAAATTGTAATTTCTCTATAAGAGTTAAAACTGATTTCTCCCTCACTCTACAGATATTCTCATTTATACTGAACTATACTGTTATTCTATTACAAACTGCTCGATCGAATACATAAATGGACTTTGATAATGAGCAAAAGATTATTTATTACGCGAAGAGTTTGTTAGGAATTACGACTAATTCAAACATATCCTCAACTAATTCTAAAAACATTACAAACTTATGTATATGCTTTTCGTGCATCTGAACAAGTAGTCATATAGAAGAATTTTAAATACATTTTATGTAAATTTCGATAATTTCTGCATAAAAGCCTGAGTAATTAATTACTTATTGCAAACAGATTTGTTTTCTATATGCTAACACAGTGAATATTGTATTCCACTTAAATGAATGCATTTTCTTAATGACCTTTCATTCACCGTCTCTATTTGATTAACAAAACCGAGACATTTACACAAAACATCATTGAGTCTTCTAATATATAATTTCAGTTTCATATCATTGATTAGCTAACTCTAGAGAGCACAACTTTCTCCTATATTATATTTGGCTTAATGAATTTTCTCTGAGAAACGTGCTTTACATCATTTAAATTTTGCCAAAATTAATAAGAAACAACTGAAATAATTGAAATGATTGATACTCAAAAGCAAATGAATCTAACCAAATATATCTTAAATCAACAATGCTTAAACTAACTTTATTTAAGCGAGAATTACTAAACCTTAAATAAATGAACGTCAGAGTTTTTGTTACTAGTTTAGATTGATTTTCAAAATAATGATAAATTGCTTGAATAGGTCGCTTACTTGGATAATTGTCTACAAGCTGCTTGAAACTGTATAAAATAGACTGAACCGTAGTTTGAGTAATAAATTTAATTACAAGTATATAGAATGTAAGTTATATGCCATGTCCTTAAATGATGAATAAAGTATTCGAAGTATATAACACTTGGAAGCACATAATTCTCGTTTGTAGTAAATCAGAATATATCATAATTGTTGTTGAATTTAATGAATCTAAGGTTACGGGCAAAAACGTTGTTCCTTAGAAAAGTAGTTATATGCTTTTCTTTAATTAAATCATAGATTATAATGATACTCATATAAACTATTAAGCGTATATAAGAGTACAAATTAGATATAATTCTAATATATAGTCTTGATGCCCTTTACTTCAATGCATTTTATAATGCACCATCACATAGAATCAAATTAAGAATATAAATATAGGTATAGATCTAATTTGCAGATATAAATATAGGTTAGAAAATTGGGATTGAAGGTGCTCCAAATATTCTCAATTTTAGCAACCCATTCATCTAAATTCCTCAGCTTCCTAATCTCTAGTCTATCTTTCAAAATTAGTCTAATTTGAGTGATTATTGGCTAAATTTGATAATCTATTTCGATTTTTACTAGTATACTTTCAAATTAAAAGGCGTTGACACTAGCGCTGAATATCTTCGTCCAATTTGATGCTCTTAATAATGCGTTGAATAGTTTTAACTTATAATTAAGTTGCGTTTTAATTGAATTTGGTATGATTAATGCCACTTTCAAGCAATATTTGGACCTTTAAGTGATTATCTAATTCTGAAGACACTGTCAACACGCTTTATGCCTCATAAAAGTTTGAATTGGAAAGTTTTAATACCTCATGATTAGAGTCGTGTGAATCCGATTACTAGTAATCGGTTACTCAGTTACTTAATAAAATAATCAGTTACTGGTTACACGACTCTGCATACGGTTACTTTTTCGGTTACCTTTTAAAATTTTCCCATTATTTCTATTAGTTTGCTTTTATTGTTTAAAAGATTAATTGATATCGATATCAAAATATTAGTCCTGTTTCATCTTTACAAAAACCATTAGCCAAAGCATCACAATAGATGAAATCTTATTTGAATTCAGATAAAGAATCGATTGAATAGAGTGATGGAGTGTGAACTGTAAATATTTTCCATTAATATCAGAATTAGTTCTGCAATCTTTATGTGTCACTAGTAGTTCAACTTCATGTGAAAATTTATTTTCTAAATAGGTTATACAAAAGTGATCTACAAACAAATTTTGATGGAAGTAAAACTGAAATAATTAGATTTATTTGCTGTAATTTATCAAATTTAAAGAAATAATTTCTATACTATTCAAGAACATTTTGTCGAACATTACTATTTATGTACCTGATTCTAAGACTTCTTAATCATTATAAATGAGATTAATTCTAACAAGTTCTGTTAACATTTATAATCTTTAAGTAATTATATCATTTAATTAATTATTTTTGTAGCTTTAGTCTTAATAAATCAATTTCTGAAAAGTAACCGTAATAGTAACCGAATAATCGAGTATTTTGAAGTAACAGTAACCGAGTAACCGATTAGTTCATAGTAACCGGGTTCGCACAGCTCTACTCATAATATATTGTGCTAAAGCTGAGAAATTATGTTTTAAAATGATATATAGTTTGTTTAAATTTCTATACAATATGTTGAATTACAGTTTAAAATTGAATAATTAAAAGTAGAATAATATTCTTATCCGCATCTTTATAGTTAATAAGTGAATTGTATTATCAACAATTCTTTTAATCACATGTTTTGTTCTAACAGTATTGTTTCTTCTTATATAATCAATACAATGAACACTTAAACAAATTGCCTGTTTGAAAGCTTACCATTCAACACATTAACTCGATCAACAAATTCGAACTATATCTAAGTGAAACATACAAAGTGTCTTAATATAAAAACTTTAATGTTTAAATCTCATTAATTCAAGTAATAGTAAATTGATTTGAAGAGTCTCATCAGTGTTAATGTTGAGAAGTTCTCAAAGATTCTTAGTCAGAAAAATATATATTCGAACAAGTTTAATAATAGAATTATAGAAAAATATACTTAAATTATAATCGTTTACCAATCTTTCAAGAAAGATGACACAAATTGATCTGAAAGTCTCAAAAATAATCAGAACTTATATTTGGATTTATCGTATTCTTGGTATAACTTTCGGCGGCATTGCTATCAACAAAACCGACAAACTATATACTAATAAATATCTGAAATATTATGGATATTCCAGTTTCATTTTAATCACTTTAGTCAATATTCACGCATTTTCATTCGTCATAATATCGTTTGAACCCAATCAAATTTACAAACCGGTACCAGTAATATCCTATATGACATTACTGGTCAACGGGTTACAAGTAATTCAAGTTTCAATGAATCTCTGGTTCTTGAATAGAGACGGCATCAAATTCTTCAAAATTTTCCATAAATATAAAATTGAGTTTAAAAGGGCCATGTCAAACTAATAATTGTATGGATACTTCACATATTGATACCTTTATTAATCGTTTTTCTTAAATTTTTTGATGGAAGTTTTAAATACATATACGAATCAAATCCGAATAAGTGGACAATAATGTCTATTTTCGGCTCAACTTTACTCAGAATATGTAATATTATGGTAGTTTGGACAGTGCCGTTCTTAATATGGACTATATCTTTGCATTTCTATGAACACTTCATTCAAATTAAACAATTTATTCTTCAAAAGCTTCAAACAAATTCAGGTATTCAATAACTTTATTATTTAGCATCTAAAATTAGTTATCAGTTGTTCAATTTATATCTGGAATTACTGTATTAATATATCATTTTCTTATTTCTAACACATAACAGATAAGATTAAGGTTTCACAATCATATCATTTTGTGGAATTGAAAAGTCATTTGATTAGAATCCGAAATACAATCAGTGAATTAGATAAGTCACTTTCTTTGGTATTGATTTTGGACATCATAGAAACAATTGTTGCTGTCATGTGTAATATTTATGCATTTGCTATTACAAAAAATAAATCATATATGAATCCATACTCGAGATCATTTGCATTCAGATGTACCTCATCAACTGTTAAGTTAATTATAAATTGTTTTATGAATGGTTTGGTTCACGAAGAGTCCGAAAGAATATATGCTGTTTTGGATGAAATTAATGTAAGAGATTTGAATAAATCAGAATATAAAGAATTGGTTTTATTTAAGACTATATCTCGTGAAACAAGTTTTGGTTTTACTATTGGAGGTTTTGCTGCTTTGAGAAAAACAACACTGATTCCGGTGAAAATGAATTAAGTTTTATGATTGAAACTAATTTGTTTTTTTTCTATAGATATTGACCTTCATATTGAGCTATACCGTTATTTTATTGCAAACATCTTAATAAATATTGAGTTATCACTCATAAATATGAATATTTTGAATAGTTCTTAAAACGATTGAAAAATAATTTTTTCTTTATTTTAACTTTGTATTTATGTTTTTTTAAATACTTATTCCAGTCGACACTGATTCAAAAACTTAGTAACTAAAATATTATCAGAAATCTTAAGATTTTGTAAAATAAAATACAATTTTTTTATTCATGGTAGTTTTATTAATTTATAAATCAAAATCTCGAAAACTGTTTCTTCGATAAAAATAAACTGTAAATTTTCTTATCAGTCAAAATACGATTATGTAATTGAAAATTTCATAATCAACAGCAGTATACAATGATTCATATATTAATTTTGTCGAAATTCTAATCATTTTTATATCGAAATCTTATTTACATAACAGTTCGCGATAAACAGTCTAACACGTTTATTTCTCTATGTAATTATTTTAATGGAATACTTAAACCTTGTTTCTACAAGACCTGTCATTCAATTTAATCTATTTAGATCAAAAAGTATAAAATAGCATTCATTTAATATATAAGGCTGGAAAGAAAGTATCCGCGTATTTGAACTAAATTAAACAAATACATTTTTATTAAATGATATAAAACTTTAATCAATTATATAATAGCCATCATTTTCGATGACAGTCTCCCATCTTTGTGGCAGAACTTCAATGCCCCTGCGATAGAAATCTTTGTCTTTAGAGTCAAAGAAATCAGAGACTGCTTTTTCGATGTCCTCTTCTGTATCGAAGTCTTTACCATTAAGAAAGTGTCGAAGCGATTGAAACAAATGGTAATCTGAAGGAGCAAGATCAGAGCTATATCCAGGGTGAGGGAGGACTTCCCAATCAAACTCATTAATTTTTTGTTTTCTGATTTTTGCATTATGTGGTCTGGCATTATCGCGGTGAAGAATCACTCCCTTTTTCAGACAAGTTTCTTTATGTTTTCACAGTTAAGTACTACTTAAAGCCTTTAAAGAAAAAGCTTGTTTAAATATTCAGTTGTACTGAGTATACGAGAAATAAAACTGTTGCAAAAAATTTAGTTAATAACAAATGAATACAATCGTCTTTGATAAGAAATATCACTAATATATACATTCATTTCAACAATATCCTTGATATACTTTAACCTTTTATTTAAAAAGAGTTAAATCTTAAAGTATTTTGAAGCATTAAGTAATTTGAAAATGATTTATCAATAAATAATAGATGAAGTAATAAGAATATTATATCCATATTATTGGTTAGACTCATTATCCAGACTTCAGATCAATCTGTTTTGTATTTAGAAGTTATAGAATAATAACACAATAGTTAAATATGAGTGAAAAGATCTATTAATAACATAAAGTTCAACTATTCATTCCAAGTAAATTATCCATTCTTTCATACTATTAGAGTTGTTTTTAGATAGAATAAATTACTTTCAGTTCTTACTGACAAATGAAAATTTTATGCCACAATTAAAGTTGTCTTTCTCAGATCAGCATAATCTCCAATTGTGAAACCGAATCTCATTTCTCAAGAAGTATTCTTAAACATAAGCTATTCATTATATTCTGGTTCACCCAAGTCTCAAACGTTCGTATTATCCAAAATAGCATGAATTTTGTCAGACTCTTCATGTGCTAATCTATTAATTAGACAATTGATAACTAATTTAATCACAAAAGTAATATTTTGAAAGCCAAATCTTTCGATCGCTCTTCAATTTAAGAGTTTCGCATCAAAATATCACCCGAAAATGTCAATGCCAATTATGTCGCCGAAAATAATGTTGCCATACAAAAATTACCTTTATAATTAACAAAAGTGAAAACTAGATACAGAATTTAATTATTTTATCACTGATCGTAAAAAATAGCGAAAACAAGGTTTCAAAGAGTATATTTATGAATAGTCTCTTATCGAGGCCTATGTCAAAGTAGTTTATAGTTGAAGAGTTTAAATCGCTAATTTTTCCAATATCTACTTATGAATGATCTTCCTTGCTAAGAAGGCCCAGATCTTACTCCGATTTATATGTCATCATTAATCATTATCGGCAAATTAGTAGGTTTATATTCTATTACTATAATTAAATGAAGTAAACGAGTTCATTCTAATAAAAGTTTTCAAAGTTGTGTTGCTCTTGTTCATTTCTCTTGGAATGCATATAATAGGAAAAATTCTAAAATCTACATTTTTATGTGAAATTTTTGTATGGTGACATTTTGGGAAGATATTTTGACGCGGAAGCATGGTGAACATAAAGATATCGACCATAATTGAAATTAGTCTCTGTTATGTTCAATTTGACAATCAATAAAAATGATTGATCTAAACTGTTAATAGTATTGTGAAATTTGGCGAATTTGTTTCTCAGGTTCATGAGTAGACGAATATTTTGTGAAAATTTTACAATAGAGATAGTTTGTGAGTATGAATTTCCTTTACAAAGCTGATTAGCTTAAAATTGTTTTTCTTATTTTGCATCTATAAATTTAAAAATTAAGGGAAAAACTAATCAAATGCGATAAATATAATATTTGTTAATTGTCAAATATTTTGTATTTCCTTGTCAATATTTTTCTACAGATCAGAAGATATTATTGGATTTCAGGGCGACTAGTGCGCAATGCGTTGATTATCAACGTAAAGTAGTGCTTTTTCAATACATGCTCATATGTTCAAATTTTGTACTGTAAACAAATATACTGCATTTTTCAATATTTTCGAAGGTTGAGAGTAGTCACCCTAAGATACAAAAATATTTTCTCAAATGAAGTCTATACAATTCATATGAATACATTTATCTGATTGTATGTTATATTGATTTAATTTTGTTGATTAACTCATCTTCATAACTGCGGGGTAAAGTGCTTTCTAGTTTGACTTTAAAAATCTCGCTAAAATCAACAGATTTTCATCATTTCTTAAAAATTTAGCTATTCCTCAGTCATATATCTGGCTTTAAATGACAAAAATCCTGATTAATCTAAACTTCTAACTTTATTTAAATTTTTTTTCTGGAAACATGTCTTTCTAAGGACAGAAATTCCTCCTAACATCGCGGTGTTTCGTGTTTACTATATGTGTCACAGCGCTGTAATGTCGCTACTAGCCATTTGAGCTGCTGATGACGCTGTAACAGATAACAACTAGAAATTAATTAATTAGTATATTAAAACTTCGAAAACAAGAGCTAACTTTGATTCTGATAGCATTCGGACTAACCTAGAACAGATATAAAGCATGGAAAACATTTTACCCCACAGTTAATTTTACGTTTTCGGAAGTTAAGTTGTGACGAAGGATTAAATTGACTAATATATAATTCTATGTAGAAATAGCAATAATCCAGCAATATTCCAAAAGCTTCTAGCGTTAAATATATTCCGACGTTTAAAGAGTTGGTGAGGACTAAATAAAGCATAATTTCCAATAAGACTATATCATTTTGACCAAATTATTAAATACTCGAAAATGTTTTTTTCAAATCATTGAAAAAATTTCTAAAAATAGTTTATAAATTATAGAATGAATACTATCTAGAAGTATTTAAAAAGTATAAGTATATTGATGGAAAAAAACTCTTTTTTCAAACCTTTTAAGAATAAATGATTGCTCAGAATGTTCATATCATTTGAATGATGGTCCAATTTTTATTAAGAAGTTTGTAGTAAAATTACGGTATAGCTCAATATGAAGGTTAAAATCTATAGAAAAATCATGAATCAGTTACAATCATAAAACTTAACTCATTTTCACCGGAATGAGTGTTGTTTTTCTCAAAGCAGCAAAACCTCCAATAGTAAAACCAAAACTTGTTTCACGAGATATAGTCTTAAATAAAACCAATTCCTTATATTCTAATTCATCCAAATCTCTTGCATTCATTTCATCCAAGACGGAATATATTTGTTCTGACTCTTCATGAACCAAACCATTCATAAAACAATTTATAATTAACTTGATAGTTGATGCAATACATCTGAATGCAAATGATCTCGTGTACGTAATAATATATGATTTATTTATTACAATAGCAAATGCATAAATATTACACATGTCAGCAACAATTGTTTCCATGATGTCCAAAATCAATACCAAAGAAAGCGACTTATCTAATTCACTGATTGTATTTCGGATTCTAATCAAATGACTTTTCAATTCCACAAAATGATATGATTTTGAAACTTTAACCTTATCTGTTATGCGTTAGAAATAAGATAATAATATTTACTAAAATACTCCCAAGTATAAATTCAATAACTAAAAACTGCTTTTAAAAGCTAAACATTAAAAATATTGAATACCTGAATTTGTTTGAAGCTTTTGAAGAATAGATTGTTTGATCTGAATTAAGTATTCATAGAAATGCAATGATATAATCCATGTTAAGAATGGTACGGTCCAAACTATTATAAAATTATACATTTTAATTAGTAATGAACCGAAAGTGGACATAATTGTCCATTCATTAGGACTCGATTCGTATATTTTTTTAAAAGAACCGTCAATAATTTTAATACAAGAGAGTAGTATAGGTATCAACATATAGATTATCCATATAATAATTAGTATGATTTGATTCTTCTTAAACTCGATTTTATACTTATAGAAAATTTGAAAGAATTTGATGCCGTTTCTATTCAACAACCAGAGATTTATTGAAACTTGAATTACTTGTAATGCTTTGAGTAGAAATGTCATATAATAAAATAGTAATGGTCCTGACTTGTAAAAATGATTGGGTTCACCCGATACTGTGAAGAATGTAAATGCGTGAATATTGATTGAAGTGATTAAAATGAGACCAAAATATCCATAATAATTTAGATATTTATTGATATAGAGTTCATCGATTGAGTTAATAGCAATGCCACCGAAAGTTATACTAAGAATACGATAAATCCAAATATAAGTTCTGATTATTTTTGAAACTTTTAAACTCATTTGTAGCATTTTTTATAAACAATTGTTATTTGAAGATATCTTTCTATAATTCTGTTATCAAACTTTTTTGAAGATTTATTTCTATCTAAGAATCTTCAAACCTTCCCAACAATAACACTAATGAGAATTTTCGAATTAATTTATTATTACTCAAACCAATTAAATTTAGAAAATCAAAGTTTTTATATTGAAATACTTATTGTGCTTTGAATAAAGTTTTGGAATTGTTGATCGAGTCATTGCGTTTAATGACAAGTCTTCAAATAGACAATTATTTTAAGTGTTCCACTGTATTTACTTTATGAGAAAAATAAAGCTAAACATTAAGTTAATGACACATGAATCCAACAGTGATCGATTGGATCGATCGGTAATATCTTTATTAAATTCAATAATAATTCTATTATCTAATTCGTTACAAAAAAGAATTAAGTTTATTAAAATATTAATTTTAATTTGAATTTATCATTCAATCACGAATATGTCAAATTTTGAATATATTCTATATATGAAGTAGAAATAGTGTGAGCGACCAGTAAAGATAAGAACCCATTTTTAGATCAACACTACTCTTTCTTAATGCAAAAATATTTTAGTAGAGTGACCCTGTTAGTTATGCGACCACGATAGATTTACTACAGACTCATTTGAATAATACATTCTAATAAGCTGTAAACCAAACGATTGTTAATTTATATTAAAATTATCGAGTTTTTTAATCATGCATTTCAATTAATAATGATTAATGTGTGAAAAGACGATGAAGATGAAAGATTTCAAGTGAAAATAACTTTTAAGTTGTCTATTAAAATCATTAAAGGAGTTGATAAAAATCCGAAAATAACTCAAAGCGTTCTTTCACAAAACATGAAGTGAGTAAAACTCAAAAAAGTAACTTTAAAATTGAAAATCAATATCTTAAGACTTATGAAAAAATTAGTTACATTAAAAATATATTCTTATTGTTGTAAGACATCGGAAGATAATTAAATCAAAAACTTGGTAGATAATTCTAAAAACCACAATACCGTTATTTTCATAAAAATATCTGTGTTAGAACTAACTTAACCTTAAGCCTAGAGACCAGATCCTCATACACTAAAGGGGGTATAAATTGTTTTAAATCTTTTTTTAGTTCCGGTTTATTCATCACTTTCAATTTAACAATTTTCACCTTTATCACCTTAGTTATACTTCTTAGGTTAGGCCAACCACCAGTTAGCAAATATGTGATGATTTAGTACAACAATAAGTAATACTTTAGTAGTTAAGTCCTGCATAAGCTTAAGTAGTCACAACACACTAATAATCATTAACTAGATTTGCAAGGAAATGTTTTTTGCCTCATTATCGTATCATCATATTACGATTGAATTAGAAAACATTAAAATATTCAAACATAGTAAAAAATATTTGACTATAAGTTATAGCATTTTATTTATGTGTTGTTATGATAGCAGATACCTGTATAAATAAAGCCTAAAAGTGTTTATTTTATAACCTCTATATTTTTTAAGATTTTGTATATTTATTATATTATAGAGAATATTTGATTTCAGTCATGTATTCATAGAAAAGTAAGCGTAATTATTGTTAGGAAAGGTGCGACAAAAGAAGCTATAAAACTCTGCACTCAGGATAAATTTTCCAAAGTATAAAGTATTGAAACCCGAATTAAGTCTAATTTCTTTTAAGTTAAATCGATAAAAGAAGAACAAACGAATACTATTTGTAGTAACATGTGAAATTTTCTTAAAATAATTATAATATGATTTCTCTTAATCTCTCGTTGCTCATGTTTCAGATGGACCTGACATTGAATTTCTCAAACAAGTTCTTACTCTTCAGAATCTTGAGAAAGCATTTTCGTACTCCATATTTGGTAAAATATTCGAAAGTTCAACTTAATCTGATATTTATTTTTTGAACTCAAGTTTATCACAAACATCAAATATGTGTTATTTTGAAATGACAATTCATAAACTTTAGAATTAAGGTTCAAATTGTCTTAATTTAATTTTATTCAGTGGCTAAAGTTTCATGATATTATGAAAGGCTTTCACTCTGGTATGGCGAACATATTAACCATCATAGAAATTATAGTCTCTGTTAAGTCCGGTTTGACGATCATTGAGATTGTTTTATTCAAACTATTAATAATATTGCGGAATGTAGTGAGTTTGTTCCTTAGATTCACGAGTGAACAATTATTTTGTGATTACTTTGCTTTAAAGATATCTTTGGGTAAGAACTTTCCTTAGATGGAAAAAATCAAATGAAATAACATTCATTGAACTATCTTACTTATAAAATTTAATTTATATTTATTTCTTTAAAGTGATCCAGTTTCAAAATATTTAAGCATTCGTGGGAATATATCGAAGCGATTCAAGTCAAAGATGATACGATCAAAATAGTTATGAAAACACAAACTTAAAACATAAATATGGTTATAATCAATAACAATTTTGTTGTTTGAGTCAAATTTGTAGAACAGAGTTCGTAAGAAACCATTAATATGGGTAGTATTAAGTATAGGTTGATATTTTCGAGAGTCGAGGTTATCAATTTAGAGTCTTTTATATAGTATCTTTTCTCCAAACTTCAATTTCCGAAGGATTTATCTATATAGCAAGTAAGATTTCGAGACTCTCGTATCAACTTCTAGTATTAAATAAGCGATCTATACAATTGAATAGATTAACCTGATTCTTGATGACATCCATTTAATAGAAAATTTTGTAAAGTAATTCCACTTAAGTTTGCATAAAATACTGTGAGTGCATAAAGTATTTCGCACTCATAAGTTATCAATTATTGATAGGACTCAATGTCCTATTTCTAAGTTTGAAATTGTAAAGAAACGTTTCTCTGAATCCGGGCTATTTTCGGATTCAGAAATACATGTGTAAACAACTCATTGATCACTTATCAATAAGTGATCTTTGAGTTCATTTAGCTGGTCATGTAGCTGGTTATGTAGATGGTCACCAGCAAATGATCAGCGAATAACGTCATCAAACTACAATCGAAAAATACGTGATCTTGACCTCAACTTCAAACATATTTAAAAAGTCGTTTCGGGAGTTGAGGGAGAGTTTGTGTCCAGCTCAAGAGTAGCTGATTTTATGTACAATTTTTTTCGTGAAATTCAATAAAGTATTTTTACGCAATCCCCTGTTATGTGCTTTCCTTTGTGATTTAGTGAGTGAAGTGAGAAGAAAATTGCAGCGCATTTTATTATAGGAGTTTCTTGCACCTATAATACTGTGGTTAATATATGAATGGATTGCGAAAAAATATATCCCAAATTCCATAAAGCATAGCAAAATCAAGTCTGACTTATACACTAAACTACTAGTGATGAGTTTCTGGGTGTATAGAAACAAAATATAATCGAATGTATGCAGGTTTACAATCTTTGTCCAAGTCAAAACGGGAATAGAAACCTATAATTGTCCCCTTTGATATTTTCAAAAAATTTTTAGTCGATTATTAGATTTAATACAATTACTTACTCAATTTAAAGGTGTACTTAGTGTTAGATTTTGCAGATTTTAGTATTTCATTATTATTTTTTACGAAGTCATGAAATTGAGAACATTTGAAATCAAAATTAACTTTTACATAAGTTTTTACCTTAAGATTTCGTGTCAATAATTTATTCTTATGTTTTAAACAAAGATTATACATAATGGTGAACATGAGTGCAATATAATCCGGCTTTGGTTAATTATTTGGGACAAAATCGGACATTCCATAGTCCAGTTTGAGGTCTCGTCTGTCAACTGGACTGTCCGAATGAAAACCGGACAGGTGGTAAGCCGGAACATATGATATTTAAAATCTAAGTTATTTATTATCAAATATTTGAGATGTTTATTGATATAAAGCCAACAAGTTGAATCAAATACTATTTCGCTGAAAAGAGTACAAAATAAACAATAGAACCAAATACAAACCTTGACTATTATTGGGATCTTTCTATGTATTAACTCCATAATTTTGGAAATGGATTTTTATGAATTTGACAAGGTCTATTTGATTTGAAAATATTTTTTTACTTTTTAGTATTTACAAAACGTTAGCTTTTAGAAATGATAATCTTGAAAGTGTTTATCTTGTTTTATTTATATATTTGATTTACAAATTGATTGATAAACTCAATCAAATATAGTGCGTATAATTTTTATAATTTATATAATTTAACAAGTGTTTTATATTTCTAGTCTTTTTTAAGATTTTTCTATAAAAATATTTGTTCATACGCTAAAAAGTACGTTGAAATTAGATTTGATTTATTTTAGTACTAAGTGGAGTTATGTTTGAATGTACCAGTAATTGTTAATATACGCTTCATATTCCAGTTAGTATTATGTTCATTCTTAAAGTACACCGATATATCCTATCGAGTAGTTTGTAATAGAATAACCGTATAGTTCAGTATGAATGTGAACATCTGTAAAGTTTCGAAGAAATCATTTTTAATTCTTGTTTTAAAAATTAAGACTTCATACCGCAACCAATGTTGTTTTTCTCAGATCAGCAAAACCTCCAATTGTGAAACCGAATCTCATTTCCCGAGAAGTATTCTTAAACATAAGCCATTCATTGTATTCTAGCTCATCCAAAACTCGGGCGTTCATATTATCCAAAATAGCATAAATTTTGTCAGACTCCTCATGTACCAATCCGTTAACTAGACAACTGATAATCAGTTTTATCGCCGAAGTAATGCTATTGAAAGCTAATAATCTCGATTGATCTTTAAAAAAAGAACTTCGCTCTGATATGGCAAACATGTAGATATTGATCATTATTGAAATCATAGACTCTATTATATCCAATTTGACGATAAATGAAATCGATTGATCCAAACTGTTGGTAGTATCGCGTAATTTAATGAATCTACTTCTCAAATTCATTAGTGGGCAAACATTTTGTAATGATTTTCCTCTTGAGATGGTTTTGAAGTACGAATTTCCTTTGAAAAGAAAACAATGAAATTACATTCATTGAACTTTTCCACTTACAAAATTACTTGAATTCCTGTTTATCTCTTTGATGAGATCCAGTTTCAAACTAATCAAACACTCATGGAAATAAACTGAAGTAATCCAAGTCAGAAACGAAACGACCCAAACAGCTATGTAACTACAAATTTTAAGCATTAACATCGAAAAAACGTATAATAAACTCGATTTTCGAATCAAATTTCTAGAATAGAGTTCACAGGAAACCAGTACTATGGGTAGTATTATATGAAAGATCCATACAATGAATAGTTTGATCTGATTCTTGTTGACATCCATTTGATAGAAAATTTTGTAAAACTTAATTCCATATAAGTTTGCATAAAATAAATTAGCCATTCCATTAATACATCGCAAAATATACATCCCGATGCCCATAACACAAGCTAAAGCCATGTCTTGCTTACACAATGAGATCGCTCGTGTTGAATTCCCAATTTTATATAATATCAATGTAATAGTCAATAAGATAAGAACCCCACCCAAATACCCAAAGCGTTTGAGATGTCTATTGATATAAATTTTGCCGTTTGAGTCAAATGCTATTCCGCCCAAAGTAATGAAAAACAAGCGATAAAACCAAATGTAAATTTTGATTATTGGAGAAACTCTCTTAAATATTAAGGTCATAATTTTATAAATATTCCCTGTGATTTTACTAAGTCTGTTTAGTTTAAAATATTTATTCTATAATATAAGAATTTAGCTTTTTAATACTGATTTGCTTAAAAGTTTTTTGTTATTTTACTTCTCTATCTACTCACAAACTGTTGGAAAACTCAATTAAATATAATGCATATAATATTTATTATTTGAAAAGTATTTTGTATCTCCTTTTAATACTTTTCCACCAATTAAATCAACATAATTTACATAAAAGTATTGATTATGTGTATGTGATATTGGTTTATTTTTCTTTTTGATTGAATTGACTTTCATTCGGTCTTATGTGAAAAAAATTATTTTTCTATAACTTTAAATGAAGGCAACGTTTCCAAAAGAGCTTATATCCAAAATTGCGAAACGAAGAAGAACACAAAAAACGTTTTAAAAGTTTATTTCTCGTTCAATCCGTTTGAAGTCTTGTTTTTATTTAAAAGATAGGAAAACGTGGCCAGAAAAATGTAGTTAGAAAAATTAAACTTAATTAGAAAACTTTTAATTAATGAAAATATTTTCGGATATAAGACCTTTTGGAATTAAAGCAAACTTTTATTCCAAAAAGTCTTAAATCCAAGTGAGAAGGGGAAAATTTAACACAAAATTAGTGAATTTTTATTTTTCTAAACTTTAATTGTTCATTCATTAAACGCTTAACTTCTATTTTTTGATAATATTTGCTCCAATATTAACGTTTAAAATGAATTTTTATAAAAATTTTAAATTAAATAACAAGAGATGTTTTGCCTGCCCTCGTGTGGCAGAAACAATGAATTTCGTCATTTTTCTGGTTTTTAATTGATCTAAATGGGATATAAGTCCTTTTGGAAATAAATTGCCGATGGATTTAAGCCTTTTTGGAAAAAACTTAATTTCGGATATCATTTTTCCACAAGATTTAGAAATTTCAGAGAATTTCAAACCTTTTTTCAAATTCCTCGTATCTAAATGTATAAGAATGAATGTTTAACTCAGTTTTTAAAATTTTGGCGTTTAAACCTTTTTGGAAACAAAGCCTTTGATTAATATTTTAATCAAATTCAGACAGAAATTTAAAGCTAAAAGAGACTAAATAAAGTGTAATTTTCACAATAAATGATCCGATTTCAATGAAGTAACCATACTCGTAAAATTTTATTTCTAATCATTCAAAGAACTTCTTTAATCATTGAAAAATACAACTGAAGATCACTTAATGTTGCAGCTCATACTCTTGAAAGATAGTTGAAAAGTGTATTTATTTAGTAGTTTGTAAAAGAATATTAATATAATTCAATACGAATGTCAATATCTATAAAGATAAAAAAAATATTATAAAATTATAAATATAATCATAAAACTTAATACAGTGAAACCTGGATATAACAAACGGCTCGGGACTTAAGAAGTCGTTTGTTATAACCAGTATATCATATATAAAGGCTTAGTTTTTATTAATAATCAATGTTTACGCATAAAATACAGTAGTACTTCACTAAATAACAGAATTAATCTAATTTATTGAAAAAATCAGTAATTTTTGTTTGTTTTCCAATCGTTTTGTGACTTATAATGAAATTTTTCAAATTATTTAGATAATCACAATATGAATTGTCTACACATTCGAGTGAGCCTAAGTATAGTCGTAAGTCATATAGTTTTGCCAGCGCTTGAGATGTGGATGGAATAGAAGTTATAACAGATTCTCCGATACTATTATTCAATTCAATGTTATCTGAATCGGATTCGCTTTCAACTGAAGGCCGAACAGAGTTGAGAATCTTTTCATCGGTTAATTCTTGACGGCAAACAATATTATCATCAAATGACACGAATTCGTCAAAACTATTTTACAGTTTGATAATATACTGAAAAGTCGTTTGTTATAAACAGACACTATTTGTATCACATGTTCTCACAGACTCTGTTATAAAGAGGTTTGTTATATCCAGGTTTCACTGTATTGAATTATCTGAATTAAAATTGTTTAGCTGAATGAAGCAAAATCTCCAACTGTAAGACCAAACCTTATTTGATGCGACACAGTCTTAAACACAAGATATTCCTCAATGTTAGAGTCACTCAAATTCTTACCATTGATATGATTTGAAACTCCAAATATTGTTTCGACTCTTCATAACCCAATTCGTTTATGAAAAAACTGATAATCAACTTAACGATTGACGTAATACTTATGAATATAAATGAATTCGAGTGTAGTTTCATTACATCGTTATCTCCAGAAACAAAGAGGCATAAATATTATGCCTTATTTCAACCATTGTTTCTGTTATGTCTACTATTAAAACCTATGGCAGGGATAAATTAAATTCATTGATTTGATCTCGAATTTTGAGAAATAAATTTCTCGATTCACTCAATTACCTCCCGTTTTGTAATCTTTGGATTTGGTTTAACTGAAATTTAATTAGGAATTATTGAATTAAGCTCCCGTGATGTATTTTTTTTATAAATACCATTCATATTAAAGTTATATTTAATTCGCAAAAGTATACTAAGATTGTTGTTCAGATAAATCAAAGTTTTGAGTGAATATTTGACAGAAATGTAAAGAAATAATCGAAATTAGAAACGAAACTACCTAAATTAAAAAACTTAATATATTGAAAGCCGATACCATACAATACAAATATAAATGTGGCAGCTTTAATTAAATCTCAAGTCAAAAAAGAATATATGAAAACTATGAAGAGCAAAATCATGTAATAAATAAAATGATTTGGTTCTTATTAGTATTCATTTTGTTTTTATAGAGAGTACTGTAAAATTTAGTTTCATTTCTACTGAAATATTATGGTTTGCATCAATGTGTATTATTCACATCACATCTAGCAGCGTTACCCAACGACAATGAGACCGTATTTGATTTCCCAAAAAATATTTTAAAACTACGAAAAGCAATCATGCTTGTGAACTATTGAAAAGGAATTTTTTCGTATGAAGCGATTCTATAAATTTTATGCACATATGAATGATAAGATTTCTTAATATGAGAGTAAACTTCTTTCATGATAGAGGAGCGCATACTCTATCGTAGAGTAAATGTAAGAAATTCACTTAATAAATCATTCAATTGAAAAAAGTTAAATGAATAATGTTTTATATATTTAACAATGAGATTTTTTTGAATTAATCAGTATTGAGTCATCGAAAAGAGTTAGACGTTTGTATATCGAAGATAAACATTAATGCAAATATAATAATAGTCGTAAAAGTTATTTTTTTATCACACAGCCACCTCTCGTTATTATGAACAGCCCAATGCACTGAAAATCGGTTGATTATAACGAGAGTTCACTATATCGGATGTAGTCCGCATAGTCTTCGAACTAAGTAATTTTTGAAAAGTGTTCATTAGAGCGAGTTGTTCACTATATCCGACTTCATTATAGAGAATCGACTGTATAAAGCTTCGATAATTTATTATTAATTTTGTAGTGCGCGCTCAAATTTATTTAATTAAAATATAATTTCTTTATGAATAAAAATGCCTTTAAAAGCTCAGACATATCATTGATGATCCCATACTTCAAATGACATAATCGCCTTTTGTACTATCAAAGCCTTTAGAGCAGAGTTATCAAATTTAATGATAGTGTTTCACTTATTGACGAACAGATTTCTCATTGACTTCACTGTAAAAGTACTTGAATATCTTTTCCTAATCATTATTTATATGAAATCTCTATTATTTTAAATCACTGCAACAAAATATCCTTATGATTATTCAAAAATGTCTCAATTTCTCTTGTATTTTTTATCAGAGTCTGTTTTATGTGTTTCAATATTTCAAAGAAGCATGCAGAAGTAAACCAGGTTATGAAAGTAATGGCCTAGTCAATTATGATCCCATATCTAATTCGCTGTCAGTGATATATGAAATATTGGACTTGAATTTTGAATCAAATCTGTTGAACTTAAACCATAAACATTCTTTTGCAAAAGGCGCTATTAGATGGCAGATCCAGATTACGAACGAAATTAACTGATGCTTGTTATCTCAAGTCTGTTGAATATCTCAAAGATCTATTTCATTTTTAGTGTGATAAAAGGGATTGAGTTCAGTATGGATAGCAAAAATGTGTGTGAAAATCAGTGTAAACAGTCCTGATTCTAGAATTACATCTACTTAAAATTATTTTATGTTTATATGCTTTAGATTTATAAAATTTCTTCAATCAAATAAATTGAAATTCAAATGATTCCATATTATAATGAAAAAATTCAAAATTATCGTTCTGATTATAACAATACAGATTTAGACTAATGGCTTAGACAAAAACTCTATTTTTATTTTTATGATAGATATTTAATTTTCTCGATTGCTCAAACTATATTAAAATTTCACAATTTAATGAAAATGGTTGTAACATGTTCGTGTAATAGTGAGTTTTCCTGCTAAACTTATCAATTTTATTTACTGGCTATGTAGATATTACTATATTTGACGATATCTACCTAAACAACTAAATATTTCCTATTAGTCTTTGTTAAGCGTCTATTTATATAATGACAAAGTTACGAAATAATTTCAAAATAGTAATGTCAATTGAACTAAAAGTTCAAAACGCTAAATACAAAAATAATTGACCAAAAGATCTTCCAATCGATCGTTTGAATTCTGTCTACAAAATCAAAGTAAAAGTCTTTCAAACTTCGAATGCAAAGCTAATGACATCACAAATTTTACATTTATCTTAACTTCAACGATAATTATATCTGTATTAAAGTTCAGTTTTGCAAATTTTAGAGTTGAAATATCAAATAAATCATTTCATTATACGGTTGTAATGCTTCATAAGTAATATATACGATTACCTGAAATGTGGTTAAAATGCCTTCAAATTTGTAAACAAATTTCTTTAAGTTAACGAAGTACTAAATAAATTCTAAACTTGTTATTAAGCTTAATAGGCTTATTTTGCTCTTGAAATAACTGACCCTGTAGTCAAAGAAGACTCTTACTGACAATCTGATTAGAGAGAATTGAAAGTTGTAATCGATCAACAATAATCTATTTTTGTTGACGGATTTGCTTATTTATGATTCAACAATTGAGTGATAGTATGCAATAACCAGTCATCTCTTGATCAGTATTGCATATGAAAAAAGCTTTTCTAATACTATTTGAGAGTAGACATAAAGCACGACATGTATTAAATAAGAGTTTTTTAAATTTATTTAAATTTTGTTTCTTTAATAAACAGAGGTTTCAATTAAACAAAGCATTAAATTTTGAAAGAAAATAATAAAATTAACAACAAAATAACTAAGATTGAATATATGTTAAATGAGTTTAAGTTATATTCTTTAGTAATAAGTAATTTATTCTTTCTGAAGGCGTCGTTCGTATCAATGCATTTGGGCCCTTTAAAAATGCAATACTGATCAAGAGATGACTGGTTATTGCATACCATCACTCAATTACTCAAAACCAAAAAATTAAACAAATATTTTCACGTGTTGCTTGTAGTAGCACTATTATTTAAGCTGTGCTAAATATCTGATTGTCGCATCTTTAGTAACACTGATCAGATGATAGATTAACTTGAAAGAATCTTAACTTATATATGATCTAAAATTATGTGTATATATAACACGCTGTCACCTTTTAATGATTTTTAAATAAAAACTTGAAGTCTTATAACCGTCATTTTAGAAAAAGTTTAACGTTTATGCTTGAAAATTTCCTTGTGTGAAATTGGATGACATTAATTTGTCTTAAACATCACTTATAAATGCTCTTCCAGTTGAAAAGCAATACATAAAAGTTTCTTTTCATAGAAGTAATCAATTATATGATATTTCAGTATGGATTTAGTGGTAATTTTCAATTTGTTGTTACTTTTGTCATTCATTAACGTGCTTCATTCTGTAAATATTACAACTGTTGATTATGAGTACAGTGGAGATGATGGCGATACCGATGGAAGATACCTCAATAATGATTTTGTTGAGAATTCTGATAATAAATCTGAAAATGATTTAGTTTATAAAAATTATACCTACATAAACGAAGACAATTCAGAAAACGAACAGATTTCAAGTGTTATTAATCTTATAGTTGAAAATATAAGAACTGTGGAAGATTCGCTCAAGCAAACTATTCATGAGTTTATTCATTCACTTGAACTACCTGCTGATTGTTTGGCATCATTCTTAAGATTAGTAGCTGCTTTGGAAAGAAATGAATTGTGGGCTTATAAGTGTAGGTTTAACTTAAAATTAAAGTTAGTTATATAAATTCACGCCAAATTTAATTCGATATATTTAAATTGTAACCAAATTTTAGTTTTGGGCTCTCACGGAGCAATACCATCGGGTCTGATAGAGGGCGTCACATCAATATTTGGTGAATACGATCAGTGCCTGAACATCGAGAGCAATCAATCTAAAAATGATCCTAATATACATGGAAAATACTGCCTAGCGACTCCTAATATACCATTTCCATCTGTTTATGAATTTGAAAGTTATACTTTCAAATATCTGAACAATGAAACTAATTATTTACTGAACAAAATTTTGACAAGTAATATCAATTATATCAAGCTTTTCATGGCTAACAATTATTACGTACCAAAGTTTGCAGTATTAAGGATTGGTATTTGTGTACCATCTAACTGTGAGGCAGAGGACATTGAGAATGCTATCAATAAAGGTAACAATTGCGAATAAATTTGTAAAGTTTTGCAAGTATTGTTGACTGTATTGCTATAAATCACGCTCTACAATAATGCTTTGTAAGTTAAAGTTTAGTTTAGGTCTACCTTTATTAGCATTACCTAGTCTCAACTTGACGAAAATATATGCATGATTTGTAACAATACGTGGAGCGATCTGTAGGAAAGCCTAAAATTTAAACGAACTTTCTCCATATTCTACAGTTTTACAACCGATTCTGACCATTCCTATTGAAATCGGACCAAAATGTGATGTTAAAAATGAAAAATTGATTTTTAACGAATTCCAAATGACTGCGATGTAAGTACTAATTAAACTTTACAATAAAAAAATATCTTGAAGTTTTGATATGTTTCAACAATTCTTAATATTTTCCTACAATTTAGAATCATTTTGGTGATGCTATCAATTCTAGTTTCAATGAGTACAACAATAGAATTATTGCTCAGAAACAAAGTATCACAAAACAAGTTGAAAAAATATTTGGTGACATTTTCGATTGTTAAAAGCAGCAAAAGTTTGTTATCTACCAAAAGGAGAGCCAAGAGTATATTCGTACACTAACTTTTATGTTTATATTATGGACATATGTGGGTCGCTATTATATGTCACCCTTAACTATCAATTTACATGGATTCAAAAGATTTTTAGATAGCTTCATCATTCAAATACTTTCTGATAAAAAATATTTCTGGGTTTGGACATCATTTCCATTCCAAGCAGTTCTTCTATTTAGGTATTTTTATGCAATTAATTTTTTGGGAAATAGTTTTCAACTCATGTTTTCAAACTTTTTTTCCAGTGGAGTCTATATTTCATTAGACTTTTTCAGCACAAAAAGAAGAAAAATTTCTCCAAAGTCTTATTTTTGTTTTGTGCTTGAGAAGTGGATTAGATTTAATATTCGATGTATTGGACCCATTCTCATCATATTCCTATTCTCAGTATTAGGTGAAGGACCAATTTGGCACTTAGGAGAACAATTCTTTGTCAATTCATGCCAAACTAATTATTGGCAAAATTTATTTTTTCTCAATTCTCATGTCAATAAATTGCAAGATATTGTGAGTAAAGAAATATATGATAATTTCTGATAAAAATCTAGAAAAATTTTTAATTAATCAAGCAATCAATGACAAGGAAAAATCTTATCAAATTTTTCATCTATTTAACTAATTTAGTGTATACTCGGATCAGTATTCATGTCAATAATATTTCAATTGCAAATCATTTCACCATTAATTATGATACCAATTCTTTACTCGCCGAAAATTGGTTTAATACTCAATATATCAGTAATACTTATTAGTAGTTATGCGAGTCTTTTACCTAAATTTTTCGGACTACCCATCGCTCCCTTCGAAGTTTCGGAAATGAATTCTGTCGACGAGATAGGTCGTTCAATGGCACGCTATAATGTCGGTTCTGAACAGTATTTCACACCATTTTTTACTGGAATATTAGTTGGATATTTGATACAAAATAAATCGAAGTTTTTCAAGCCATCCAATAAGAGATTAGTGTCGATAACTCTCTGGATATTATTCCCGATTCTAAGCTCTTCAGCTATTATCTGGGCCCAAAATTTTGAAAATATTAATATAACTCCAAATAAATTTGATTTATTACTTTGGTTTTCACTGGGAAAAATTCTATGGGCTTCTGGTTTGAGTTGTCTTATATTAGTTTTAGGCGTTGGAAGCGGAGGTTTGATTCCCTTTCCTTATAAAACCTGACCTAATATTTGTTTTTTCAATTCTCAATAGGATTTGTTTATGAGTTTCTTTCTCTGGATATGTTCAAACCGTTAACACGTTTGAGTTTCATATTCCTGCTAGTGAACACGACTGTGATTTACTACAGACTATTCACAGTTAAAGATAATATTGAGATAACACACTTTTATTTGGTAACCAAAAGCTAAAGTTTATATATTTTGTCTAAAATCAACTAATTTGTGCTATTTTACAGATTCAATGCATAATAACAGATATGATTATATCTTATATAATCTCATATTTTCTATATGTCCTGATCGAATATCCATTCAATGAATTTATAAAGATATTTAAGAAGAAAGGACTGATGACTGATGCGAATTTAGATGAAGTAAATGCTTCAGTTCCTGAAAGTTCGAAGAACGACCCCAAAAAAGATCATGAATCAGAGTTTAATTATACACTAATTGATTACACATTTCCTTTTGAATAAATAAAATTCCTTTTAAAATAAAGAATTAATGTTTAAATAAGATGAAAAAATTATAAAAGAAAAGTAGTATTTTTGTTGAATATTCTCATTGAATTAAATTCAAATGTAACTTTAAAATTTATATTTCAACAGATATTGAAAACCTATTTGAATCATTTCAAACTTTTCATTTACGTTAACACTTCAATACGGTGAATGACTGGGGGCATTAATTAACATTTACTATAACTAAATTCCACTACAAAGTAATTATTTAACATTAATTGATATGTGCTATTGCTTTCATCATAACGAGAATTTACCATAAGGAAATTAACTAGATCGAGGTATTACTGTGTTAGGAGAATTGAAATATACTTCGCTCCTGAACCGATTTTTCTCATATAAAAATTTATTGAAAAATCTTTATACAAATTACCCTACAGTAGATGTTATCGTTTCATTGAAATCAGTTATCTGTAGTATATTAAGCTTTAGAATAATAGTTTATGCTCTAATTCTATTACTCTATCATGTGTCATTACAGGTCGGCGCTAGGTATCCCAACAAAACATCTCACGAAAAGACATTGCACTACATAATATCTCAAGGCATAATACTGCACGTAAAAAACAGCGTATAATTCTGAATATACTTCATGAAAAATATTTTTGAAGAATTAACTTGCGATTTGATTAAATTTGTTTAGATTTGGTTATTTAATTTAGGTTTGGTAAAGTTAGTCTAGGTTGTTTTTAAATTTAATCACTTGAAGCTGTTTATGTTACAAAAATTTTATTTCAAATTTCATAGATAATTTTGTTTAATTTCGATAATATTTGATACTTTATGCCATATTTGTATTTTTTCATGCGATATTTTGTCATGGAACCAAATTTTTTCAGCCATCCTTTATAATTTTTTAGTGATTTCGGTTATTTTGCCATTGTTCAGCAGTTTTTAGTAAACTGTAGTAACAGTATATTTCAGGATAAATTAAATACCTGAAATTGGAAAAACCTAAAGTTGATCTTCAAAGTGGATAGTTTACATTTTACCAAGATTAAAGTTGTTAATCTCTTTAATATAAGTTCTCTCATAGTGAAACCGAATTTTTTTTCATTGTGAAAAATACTATTTATTGGGAATTCTCTAACATTCATTCTGCACAAAACTTCAAAAATCTTTATACTATTTAAGCTTAAGTACAAAAAATTTGACTGGAATATGAAATATTTACAATAAAAATGCTAAATATGTCATATAGTAAGGCATTGAAAAACCTGAATTATACATGGATTCGACTGCAGGCGAATTTAATCTTATTAAATAAGTTAAAATATTAAACATTGTGATTAGGACTGCACTCAAATATCTATGATGTTCTTATAGAGTTTTTTATTTTGATTCGTCACTAATCCTCTAAAGGTAATAAAATATTCTGTAAAACCAAATTAAAATTTTTCTATCAAAAACTCATGTATATGAGCGAAACGCACTTCGACCGACAAATGAGGTTTACTTTGTCTAAAGAGCTACCATAATATCTTCTAAATTAGATTTTTATTTATGCATTTCAAGAGCCTTGAGTTGAAGACAACTTTAAACTGTTTTTCCCATTGATTCTTTTATTATTACTGAGAGAGACTGAAAATTTTTGTTTTATATGAATTTTTGGGCGTAATAAACAATTTTAATAAAAAAAAACATTTAACTATAGAAACTTCTTGAACCTATGATATTAGCGATAAATAGTGAAAAATGCTTCAAAGGTGAATTTTGAGATTTATACTGGAATACGACATAAGTAGAATATCAAGTTTTGTGATGCTTTTGAGTTTTAATTTCTCTTAAAACTTATACGAGTCAAATATACGACATAGGTTAGTAAATTAAAGTGCTAAAATTATTAAGTCATTAGTAAAACTTAAAAGTATAATAGTACTTGAGGGTAAAGCAACACAAGAACTTCAATTTCAGCATTGAATTACTAATTTCATAGCTTGAGGGGAGCTTATGTGAAAAAATCTGGATTTTCTGGTTTTCACTTGATTTTAGATTATTATGATGAAGAAATAGCATTTTAGACAAAAACTTAACTTATGCTTCAAACTTAATAGAGATTCTCAAAAGATTTTATAATTATCATAAGAATTAACTAATATGTAAACTTAATCACATATCAATCGTATAAGCTTACAAAAATAAACATGAGATTACTAATAAAAAATTGAATCTCTATACGAAATTAATCACAGTTTCACTCCTCTTTGCTATAAATGTGTTTTGTCTTGAATTTCAATATCATTCTTATCCATCGATAGAACAATAACTCTTTTTTGAAGTGCTCTTCAAATGTAACTTTATTTCAAAGCTTCCATATTCATAGTTGTTGTAGTACTTTGAAACTGAGGTTTGGAAATAAAATTCCATTATATCAAAAGTTCTAATAAATAATTAACTTACATCATGAGATTTGTGCAATTTATCATTATTTCACTACTTTTATATTGTATGAATGTGTTTTGTGTCAATATTCAAAATGAAATCTCGAATAAACCAAAAGAGAGCTCGAACAAAGAAATAAATGACGAAGAATATGATTACGATTATGATTATAGTGAAGAAGAGAATAGTGATAATCATGAGAAAAATCTTGAAAATAATGTGATCAACGGAACGTTTACTGATATTAATCTGATGAATAAAAATTATGAAAACTCAACGAGACTCATTCAAAACATATCATTTAATGATCGGATGAAAAATATATTAAAACACATGACTGAAGGTATAGGACCAGTTGAACACATGATTAAACAGAAGTTTAATCAATTAATAGTTTCGCTTGAGTTACCGGCTGATTGTTTGGCATCATTTGTAAGTATTATAAATGCTATGCGAAGAAGTGAATTGTGGGCCTTTAAATGTAAGTTATGTTCAAGCATTTAACATTTAACGTATAAAGCAATAAAGCTATATTTTATAATTTTATTTGTCACATTCATTGTTATATGAGGCAACGCCAAAGAATAATTCTTGCTATTTTGATTCCATGTCAATTGAGTCGAAGACAATTGAGCTTCAACAGTTAAGCTGGGGCAATTAAGCTAAAGACAATTGAGCTTTGCGACATTTGAGCCTGCTAATAATTAAGTTTTGCTTCATTTGAGCCCATGACAGTTGAGCCTCATTTTATAAAGTCGAAATCCACTTTTATGCAGAACACAACAGTACAGCGATATGTTGTGTACTGTCGATTGACACGACACTCCTTCAGTGAAGTTTTCAAACAATTAGTAGTTTCATAACGCAAACCAATATACTAAATGTTCTAGCAATTTGTTAGAGTTCACATGCTCGTGCATATTTTAGTATTTTTCTGATTATTAATAAGTTCAAATGAAGTCTATATAAGTTGTGACCGTCAATGATTCAATCAGTTACTCAATAAGTGACTGTTAGTACAGTCTTAATATTGATTAGTTTTTAATCTATATAAAAGGCATTGTAAAATATTATTTTGAAGTCGGTTGTAATCTCGAGGTTGAAAGGTGCGGTCTATACTGAAGTCTCGTAATATTGACTATAATAAAAAATTTAAGCTTGATTGTCAAAAGTTTAATTGTCTTAAAGCTTAAATATCGGAGGCTCAATTATCTTAAAGCTCAATTGTCGAAGGCTCAACTGTCGAGACTCAATTGTCGTAAGCTAAATTGTAAGAGCTCAATTGATGTGCTACGGCTATTTTTCTTATCATATGATCAGTATTTTTGAATCTAATATAAACACGTTCGAGAAAGCAGTCAATCACCCAATTGATTTACCACATTCAAACAATAATCATTGGTGTTAAAAAGTGCTCTCTATCGCACGTTAATATTACAATAAAAAATACTGTTTACACGATAAAAACGATCTCAAGTATTATTCCTTGGCATCGCCACATATTTTGAATCAGTATTATTTGTTACCTTAAATACTGGAGCTAGCTTTATCTGAAAGCTTCCTTGAGCTAAAAATGAGTCGTAGTAGTCAATGATTATTATCTAATCGATTTCTGAATCAAGTGGATTTCAAAACAAAGCTCTTAATGATTAAATTATGTAAATCTTTATATATCTTTAATCGAAAATAAATGCAGATATTATTTAAGTTTTCATTTAATAATTCGACCAAATAGATCGATAGGTTTCAACATTTTCCGCAAAGCCTTGATTTTTTAACTAAACTGGAAAGTTATAAATCAACATCAATGCAATATATTATTAAGAAATCATTAAACTAAATAAAAATTTATCAAATGCATTAAAACTGGTGTTTATATGAATTGTAAAGAATCAGTCATGATACACTAATTAAGTAAAAACAATTAATACAATATTCTAGTCATGGACGCAAACGGAAAAATACCTTCGGGGCTCACTGAAGGAGTTTCGTCATTTTTCGGTGAATACGATCAATGCCTTAATATTGAGAGCACTCCTTCAGAAAGTGGTGGCGATATATTTCATGGAAAATATTGTTTAGCGACACCTGATATTCAGTTGCCATCATTTGCTGAGTTGAAAAAAAATCTTAATATAAGTATTCTGACTAATAAAACTAACCATTTGGTCAATGGAATGCTGAAGAAAAATATTAACACAATAAAGCTATTATTGGCAAACAATTTCTATATACCAAAAGTTACACTCTTTCGTATTGGAATCTGTATACCATCTGATTGTGAAGCAAAACATATCCAAAATGCTATTAATAAAGGTTTATATTTGTCCCAATTTTTCGCTTGAAGTAAAGATAATATAGATTAATTTTGTATATAGTTTTCCAACCAATATTTAAGATTCCTGTCGAGATTGGACCAAAATGCAATGTTAAAAATGAAAATTTCACATACAATCAGTTTCAAATAACAGCCATGTAAGTTACTAAGTGACTATTCGTAATTTTTTTAGCGTTTTACCAATTTATACTTGTTTTGTAAACTTTAAATAAACTTTTTCCCTCAAATTTAGAGCCGTTTTCATAATCTTATTAATTCTGGTAGCAATCAGTACAACAGTAGAAATATTTCTGAACAAAAGAGTATCAAAAAACCAAAATAATAATCAAATGAAGAAACAAAATACTTTTGAGAAAATTTTACTCATGTTTTCTATAATCAAAAACACAAAAAGTTTATTCTCAACTAAAAAAGATAATTTTCAATGCATTAATACGTTAACTTTGGTGTTCATATCTTGGATATTTATGGGTCGATATTATGTGGCACCCTTGTCTCTAAATTTGATTGGATTTAAGAGAATTTTGGCAGTTTTGCTCTTAAATTGATTTCAGCTAAAAAATATTTTTGGGTTCGGACACCATTTCCTCTGGGGACTCTTTTTGTTTTTGCGTAAATATAACATCAATTCTTATTTAAGATTCAATTTCTAAGACTTTTGTCTCATTTAAGTGGAGTTTATATATCTCTCGACTTTTTTGGGAGAAAAGAGAAGAAAATTTCTGCTCGAAGTTATGTTAACTTTGTTATCGAAAAGTGGCTCAGATTTAATATCCGATGTGTTGGTCCGATTCTAGTTATAAGCCTGTTTTCAGTATTGGGTGATGGACCGATTTGGCACTTGGGAGAGCAGTTTTTCGTCAATTCATGTAAAACTAATTATTGGCAAAATTTACTATTTCTTAATACTCAAATTAAAAGTTTTGGAGATATTGTGAGTAACTAAAAATATAATTATAATCAAAGCAAAGATTACTATTTCTTATCCTATCTTAAGCTTTTGTTCGAAGAACACAAAAATCATAATTTTGAAGCTGTAGAGCATATAAACTTTTTCTTTATGTAATTTTTCAGTGCAATCCTCCCTCAGCTTACCTGTCAATCATATTTCAATTACAAATCGTTTCACCACTAATTATGATTGCATTACATTATTCAACAAAAATTGGCATTATTCTAAATATAATGCTAATTTTATTTGGTTGCTTTGTATGTATTTTACCCAAATTTCTGGGACTGCCGATTGCTCCCTTCGAGGTTTCAGACATGGACTCAGTCGATCAGATCACACGTTCATTAATACGCTATAATATTGGTACTGAACAGTGTTTCACACCATTTATAACCGGAATACTAATCGGATACTTGATAGCAAACAGATCAAGATTTTCAAATTTCTTCAACAAAAAACTTATATCATTAATACTTTGGACATTATTTTCCCTATTATGCTCTTCGGCTATAATTTGGGGCGATAATTTCAAAGATTTAAATCTAACACCAAATAAGTTGAATTTATTACTCTGGTTCTCATTAGGAAAATTACTCTGGGCTTCAGGTTGTGGTTGTCTTATGTTATTTTTATACACTGGAAGTGGAGGTTTGATAAAAAGATTCTGAATATTGAAAAATACTCATTTTAAAATGTTTATTTTAGGATTTGTTTATCGCTTCTTATCTCTTGATATATTCAAACCGATAACTCGTTTAAATTTTACATTCTTATTGTTGCACAATACTCTCATGTATTTCAGACTATTTACGACTAAAGATAATATCGAGTTAACTCACCTTTATTTGGTATTAATAAGATTTTATGCAATTATTTGTGTTAAAATAACTTTTGATTATTCCAATTTTTTAGTTTCAATGGATTTTTGTTGATGCGACCATCAATTATGTCATCGCATATTTACTATATATTCTTATTGAATGTCCGTTTAATAATTTGATCAAACATTTCTATGGTTCATATCAATCGACTGATGAAAAATTTAATAATATCTATAGTTCAAGACTTAAAAAATTGAATGATAGATCAAGAGATGATATGCAAATGGAAGTTAGATATTTTTTTCCTGAAGCTGAACGATAAAAATTAAGGAACAAAGAAAACTTCATCGAATTTCCTAAGGAAACAAACGTTTAGCAAGTTCATTATTCATCATGTTGTAATCAATCAAGTATTTTATGTTCCGAAAACTTAAAGTAAAATTATAAATTGTATTAATAAAACAACTAGATATTGACTTAAAAGAGCTAGAAATCCTTTATTGGATTTGGAGAAAAATGAATTATTCGCGTGTGATTCGTTGATAGGCAGTTGATAAGCAATTATCTTATAAATCTCATTAAACTTTAATTACTCGTCATCACAAAATCGCGTGGTCTCATATCCTATTCCAGATTTAGTTATGCATTGAAGACCTGCTTCACATTCACATGTCTATAAATAAAATCGTATATTAAAGATTATTTATATAATAAAATGCTTTGAGTAGAATTTCGCATACTATTGTTGAAAATTTTGATAATGTTTAAGTTTAGTGTCATGAGCTGACTCATAACTTGAGTTTTAAAGTATAAAAATGAAGTAACTTTAATTATTTTAGTTTAAAACAAGTTATAGGACCTTCTTATAATTATTATATTGTGTAAAACATTTATATACAAGTTTCGTTCCCAATTACAAGGTAATTCTTTTTTATAATATATATTATTTCAATTGGGATTCAATATCTTTAAAGAGGAATGTGAGAAAATTGAGAGAAAGAGAAAGGGATATAAGCAAATGATTGAGAGCAAATCGGGGAGTGTATATGTTATGACGAAAGTCGGAAATCATGGAATGCTGGCACTAAATATTGAATGCCGGCCTTCCACGGGTCAGTTGTGGAAAGTCGAAAATAAGTTATAAATTCTTACTCCAATAACTTATTTTATTGAATGCCATCATTCAATGACTTTATTTATTGAATACTGGAAATGAAATTGAAATATTCTTTTCTAATATAACTTCATTTATTTGAACACTCATTGCTATTGTGACAATGAGAGTTACAATTTTTTTTATTCATAAATGCATCGCTTTGAATAATAGTTTTTCGATGCAATATATTAATAATATACAGAGCATTACTATGATTTTTGTGGCAAAATTTTAATTCTTTAATATTTTTCAATCACGTTTTCTCATGTTCGAAATATTCTCCATTTGACTTAATAACCAAATCTTTTTACGAGACTATTAAATGGCTTTTCAAGACTATCTTTGACATCAATCTCAGAGCCGCATCACATGCATTATATAAAGCTTTTTCATCTTCAAAACGATGTCCTCTTAATCGCTGTTTTAAATTTGGGAGCACATAGAAGTCACTGGGAGCTACGTTGGGACTATAAGGTGGGTGGGTGAAATTTCGATGTTGTGTTTTCAATAACTTTAACAAAATATTTAATAACACATCTCTGTTCGATATTTGTTTTTGAAGTCATTTTGTGACGTCCTGACCGGTATTGACTTCAACAAACATTCACGACTTTTTAATTATGACCACTGAGTAAATGAAATTTATGTACCTAATGAGTAATATACTGTATAATTTAATTATGAAATTTCCTAAAAATAGGTACAGTATAACCTTATTTGCAACTAAAGTTCCGAAACTTTAGCAATGGTCTGTATATTTCCAGTATTCAGTAAGTAAAGCCATTGAATGCTGGCATTCGATAAAAGAAGCCATTGAAAGTAAAAATTTATAACTTCTTTCCAACTTTCCACGACTGACCCGTGGAATGCTGGCATTCAATACTTAGTGCAAGCATTCCATGATTTCCGACTTTCGTCATAACATATACGTAGGCAAGGAAGAGAAAAGATCATCTGTGAGAGATTGAACTGATTTTTGATTCTTTTCGACAGTTTTGAGTATGATATTTGTTAAAATAATTAATTTTGTTTGAATTTTGTGTTCTCTTCTAATTTTCTGATATATCTAATTATTTTTATATAAATTAATCAAAAATTTTCTTTAAAAATTTAAGTAATAAAATTATTTTTAATTTTAGAATGTGTTATTAGTAATTAAAGGCTAATTACTGATTTAATAAATATATACAAGTTCTAATAGCTAAATAGTTGATTCCAATGTTCCTTGGCATAACATTAGGCTAGGTAATATAGTTTGCGAGAAACCTAATCTAAGCTTAAACTTATAAAGTATTATGGTAGAATAAGGTCTGCAGAAACTACCTATGTACTACATTAAGTTCAAAATCCAAAAGGCTCGAAATGTCATATTTACTAGTTTTATGTCTGAAAGTGCATTATTCCTCTTTTTCGAGGTATTTTAAGCAAACAATTTGTGCTTCAGGTGTACCAGCAAAACATTCATCTGCTGCGCAACCAGATTTGACTTTGCAAAATTGAACAGCTAATATTGCCATCAAAGTGAACAGCAGGTAATAATCAAAGATTTAATTTTCACTTATACTGATTATTTGGTAATTGCTAAGCAATAGTTGTTTTATATAAATATCTAATGATATGTTTACAAATGGTTTGAGCATTTTGTATAGGTACTTAATAAAGATTTGAATATGTTATTAAAATTAGATTTACAGAAACGAATTCTTAATCAATTTATATGATGACATGAGAGCCTAATCAAATGTCAATTAAGTGACATGTACATATAATTCACAAACAAAATTCATTTCAATAATCTTATGTAGTATTACTTTTGTTATTGGGATAATAACGAATTAATCTTAACTGTACGTCAGAGACTAAGAAAACGTTGTCTCGGCTAACAGTCACTATGCTTTAGGTGAAAATTTTTCAAAAATTGTTTTTCTTATCTAATAAAATATTTTATTATCAATTAATTATACAGCTACAGCGAGAAAGTTTAAAATTTAACACATACAAATCCTTTTAGTATTTTCTAGATTTTTTTAAAACGGCAAAGATTTTACAAAATCAATTCTACAGATAATCCTTTTACCGCCACAAACCCAATTGAACTTAAGCTGAAGATAGCGTCAGAATCGCTTCGCGTCCCTCGCTACGCGACCTGACGCAATCTTCACTCAGATTAAATCACGCATGTGGATACTTAGTAATTTTATAAAGAAATTTGAATATGAAAATTGGACTAAATCCCTAAGGCCGGGTTCAAGTACCACCATATCGGATATGTCAAATCCACTGAGCCTATCTGTCACATTGATACACTATACACAGTCCTAGACCTGGCCCTTTGGGATCTAGACGCAATTTTGTCCCCTTTAGTCCTGGCGTACAAAATAGGATATCAATGAACTTGGATTGTCAAGACAGGACCTGGTCGAAGTTCCGACAGTCGAAGTACTGACAAGTCAAAGTACCGAAAATTCATAGTACCGACTAGTCATAATTCTAAAGGATTGAACTGACTTATACAGAACCGAACTAAACTATAATATAGTTACCTAAAATATACAGAATCGAAGTGAACTATATAGAACTAAACTGAAATATACAGAATTGAACTAAATTCTAATATATTTAGTAAAAACACAAAGAATTGACCTGAATTATACGGAATTGACCTTAACTATACAGAATCGCACCGAACTATACAGAATCGAACTGAACTGTACAGAACTTGACCTAACTATGTAGAATTTAAGATTCGTCCAAAGCCCAAAAAGCGTGACGAAGGTCGCAAACAAAGTATTTGATTATTCATAAATGATCGAAGCAATCGCTCAGTTTTGAAATTTTTAAAAGAAATCGCTCATAATTTATCAATTTAATATCTTTTTCTGTTTATTTTTTATTTAATACATTTATTACAATATTTATTACATTTAAATAAAATTTATCATGGCTAAGCTGAATATGTTAGTTTTTAACTTGGTACTTCAACCCACATTCAGTTCAATCCAGTATAGATCAATTGATTATGTATCTTAGCTAAATTTATTAGATTATAGCTTAATTTTGTAGAGCCTAGTTAGATTCCGTGTGTTCCAACTAGATATATCAGATTTTAGTTCAATTATGTAGAGTTCAGTTTAATTCTGGGAATTTCAGCTAGACACATCAGAGTTCAGTTCGGTTCTATATAAGTCAGTTCAATCCTTTAGAATTATTGCCTCTACGTAATATGAATTGTCGGTACTTCGACCCAGACCCTGTCAAGACGAGTTGATGTATATAGGCTACTCATGAATGTGACTAATAGAACTTCGTCGTTTGGATCTTCCAAACTCTAACCGAATCTTTTATTATGTCATATTAAGTACAGTCGTTTGCAAAACTATAGAAAGTGGTTTTGAATATTCTATACCCTAGATGTTAGTCAATTTGAATGAATTTTTTTATAAACTCTGGGTTAAAAAAATTCCAAAAATAGACTAATCAAAATTCCCGAAAGTACCTACATGATCCATGTAAACGTGCACAGAAAAAAACTGACGATTGAATTCGAATTTTGACGATTAGAATGAAGACTACTTCAAAAATAAGTGAATACATACAGCCTCTTACAAAACTATTTAGGACTGTTTGAACGTTTATAGGATTTGACTAGATCATTCGATATTGATGCGATTCGTCTTAAATTAAAGAAAAACTCCCCAGAAATTTATGTATTATTAAATAAATGCAAAAATTACAAAGGGAAATGTTTTATTTTTAAAATATGTTAAAGTTAATGATTTAAATCAAATTATCACTTGAGATTGAAACCACAACATATCCACCAAATTCTGAAATAATATCTGAATTTTCTTCAGAAACCAAAATTGAAAAATTGACATAATCTGAAATAATAGCTACTGAAATAGCTTCTGAAACTCTTACAGAGGATCTATTAACGACATTAACAGAAACTAAATCTGAGAACACTATTGAAGAACTTGAGTCTCTTGATAGGGAGAAAACTTTGACAAATTTTAGGAAAAATTTAACTCAAGATAAAAACGATAACTTAAGTGAAAGGATGAAGACATTGAAAAGTTTGCATCTTTTGTCTAATGATAAACAGTTTAATAGTGAAATTGATAGTGAAAATAGTTCAGAGAATCATATATCTAGTTCTATACCAAAGAATGAACTAACAACACAACCTTTAGAGACACACAAGAACGTGGGAAATGAATAAATTTCTGGAGAGAGTTTCTTTGTTTAAAAACAAGCCGCATCAAAATCGGACCATCCATTGATTTTTTACTATCTCTCAAAGAGTCCTAGATAGTTTTGTAAAAGGCTGTATATTTTTGTTTAATCCAAAAGTTCTTAGTTCATAATTGTAACACATTCAACTTGGAATTCTGATAATTTAATTTAAGCATAACCTTTGAACCAAGAGCCTGAATTAGTTGAAAATAGTACAAAATTAAAGTTATCTTAGAGCTCTTATTTGAACATTCATTAAATTTGCCTGTATATACTGATTTCCTATTCTTAATCACAATAGTATTGCAATATAAAAAAATTTTTCCACACAGAGTATATGTTTTAAATACTTTATTATTCAAAGTTAGTTAAGATGCATGTAGATAAGGACTGGCCGTTCCCTGGGAGGTTTGTGCATTTCAAAGTTTTTTATTGAGACAGGTTGGCTTTAGAAGTAAGATCCTAAGTTGGAGTTAGTATAACTACGAGAAGGGGTTAAAATTTTCTTGTTATATGATCTTATGATTTTGTTTTTAGTTTTGATTGAATATTCAGTAATTATGCTTATAAATTTTTAATTAAGTAATGCTTAATAAATTTTATATTAGAGCTGATTAGTTTATTAAAATTTCATTTTTGCGAACCAGATTTCAAAAATTGGGTAAATTCGGGCTAATGGGTCTAAGGGGGTTCCCGACCGCCTACCTCCAAGTGTAATACATCATTCAGTTCGTTGAAATGAACATTTTGATACCACACTTGACTACTTCAAACCCGAACCTGACCACTTTTGGCCACCGAGACCTAACCCCCTCGAAAATGGACAAACCTGGCTTTACCAAGTTGTAACCCAAGCCAAACCTGATTTAAACTAAGGTATAATAGGTTAGGTCGCTTCGCGACCTAACCTAACCTTGTTTATATCAGGCTTGTTTAGATTACGACTTGAGAATCCAGAATTGTCCATTACGAAGTACTAAGCCAAACAATGATGGATATCTCGAGAACTACTTGACCAAGTGAGGTATCAAAATGTTCAGCTCAACGAACTGAATCCAATGATATATCACACTTGGGGGTGGGAGGTCGGGAACCCCTTTAGACCCATTAGCCCGGATTCACCCCAAAAATTAATGAATTTTTTGATAAAGCTTTAAAGTACCTTCAGTTTGGTACCATTTACAAGTAGTTCTGGCTCTTGGTTCGAAAGTTACACTCAAAAGAAATTATTGAGATTTCAAGTTGAATGTGTTACAATTATGAACTAAGAACTTTTGAATTAAACAAAAATATACAGCCTTTTACAAAACTATCTAGGACTCTTTGAGAGATAGTAAAAAATTAATGGATGGTCCGATTTTGATGCGGCTTGTTATGAACTGAGGAATTTTTAAGTCTAACAAAGATATACAGTATGTATTCATTTATTTTTGTAGTTGTTTTGATTTCAATAGTCAAAACTCGAATTCGATCGTCAGTTTCTTTTGTACACGATTATATGGATCAGGTAGCTGCTTTTGGGAAATTTGATTAGTGTCTTTGCCAAAATGTTCTTGACAACTCAGTTTATTCATTCCCTCATAAAATATTCCAACCAAATTCAAACGTTTAAGGGTATAGAATGCTCAACTTATTTAGATACAACATCGATTCATTAACTTTCAAATATTTTTGGTGTGGCGACCAACCGAATAACTTTACTCCCGAGGAATTTGGAGGGTTAAGAACAATGCTCATGTTACTGGTAACTGGAAAGCATCTTCCGAAGAAGGAAGATCTGTGACTGCAGTTGCTTTAATGATGATAGATATACATCCCCCGTTTGAAGTTCTCCGTGTTCGTCTATATTTGCCAAGTTAGGGTTACATAATAGCTCTGATGTACCTGAAGTGGAAGTTTTGAGTATCTCTAGCAATGGATGTAATGTTTTAATCATTTTAAGTCCTTACTTAGTTAGTTTTAAATAAATATTTTCACTTATTTAATCTGAAAACAGCAATTCTATTTTTTATCAAGACGAAGTTCCGATTATGGAAGATGAAGCATTTGAGAAGGTCATTGGGATAGACCCCGAAGAGGTTGAACATTCGAATCTATAATAATTAGATACGCGTCTATAACAAAATGATTTGCAACCAAATTTCGACGCTCTTCATAGAGTATGTGAAGATCTCATGCATCAACATAAAGATGCGCAGCAACGACGTCAAGGCCTGTAGCAAAGCTTTGATGAACCTCATGAAAGGTATGAAGTATTCTTCGTCAACAAAATGAATTTCAAGAACAGCATTGTGCAGCTTCAATAACAGACGATTCAATACATTCCTCACTACTTGGATATGAGCTGTGTTATTAATCTTTTATATTGTAGAGAAATAACGACATCGCATTTTGCAGCATTATGGTAGCAAAATCCGCAATTCTATATTTCACTTAAATTATTCTACAGTGCTTATATTGGAACTTACAGCATCAAATACTTTCCTGGCAATTTTAGTTTATATTTTTACTATTAATTTCTCATAAAAGATAAAATTCTTAAAAATAAATTCTGGTTTAAGTAAATATAAAGTTAAATAGATTTATTGATCGTTAGAATTTCGTTCATTCTGTATGCTATTCTATGACTTATAAAACTTCAAGTAGATAATGACCTTTGTACAAAGTACCGAAAATTTTTTTTGAGATGATAAAAAATTGATGAAGCTTTCGGACTATTTTCAGACAAAATTCAATCTAAATTATATTTATCGATCTCATAAGTCTAAACTCACTAAGTCCATTAATTTCCATAGAGATAACAACATATCCACCAAAACACAGTTCACTTAAAAATCCTGTTTAACAAGTGGTTTTGTTATAGTTGTTAGTAGTGACTACTTTTACAAAACTCATATTGCATTTGAAGCTTATTCCTTGGCAGGTATTGAATCTTCGTATTTAATTTACACATTGATAAAATTAGTTTAAAAAACAAAGTAATTTATTCAATAATTACGTTTTCGAAATGTTAAGACTTCAATGTAAATTTAATTCCTAATACCATTAGTAATTTCGTTATTTTTATATATATTCAATGTTGCGAAGAGATTAAACTGAAATTCAAAGACTTACAAGTTAATGATTCAAAGGTAAGAAATTTAACTCTCGTATCATACTAACAGAAGGGTTTAACTAATCGTATATGAAATTTTGTTACCTGTGTTGAACATATTTTGAGAATTCTTATATTGAAATGCTAAGCCTTAACGAGGGCTTTTTGATTTTCATTTTAAAAAATTGCTTTATCCTTATATAATAATACACATAAATTTCATCACAGAATTTAATGGTAAAAATAAAAGCCAATTAACTTTATTTCAGTAGCTATTCTTATAGTGATCAATGTATTGAACTTCAAATTTTTAGCGCTAGTGTCATAAAATTGTGCCGACTGTCAGTACTTAGCATTAGTTCTTTGTGAATAATTTTAATTTTGCATTCATTTTTATGTGTTTAAAAGTGTTAAATAAATTGTGTTACAACACTCAAAATAAATTAAATTAAATCTTGGCAAGTCATATTTAGAATGTCTTCTAGCTTTTGTAGTTATTTTACTGAAAATGATGTCTAATAAACTTCTTAACCCTATTTATGTGAACTTGAGAGTGTTTTACTCAATTGTAAACTCTCTCTTACATATCAAATTTTGGAAAAAAAACTTCATATATCAGTATAATTACTTTATTGAAATTTTGCTTACGTCCATTTTATATCTTTTCTCAAGAATTGAGTCAAACTTGATCTGGTAAGGATAAATACAAATGCAAGTACTGTAGATTTATTGATTGATAACATTCGACTCGTGTTTGCTATACTATGATGTTATATAATACTTTTGAATAGATATTGACTTGTGCTAGTCGCTGAAAATTGACTTTAAGCTCATAAATAGTTAATTACATTTTCAGACTTTATAAGTTGAAATTGAGCTAAAATACTAATCGATCCTTTAAATTCAATACTCATACATATAAGTTCCATTAATTCCCATAGAGAATTTTCTCGAAATATCATATACACAGAACACAACTCTCTCAAAGTCCTGTTTGACAAGTAGTTTTGTTATATGATCAATATAATCTCAAATTTCATTTAATCGATATTGTATCTGAAACTTATGTATTGATAGATATTGAATATTTACCATTGATTTTATATTAATATATTAAACTTCAAAGTTGAAGTAATTTTATCTGTTAATTATATTGTAAAATAATCCATAGAACTATTTTATGTGAATTTGATTTCAAATATTAATATAAGATATTACTCTTATAGACATTCAAAGGTATGAAGCGAAAACATCGATGATTGATGACTAATAAAAATGATTGGAAAACAGATAAGATATTTAATATATTTACTTAACTAAAAGAAGCCTTTACTTGTCCAATTAAAACATTTATTTGATGAACGAAATCCAATGAAATAATTTTTATTAACATTCTATTTAATTTTTTGAGGAAACTGTAAATGACTGATAGAGTTATACTTTGTTCTCAATTAGTTGATTTATTAGAATATTCTACAACTATAGTTATAGAAGGGAATTTATTAATTAAAAATCAAAACTTCATGTTTAATAGAATAAATTAATTCAAAGAAGGTTATTTTCAAGAAGAGAAAATAGACCACGATAAATTCTAAGACAGCCTAAAAGTAAGTGACAACTTACGGTATCGCAAAGAACATATTGATTAATGGAGGTTGTGCGTTTAGAAAATTCGCGTCACAAAATCACCGAAAAATTTCCCTAATCAAATACGCTACTATATAAAAGAAATTACTAATTGTAACTCATTTTTAATTAAATTTTTGACTAATTATCAGTCATTTATATTATTAAGTACTAATTAAAGGTCACATAAGACCAAAGTCATTTTCAAGGTTAATACTAAATATGCGCAAGAACCTCAGTCAAAATCTGGGAAGAGGTGGAATGCCCATCATCGATCCACGCCCTGGTCGTGTGGTGGGCTCATTGATTGGCTGAGGTAACCCCTCCCAGATCTAACCTCGCTGGGAAGGTCATCCATGAAGGTATGAAGGGGTCTTTCATATATCTATGTCAAACGTCTAATCATGAATACCTGGTGGGTCATCCTTCACTTGCTTTGGAGCATGGAAGCGTTGGTGATTAAGGTTGAGGATAACTTTGACTTTATGTGGCTTTGAATAATTTTTCTGTGATAAGGTTCAGAATTTATCGGAGAAGGTTAGATGAGAATAGGACTAATGATTCTCGATAAAAATGCACTTGTTTGTTAAAACTTCGTACCCTTATATCTCGTAAGCTGTTGATTTTGCAACAAAGTACCTAATATAAAACTTACTGCACATATCGAATGATGTAGGTTTAGTAGAGTTCGGTAAGGGCTTAAAATTGACATTCTCCTTATATTCTTTTCAAACATGCTTCTTACAAATCCAATAAAAAATTTTTACATGCATGTAATTGTATGTGTTTGAAGTTTAAATGAAGTATTAGAAAGAGGATCATGTGACTTTTAAAACGTTCATTACGGCAGCTGTAATTGTTACTAAAAGTTAAAATAACTATTACAGAGATTTCCAATAAGACCAATCATTCGACCTAATATGAAAATAAAGAACCATGAATTAGTGTTTACAAAATTACATAGATTTTGGAAATTATACGAAACTTATTCTCCGTTTAATCAGTTTTTTACCTATTATAGCTATATAAATATTTCTTAAAGGATAATATTGCAATTTCATAGTTCTCAGCTGTAGAGCGTGAATTTTCACGAAACATTTAAACAGAGTACCTTTAGATATTTTTATCCCAAGTAACCTTGAACTTTGAACCCTCTGGGGTCTCAAAAAACTTTAATGCCGTATTTTTTACTTTTCCAATAAAACTATAGACTATTAAAAATTAGTTTACAGAAATTTCGTCTTGTTTGAATGTCTATGAGTATATATGTTTTTTTGGGACATAATTCTAGAGAAAAAGCAATAAGGTATAAATTTAAGTTTCTTATTATGCGAAATATAAACTAGCGTGATACCTCTGGACTACACAATTAAATTGCACATAACGAAAGAAGTATAAGGTAGGGACACCTAGTAATTAATCTGAAATGAGATTAAGTTATTCTAAAATAATAGACAATAATCATTGTCATCAGTTGTCTCTAATGTTAAAGAAGAAGTATTTGGAGTAACAAAATTAAAAATTATGCAAAGCAAAACAATACAAATGTAACTAAATCTCAATATTTTCATTTTTGCACTAAAGTGAGTGCAATAGAAGAATGTGCTTATGAGATTTTTAATCCTATATACTATTTGTATAAAATATTTTAAGTGATTATTTTCTTGGGCTGAGCCATGACTTGAGCTATATGACTCATTTTGCGTATTCATCCTAAGCTGAATTAACGACATATTACATAGTTTTATACAAAAATAATTAAATTATCTGTCTTGATTATAGCCAGCAGATCTTGGTTGTGAAGTATAGGTTATAATAAAATTTAAGAGCCCTATACCGATATTGAGTGATTCAGGGCCGGTTTAGCGAAACGTGATATGTTAATATTTAATTTTTCGAGCTGAAACACGTTTGATTTTAAATCGAAAAGCGAACTTTGATTAATGCCTTCGACATAATAATGTAATTAACATAACCACTAATGAACAAAGGGCTCTAGACGCTTAATGTTATAATAGATTAACATTTTAAAGATTGCTAACAAAATACTTCAGATGTTAGAGTTAACTCAATAATTTGAAGTTCATTAGAAATGAAAATAAGTTATGAGACTCAAATGTTATTCATTTATTAAGTGTGCATTCAAAATTAGTTGAGTCTTAACTAGAAATTAGTCTCTAGTAAAATATAATTAATTTAAGCATGATTCATGATCATCTTCAAAATAACTTAAGATGCAAAACAGTTTAAAATAATTTATTTAAAAGAATTGCTATGAGAATTGATTTAAATTTTTAATTTAATGCCATTATAATTTATTCGAATTTTTTACAAATAGCGAATCAATGAAGAGATGGATCTTCAATATCATAATAATCAATGTGTTAATTTGAATTCAATTAATGACACTGTGTTTTGGCAAAATAATTCAACTAATAACACAATAACAGTTCAGCCATTCATATGGCCGCCGATTGTCAGCTATGCAGAAAAAATGGTAAAATCAGGCAATACCTCGATACTTTACTATCAATATTGTGGACCATTAATAGTGTTGTTTATGCATTTTGCGAATTACATCAAAGCAAAGTAAGTATTGTTTTACCGATAGAGGTAAACCCGAAACTGCAACAATAAAAAAATGTGCGAAAAAGTTAAACTATAATTGTATAACGAAGTTGTTTCAAAGTTCAGTAGCTCCAGATAGCAATTTCAAAATGGATGATTTAGTAATTTTTCAATTCGATAAATTTGGTTACGATTAATATGATAGTTAGACCTAAGGTCAGATTAGGTAAATGAATCCGAGAAAATTGAAAGATTAAAAGAACTTATAATATCGCGTAAATTTGGAAATATTTTGTCTATTCAAACAAAGATCAAGTAAATGTTTTTTAATTTATAATTTTGAACCTATCGTAACAGCTTCAGAAAATTTAAAATTAACTGTGGAATATAATGTTATCCTCACGTTTTCACCGCTTTTTTATCTATTCTTGATTAGTCATCATACTTTTGAAATCAATGTTAACCCTTGTTTCCGAAGTTTTAATTTACTGTTTAATTAATCGATACTATCTGTTATAGTTACATCAGGGTTTCAAATTGCTAGTAGTGAGATCAAAGCACTTCTATATTAAGGCAAATTTCTGTCCTCAAAGAAACACCTAGCCAGAAACAAGTAATTATAAAGTTAAGTCTAAACTGATCAGATCTTCCGTCATTCATAATCAGATATATGACTTAGAAATATCTAAATTCTCAAGAATCGCGACATTTTGGTGGTTTTAGCAAGATTTTTAAACCAAAATTTGAAAACATTTAACCCTTGCAGTTGTGACGAAGGATTAATAGATATCAATAATACCAAAATTAATCATAAATGCAACCTCTACTAAATATTTATAAAGCCAACCAAATTTTTTATCAATACGGAAATACAGCATAATTTCTCACTTCAAATGAAGCTCAAACTGTAATGACTATAGACTATATCAAATTAGTCATGAGATTCAAATGAAAACCACTGTACTTTACTTTTATTATAAATATTATTTATGCACTCTTATATTCAAAACTTCTTCATTAGATAAATATTTAGTTAGTTCTAAACAGTCTTCAATTTAATTTCAGCGTGAAAATTCTGCCTATGCCCAAAAGTTTTGGCGAGTTGTGTGCTGAAAATACTGAAATGGATCCGAGTAAAGGAGGAAAACATTTTTTCTTGTTTCCTTACAGCCCAACAAAGAGTTTGGAAGAAGTTCGAATGACTTATGGTGGAAGTCTATCAAAGTCCGTCGGAACATTTGAGAGATCAGCGATTTTTAGCTTTACTAAAAAGAGTTAGTAAATCAAATCCAAACTTAATACATTGAAAAAACTCCGAAATATGTTAGATGTAATATTTAATGCTCTTTATATTACGAATTCTTTCCAGACGAATGGTCTCTATTCACTCTGCTCGATTCACTTGATGTTGAAATATATTATTTAATCTTCATATCTATTCTGTCAATTGCATTAATCCTATGCGCGAAAAGGTGTTCGATCAACAGAATTATGGAATATACTCGGGATTTGGCATCTGTCATACTTTCGGACATAATCGCTCACAGAATAACCCACAGTTTCACCAGAATATTATTTGGGATTTGGCTTCTAACAAGCATTATATTGTTGGGTGGCTTTACGGGTAGATTGTTTGACTTGTTAGCTCGTAATGATCCGATCGATAGAATCGATTCATGGAATGATTTATACACTAAACCCCATTGGAAACAGTCGACAATAATAGTTTTTCAGTATTTAGAAATGGAGGACTTCATAGAAAATGATCAATCAGATATGGCTTTGGATTTCAGGAAAAGATATGAATTACTTGATCCGGTCACAACTATATTTGATCGTAAAATGACTGAAGACTTGGTTAAGAGGTGCCGAGATAACAATGCTGTCCTTTCACTCGACAGCTTGTTCATTCATTATGTAAAATCGACTCTTGGAACGAAAGTGTTTTCAGGTCATTCCGAAGGATTTGATTATCACATCTCAGAATCAGGTTTTGGAACTAAGCCTTACTTTATCGCATTAAACCCTTATCTCGATAAAACACTTAATTTGAAACTGAACTATGTGTAAGTTTTTTGAATCGGTTTTTTAAAAATATAGAAATAATGAAATTTAAAAATTTCACCGTAGAATCGTTCAATTATCTGAGAGTGGAATATATGAATATGAACTAAGGAAATCACTCAAACCTAAAGGATATGGACCCGATATAAACACAAAAGTCGATGTTACTGCCTATGAATTCGGACCTTTGACTATAAAACAGTTGAGAGGGGCGTTCATTGTACTATTTATCGGCAACTCAATTGCATTTATGGTCTTACTGATTGAAATATTCATTCATAACTATTCGAATACTGTTCGTGATGTGATAACAGATGTTTTGGCAAGTTCTCGTACAATATCCTATGTACAGAGAATTCATTCTAATATTCGTAATAACAGAGTTAATCCTTAAATACAAAACAGAAATGGTTTATTAGTTTATTTGTATTAAACATAAGACGCTTCGAAAGATTTGTATTTACTTTAACTTAAGACAAATTAATTTTGAATGATTACATTAAACGTTAAATATTTATATTTTGCAAGATCATTAATCATGTTTAGACTTTTCATTCATGTTAATTTATTTTCATTTATTTGATAATTTTTCTTAACGTTTATTAAATTAAAATAACAATAAAAGCGTCTTATGTTTTTCTATCTGTGAAATAACTTAAATTATCACTATAAGCATCGCCTCTTAATCATTTAATTGTTCTACACAACACTTATTTAAATATAAATAATTATAACATATATCAAATTTGTTATTAAATTGAGTTTTATGCACAAGTTCTAATAGAATGTAAGCCAACTTAACTTCAATAATTTCGAATGAGATTATTTGTTGCTATTAAAATTTTGTATTTCACCCAATATAAGCCAAATATACTGATAAATGTGTTATCAAAGCTGATAATTAACTTTTCATAGATTATAGAATTTCAGCCAATAGATAAGAAAAAAATCAAAAGTTCTTTATTATATAAATTAACAGGATTGTTTTTTGCGTATGAAACCACCTTTTGAAGAAATGTGTTAACGAATAGGCCTTTTACTATGCATTAAAATACTTCTTATATTGAACTCAATATAGAAAAATTCTTAATGCACAGTAAAGGTCTATTCATCAACGCATTTATTCAAAATGTGGGTTCATATGTTGTTCTAATAATAAATTTATTCACTTATTCTAAAAGCACATAAATATATTTGGATCAAATGTTAGCATAAAGATAAATATTGCAAATCATTATGACATTTAAGTCGATTCGAATCATACATATTTAAAAAGAATTTAATTTAATGCTGTAACTAATGAATTGTGTCAAAATTCAAAAATTGTTAAACAATCGAAATTTAACTTCGGTTATGACATTTATTTTTATAAAAACAATTATTATATTTTAGACTGAATTGTTCACTGATTACTATTTGGAAAATATTTACAATCTAACTAAAGATGTTATAGAAAGTTCTGTGTCCTAGCTTATTTATAGGTAATTTTTCTTTTGATTTACCACAATAGAGTCAAATCTTAAACACGAATTGTAGAAATGTTCACTCATAGCTCTATTAAGTCTCATAAACTATTTACTCTAAAACCTTAATTCGATTAATAAGTTTAAGCACTTATTTAACTGTTTAGAACTTCTAACAGGTTAAATATAAGATTAAACATTAGGGTACTACTATTCTAAGCCTAACCCCAATTATCTATAAATTTATCTGACATAAGACATAATAGAAGTTAATTTTAACAACACTATTGTATAATATTAATATTCAATTTGTGAGGTTTTTGTAGATAAACAGTATTCTCATTGAAAAGTTATTTTAATTCTTAAAAGTTTGTTCTTCGAGTATCCGTAAATCACATACTACTTAATATTTAATCGATATAATAAATATAATACTTGTATTCTTTTATTTTAACTTTTGTCTTTTATTATAAATTTCTTTTAATTAAGTGTAAGCTTTTAAATACTTTTACACTAAAACCATGATCATGAAGTCAAGCTTCGCCATAGCATATAAGGGACATAAAATTATTATTAGACTGGCAAAATCTTTGCGTCAAACCAATGAAATACTATTCAGATGAACCAACTATTATTTTAGTACAAAAGCGATTTATATTAATATATAGTATATATCCACAGCTTACCATCAAACGCATTTAACAGAAGAATTTGCCTTTCCTAAAGTATTTGTTTCACCTTCAAATCAATCAATCAATTAAAATACGAGATTTAAAGGTTGAGTCACAGCAACTTAATCTTTGTGGAAATTATTTCTTTCCAGAAGCTAAGTTAGCCTTCATATTCATATTGTATATACTATACCTGAAATAATTGTCTGAACAAAATTTATAGATATGCGTATAACATGAATAAGAAATCATTGACTGTATCGTAATATCTTTATAGTTAATACTCATTCAAAATCGATTGAATCTTCAAAAACCTTAACTACCAATGAGTCGAATGAATAGATACGCCTTAATAAAATACAAATTAATTGCCCGTGAAATATACTTTCTTTATCATTATAAACAAAGATTTGATTATAGCAACAATTAATATGAATTTAAACAAAGTATTGTCTCATCATTTCAACTGATAAGTAATGATTCTTTATTGAGTTACTGGTCATAATGATAATCATTATCACCATTAATATTTTAAAAGCTAAAGTACAGTCGTTCAATGATCGTTTTAATGCTATTCACGAAAGTATATACATTGTTGTATATATATTGTTGTGTTCATTCAGTTATTTCAGGAATAGCACTTATAATGGTAAGCATTCGACTTGCCAACAAATTCTAGTTACATCAACCAAAACTTTGTAGATATTTATTCTCAATATATTATGAGAATTTACGAAGAATTTAAAATTCAGTCTAAAAGTCAATTTTGGAAGTTTAAATATTAGGTTGGTCCATAAGTCCTTGCCGCTTATTTCGAATATCATCATTTATAAATTTCTTAGATATTAAAAATATTCGATGACTATATGTCATATGAGTAAATGAGTGAGACAAAATTGCTAACCAGTGCTCAAAGAATACGACATTATTGTTTTAAAAGCTTTTCTCGATAATAAAGTTTCAATAGGGGCAAAGACTTATGGGCTAACCTAATATACTGTCATAAAAATCGATGCAATTTAAGTTGAGTACCAAAACTTACTCTAACTGTTCGTCTAAAACTTTTATATGATTTCTTAATTTTTGTATTTTTCGTAGATTTAGCTTTAATTGAAATATTTAATATTTGGCGCAAATTTTATTCATTGTTACCACGATTTAATTTGGTTCAAATGTTTTTTTTATAGGTTGATATATCTTAGCTCTATTGAAGGTAATCTTAGATAAAATATTTAACTTTTAGTGCAAGAGGTCTAAATATATAATTCAATAGAGACCAAAATTTTATTTTATTTTTTACATATATATAGTACACTTATTAACGAAAGTAAAATGACAATTATAATTTTTGTCTTTCACTCAATATAACTTAATAATTAATTAGTTAATTTTGGCCAGATTTGCCTTAAATTAAAGCATAATAATTTGGGATTCGTACGATATAATTATATAAGATAGCGCCACATTTTTAGTAAAATTATAAACAATTAAAACCTTTTCGTTACTTTTATTCTGTCATAAATAAGGAAAATTTTCTTTTGACTAAATTAAAATGTGAAAAGTCATTTCAAAATTATTTGAAATTAAATTAAACAAAATATCAAACAAATAGAGTATTTTTGAATCGAAATATTTTGGTTTAAAATCAGTTTCTTGAAATAATTATAAATTTATGAGAATTAACTGAAGCTGAACTTCTTCAGATGTTTCAGATGAGAAATTAGGGCGAATATTATCCGATCATAACCGAAAAGATGAGATACAGTTCTTCATGTGTTCATAAACTCTGAGAAAGATCAACAAGCTAGTAATTTAATAAGTAATGGTTGAAAATGTTGTACATCAAACCGGAAGGACTGCAGAATTGTAGCAAACGTGGCCAAAAACGGGAAAACTACAGCCAAAAAATCAAACAAGACTTATAATCTCTTAATACCAGTTGCAGTGAATCTAAAATTAAACATTGATTAAGAGATAGGTTTCATTTTGACGGAATAGCACGTAAGAGACCAGCGATAAATGAGAAAAACTGCATTAGAAGACTTACGTTTGCAAAACAAAATACCTAGATATACCGCATGCCTTTTGGAATAAAATCATTTGGTGCGATAAGTCGAAGTTCAAGTCGGAGTCCGAGTTCGAAAAGACAAATTAGTGTCAAAAAACTAAATCAAAGGCTTAATAGAGACAACATATCGGCCACTACAAGATACTCGCCTTCTGTGATGGTTTGGAAATGTGTTTCGGCCTCTAGTGCCGACAGTTTAGTCTAAACAACCACTAAAATGGACGTTAAACTTTATATCCGAGTCAATAACTGTGTATACGCGAGTGCAGAACATATGCGAATGAGAGGGAACTTTATCCTTCTATCTGATAACCACCCCAAGCACACTTTACGTTTCACGAAGAATTGATTCACAGAAAATGAGATCAAACAGATCGAATGGCCACAATGAAGTCCAGATTTGAATATAATTGAACATTTGTGAAACGAACTGGACCAATCGGTGCCTCGATCTGACCTCAAATCTATTTTAGGTTTCAAAAAGCACTTTTTGAAAATTGGGAACTGATCGGACAAGAAGTGATGGATTACTTAAACGGAAGTATCTCTAAACGACTGGAAGAAGTGATGAAAGTGAACGGAGGCCATACTAATAACTGGTCATCAATTTATAGTGGAATAGGTTAACACTACGAAAGTTTTCGCTAATATTTACTTAATTCCGATCAGAATTTTTAATAAGAATTCAAATCGTAATCGAACTATGATCCAAATTCGGAAATTATAAGTCCTAATTCTTAACCCTTCAGTACAACTTGTTTCTGAAAACACAGAATTAACTTTGGGGTAAAATGTTATAGGTGGTATCTCGGAAAGACATGCTTTCAGAAAAATTTTAAAATAAAGGTATAGCTCTATATTAATCATGTTTTTTCTCATCCAACGTCAGATATATGAATGAGGAATACCTAAATTGTCAAGAAATCACGACATTTGATCGATTTTAGCGAGATTTTTAAAGTAAAACTTAAGAACATATTACCCCACAGTTGTGATGAAGAGTTGACATAAACTCAGTTTAGAAACTAACTGCCAGTATTCAAACCTCGATAAATTTTGAAATACTTATCCAATTTAAACACGGTTTTCACTAAAATGAATTCTATCTCCCCCGATTAACGATTGATATGCTAAATTTATGAAAATATAAAAAATTTAAACAAAATTTATGTTTTACAAAGGAGTTAGCAAGATTTCTCCTAATCGTCCACCAACAATCTTTGAATTCTGACGTAATTTCTTGGTTACAGCATAAAGTTCAGGGTAACTAGGTTTTACTGAGCCATCTCTTGGACTTATAAAGTGAAATTGGAGACAAAGTTAAATATATTAGAGGAAAATTTTTAAAAATTAAACTGTTATTTAGGAAATGGCAGTAATTTCTTTAATCAAAATTACAATTAATAAATTTGGATGAGAGATAATGGCAAGAATGAAATTATTGAATAAACTTAAATTTTTGAATATTTATCACTAGATTTAGCATCATAAAGTAGTTTAGGGTTTTGAGATGCGAAAACTAAATTTACAACGTATCATTGAAAATTTGACTTTAGAGCAAGGAGGTTATCCGCAGATTAATGAGAGATTCGCCTACTATAAAATATATCGATATATATATCAATGGAAAGCTCTTGTCAAGCTGGGCAAAAGTCTTGCTGGTAAGATTAAAATTAGTCCATAGGTTTAAAAGCTATAGGCAAGAGTTATTAATCATTTTAAGCATTTATCCTTAGCTCAATAGCTTTAAACCATAATTGAAGTGTGCTAGTTGATCATTAAAATAAGAACATTGCGATAATATATGAATTACCAGTCTTTAGAATGGTTTACTAACGTTAACAGAGCTTTCCTTATATATTGACGGCTAAATCAATTCTATTCTATGATTCTAGCTATACATTCTGCATATTAAAAATTTCAAGCCGTTTTTCAACATTTTAGCCCTAAGATTTACTAGTTTTTTCTTCAGAATTATATGCATGGTAAAGTGTTAATATAAATTCATAAATGAAAAGGTCTAAATCTCATGGCTAACATTTTGAAATAAGTCTTTAAAGATCTGCGATTTTTGAATTTTGCGCTTATCAAGGATTTGTTGTGACCTTGATACTATTTGATAACATTATTATACACAGCTTAACATTATCTCTTAGTACACTAATTCTTGTTACTTTAAATGCAATAGTTTTTGTGCTATAAGCCTTTGAGGTTGGGGGTTTTTTGGATTTCGAGGGCCTCCCATAGTAGATAAGGGGAATCTGAAAATATCATTATGCTCCACTTGACTTCCTACATACATATATGGGGGTATGTAGTCAAAGTCAGGAGTAGGCGAATCTTCTATGGATGTACAGACAACACCTTTCAGAATTAAGTTAAAGCTGAAATTTGCTCTAAAAACTGCTGAAATTTCTTGGGAATGCACATCTTTTATAATTCTAAACGATTCATTGTTTTACTGCTTGTAAATTTTCAGTAATTATTCAAAAGAGAATGGACTCACTACAAGAACTGATTTATTGCTTATTTACAGCTTTTATCCAATAAGTGAATGAATAAATTAAAGCTCATAAAGACACAAAATATATCAAGCTTATATTTCGAAAAAAAATTATTCATTCCTGGACGTCTCAATGTTAAAGAAAGATATCGCCTTGGACACAGGACAAAGGTCTTTATTCGTTGACTATCCTATCCATTCCTGGACTACTGGTCACCCTGATTAAATTAGATAATTTCTAAATATATATGATTCAAATCGACTTGAAAGTCACAATGAATTACGATGTTTCTCTTTGTTAACATTTAATACAAATATTTATGCACTTTATAGAATGAGCGAATAAATCTATTGTTAGAACAATAAATACATAGACAATTCATTTCAATTATAGGATAAAACCCTTTTGTATTATTTCTAACTGATTCTTTGAAATTCTATTATCTATGGAATATAAATTTCCAGCATCGATAACAGATATATTAGTTTAATTGGCTTATACTGGGTGAAATATAAAATTCTAATAATATCGAATAAATGCATTTTTGAGATTGCTATTTCACATTCTATGACAAATTTTGCGTATAACTCAAGTTTAATAATAAAATTGATATAAGCTCTAAATAATTACATTAGAATAAGTGGTGTATAGGAAATTTTCAAGATTAAGCCATTATGCTTGAAGTGCTCAGTCAAATCATTTGACAAAGAATTATGAGAGAAACATAAAACAATTCTTATCGTTATTTCAAGTTTATAAACTTTAAGAATAAATTGTAAAATCACTGAAAAGAACATAATATATATGTAAACTCTGAATGCAATTCATTATTTTGCAAAACCATGAATATTTATCTTTTTATGCAGTCATTTAGATTTGATTCATTCTCAGTTAAAATAGACAAAAACTCTTAAAGTATCTTTTGTTCAGTACGAATAAACAACGCTTGTTTTTTGTACTTAAGGATTAACTCTAGTATTGCGAATATTGAAATAAATTCTCTGTACATAGGATATTATACGAGAATTTGCCAAAACTTCTGTTATCAGATCACGAACAGTATTCGAATAAGAATGAGTAAATATTTCGATCAGTAATACCATAAATGCAATTGAGTTGCCGATAAATAGTACAATGAACGCCCCTCTCAACTGTTTTATAGTCAAAGGTCCGAATTCATAGGCAGTAACATCGACTTTCGTGTTAATATCGGGTCCATATCCTTTAGGCTTGAGTGATTTCCTTAGTTCATATTCATATATTCCACTCTCAGATAACTGAACGATTCTGTGACGAAAATTTTCAAATTGAGTAATTTTCTATATTTTTAAAAAATTAATTCTCCAATCTTACACATAGTTCAGTTTCAAATTTATTGTTGTATCGAGATAAGGGTTTACCCACAGAAAGTAAGGCTTAGTTCCAAAACCTGATTCCGAAATGTGATAATCAAATCCTTCGGAATTACCAGAGAACACTTTCAATCCAAGGGTTACTTTTAGATAATGAATGAACAAATTGTCGAGTGAAAGGACAGCATTGCTATCGCGGCACCTCTTAAGTAGCTCTTCTGATAAATTACGATTAAATGCAGCTGTAAGCGGATCAAACAATTCATATCTTTTCCTGAAATCCAAAGCCATATCTGATGGATCATTTTCTATGAAGTCCTCCATTTCGAAATACTGAAAAACTATTATTGTCGACTGTTTCCAATGGGGTTTAGTGTATAAATCATTCCATGAATCGATTCTATCGATCGGATCATTACGAGCTAACAAGTCAAACAATCTACCCGTAAAGCCACCCAACAATATAATGCTTGTTAGAAGCCAAATCCCAAATAATATTCTGGCGAAACCGCCGGTTATTCTGTGAGCGAGTGTACCCGAAATCATAACAGATGCCAAATCCCAAATATACTTCATAATTCTATTCATCGAACGCCTTTTTGCACACAAGATTAATGCAATTGACAGAATAGATATGAAGGTTGAATAATAAATTTCAACATCGACTGAATTGAACAAAGTGAATAGAGACCATTGGCCTGGAAAGTTTGCAATATAAAGAACATTAGATATTACATCTCAGATATTTTGGAATTTATTTTTCAACTAATTAAGTTTGGATTTGAATTACTAACTTTTTTTAGTAAAGCTAAAAATTGCCGATCTCTCTAATGTTCCGATAGATTTTGATAGATGTGCACCATAAGTATTTCGAACTTCTTCGAAACTCTTTGTTGGGCAATAAGGAGACAAAACAAAATGTATGCCTCCTTTGCTCGGATCGATTTCACTGTTCTCAACAAACAATTCGCCAGCACTCTTAGTCATAGGTAGAAATTGCACACTGAAAGTTAATTGAACTTTTTTCAGAATTTTACTAAATATTGATCAAGTAAACAAGTTTTGAGCCATAGATGAGCATTAATAATAGCTAGCATAAGGGTAAATTAGTGAATTTCTATTTTAATTTCATGATTATAATTTGATATATATACTAATTACAGTTGATTTTAGCTTCATTTGAAGTTAAGTAAAGTGAGAAATTAATACTTAATTTTCAGAATTTTATAGTTCAAGGGAATTTTACCGCACATATGAATCTCTGTTAGAGCTTGTTAAGGTGAACACCCGTCCCGTTTTTGACGGGACAGTCCCGTCTTTTGAGGATAAAGATAGAAATCCCGTCAGACCAAAAACTTTCGACGGGACAATTAGTTGTTCCGCTTCTAAACTTTCATTATGAAAAATGTGTTTAGAAAAATATTTCTTAGAAATTCAAACGTTGAATTTATTTCAGAAGTGATAAGAGGTTAAAAACACATTTTAATGCTTTGAACATTTGTGGTTTAAAACTAAAAGTTATGGAATTATTCTTTTGTGCCTTAACTTATATCTGATATAAACCAATATTGCTTACTTTTGAATAACTTTTGAAAGATGCCATCTCTAACAAAAATATACATTTGAAATCAACCACGACTAATAATTTTCAATGTTTTAATACAAAAATGTATTGTTTGACGCCTAAGTATTTGTAATGACTAATAGAAGCAGCATTTTTCTTTTTAAAATATAAGGGTTCCCCCTTTGATATTTTTGTCCTGTCATGAGACAAGTCAGAGGTGGTCACCCTAGAGCTTGTATTTCATAATCATTATTGGTGTTATTAAGGTAAATAAATCATAGAGTTTGTACTTAATTTATTGTTTGTATTGACGGAAATTTTTCCAAATTGATTTTAAGTTTACGCGATATTTTAAGATATCTCTTGAGACGATAACTTATTTCGGTTCATCACTTTTCTCGGCTTCATTTACCTAATCTAAACTTAGGCCAATCTTATTAATCATAAGCAAATTTAATGAATTGAAAAATCATTAATTTATTCAAATTTTGAAATTAAAATTTGACGCTATTGATTCTTGCGACAATTTTGTTATTCAATTATAGTTAAGCTATTTTTGGTAAAAGTTTATTTTTGCAGTTTCAGGTTTATATCTATTAGTAAAACAATACTTACTTTCCTTTGATGTAATTCGCAAAATGCATAAACAACACTATTAATGGTCCACAATATTGATAATAAAGTATCGAGGTATTGCCTGATTTTACCATATTTTCTGCATATGTGACAATTGGTGGCCATAAAAACGGCTGAACTTTTATTGTGTAATTAGTTGAATTATTTTGCCAAAGCACCGTATCATTTATTGAATTCAAATTAACACATTTATTATTATGATATTGAAGATCCATCTCTTCATTGATTCGCTATTTGTAAAAAATTCGAATAAATTATAATGGCATTAAATTAAAAATTTAAATCAATTCTCATAGCAATTCTTTTAAATAAATTATTCTTAATTGTTGTTTTGCATCTTACTTAAATTATTTGGAAGATGACGAATCATGCTTAAATTAATTAGATTTTGCTCAATTCCTAATCAAGACTCAACTCATTTTGAAGATATGCGTACTAAAAATGACATTTATGAATTTTATAATTCGTTCTCATTTCAAATAAATTCTAATTATTATCTCCTGCATCTAAAATAGTAATCTTTAAAACACTAATTCACAATAAAATTAAACATCTACAGCCCTTTGTACATTTTTGGTTGTGTAAATCACAAGATCATGTTGAAAACACTAATCGGAATCTGAATTCCGAGTCAAATTTGGACGCGTTTCTACATAAAAACCTAAGCAATATCTACGATGAATCTATTCCAAACTAGTCTCTATTAGATTAGCACTCTTAAATTAATGTATAAGCAATACTTTGCTATCATGAGTCAATGACTATTATCAGGGCAGATAATCGAACCAAGTTTATATAAATCTATGGATTATATATAGACTATCTAATTAATTTACTTAAGGTGAATACGTAAAATAAAGGAAGATTATGCAGTCCCATGGAATATAGCTAAAGAAGAATATCGCTTAATACTTTTTATTTAAATCGTTTATAGAATTAAAACTTAATTTCATAAACGCATTTTTAGAGTGCTATGTTTAAGAGAAAAGTAAGATATTGAGATTTAATTCCGCTTTCATTCTCTGTTAAGCATCAATTTTACTAGTCTTTTCCCAAGTACTTCTTCTGCAACGCTAGAAACATCTGATGTCAAGTAATTATTGTCTATTATTTTCAAATTTGATTAATAAATGTTATTATCCTATGCTCCTACAGCTCTATGTAATTAACCCTAGAACAGTATTTCACGGTCAAAATGACCCAAAGGTCTATAAAAAATGTTATAATTATTTAATGCAATTTCCAATGTTAATAAAACTGATAGTATTTTCAAATGAGTATATTTAGATCGTATTAAGCAATAAATTAATTATTTACAAGTTTTATATTTAAATTGAATCATTTTTAAAGTTAGTTCTATTTGAGTTTAGGCCGTAAATTTGTATGTGAAATAAGTTTTCACTCAAACCTTAAACTGATTACGTCAAAGATGACGACACTAATAAAGTACAAAACACGCTAACTGTTATGCACCCTAAACCTCACGATAACATACTTTTTCAAATCAATCGATGGGTCAAAAAGACCCTATTTTACTGAAATCATCAGTGAAAATCGTTTTACTGTTTAAGGGTTAACAAACTTTTACCCAGAGGTACCATTGTAGTTTCTGTTACTCATAATAAATAACTTAAATTGACTTCATAATACAGTATAACCCGTTAATACCAGCTCCTATATAACAAAGTTTCATTATAACGTAGCAATTTATTCGGTCCCCGCAAAAGTCTCATAAGAATAGTGTTAAAATTAACTCGTTAATACAAGCTTCGTATTATGGAAACCCCGTTATAACGAAGTGTTTTTATGGTCCCCATGGTATAACGAAGTCCATTGTTTTAAACTATTTAAATTTTAATCGCCACCTATATTTTTCATTATCAAATAAGTTGTAAACAATATTATTTATCGGTATTTGCTTTGCATTTAAATTATGATAATTGTGTAAAAATCAACTGATTAGCAATAAAATGTCTGAAATTAAGCGTAAACCAATTTTATTGGAAGATAAAATCGCTATAATTAAATGATATGGACAGCGGTATGCAAAGGGATTCAGCGTTTGACATAAACTCAAAGACTGCACAACAATTAAGCATAACATAGACAGGTGTATGCAAGCATTTATGGAAAACCAGAACAAGAAAGCCAAACTCAATATAACGAAGTTACGTTAATACGAAGTGATTTGTTCGGTCCGTTCGACTTCGTATTTTATTTTCTTATTTTAAGTTATTTTGAAAATTTTCGCGGTCAAACTATTTTTTCTATCTGAAAGTAAATTTCTTTGCAATTTTGGTCTTATCAATATAAAAAAAATTATTTTAAGCTAATATATCAAACTATTTTCTATAACTAATAATATAATTTAAAGAAAATTTAATAAAGCTATTAGTTGAGAACAAAGTATTACCTTATCTATCTTTTAAAATTAATATACCCCAAAAAATTTCAAGCAAAATTTTTTAAAAATTCAAATAAAATATTCATGAAAATGACTAAATTCTTTATTCATTCACTAAATAAATGTTTTTATTTGATAAGTAGTTAAAGACTTCTTTTAGTAAAGTTATAAACAAATATCTTACCTGTTTTCCAATGCTTTATATGAGTCAATAACCAGAGTTATTAAATCATACGATCTAGTGTCTATAAGAATATCAACTGTTATTATTTGAAATCAATTCACATAAAACAGTTTTATTGATTATTTTATAATATAGTTAATAAGCAAAATGACTATCTTTAAAGTTAATTATACTGATATAAAATTGAAGATGAATACCCAATACCTATCAATACATGAGTTTTAAATACGATACCGATTTTATAAACGTTAGAAATATTTTACTGATCACGTAACAAAACTACTTGTCAAAAAGGACTTATGAGAGAAATGTTTTTGCGTATATATTTCGAGAAAATTCTCTATGGAAATTAATGGAATATATATTTACGAGTGTTGAATTTAAAGGATCTATTAGGATTTTTAGTCCAATTTCAACTTATAAAGTCTGAAAACATGATTAACTATTTATAGACTAAAAGTCAATTTTCAGCGCCTAGCACAAGTCAGTATCTATTCAGAAGTTTTACATAACATCATAGAATAGCGATCAATATGAGTCAAATGTCACTAATCAATAAATCTATAGTACTTATATTTGTATTACCCTTACTAGATTAAATCTGACTTAATTCTTGACAAAGAATATTAAATAGGACATAAGCAAATTTTCAATAAAGCATTCCTACTGGTAAATGAATTTTTTTCAAAGTTGTGTGAGAGAAAGAATACAATTGAGTAAAGTGCTCTCAAGTTTCGTTTAAATAGAGTTAAAAATTTTATTTTAACTAATTCTTAATGAAATAAATTGGAAATGTTAGAAGACATTCTAGATATGACTTAGTAAAATTTGATTTAATTTAACTTGGCAAATGTAACACAATTTATTTAATATTTTAAATATAATAAAGTATATGAAAGATTATTCACGAAGAACTAATGCTAAGTATAGGTAGTTAGCACAATTTTTTACGCTTGTTCGAGATATTTGAAGTTCAATACATTGATTACTATAAGAACTACTACTGAAACAAAAATTAATTAACTTTTATTATTACAACTAAATTATATGACGAAACCAATATAGGTTATTAAACAAGGGTAAAGCAACTTTTTAAAATGAGAACCTAAATATCTTATTAACTGTCAAATAACAGTTTATTCGTAGAATTCATTATATATTAAGCAAAAAATAAATATTTCTTTCATGTCTAATTTTAGACTAATCATTGAAATGAGAGCAAAATTTTCCGGCACTTCAATAGTTTTCAATGAATAACTTTAAAACTTTATAATTTAATAGTGATTATGATATAGAAAACATATAGGGTCGAACCAAAAGTTCCTGCCAATCCTTTTTATTACTTGTTTATAAGGGTGTTTCTCAAGATTCTTATTGAATAATATTCACTTATTTATTTACTACGTAATATTGAAGTTTCACATAGTTATCATTATTATTTTGATTTTAATATTGGGAAATGTTTTTTGACAAAACTTCGTGAAAGTGTAACATGGCAAGATTAGAAGTGAAAAATAAGGACATTATATGTTATCGGGGATACGCAAAATAAAATCGCAAATCAACCTTGGATGCAACAGCTTGGATAAAAGTCTAAAATAAAAAAACACTCATTTAAAGGACTTTTGAAGGAAACTCATATGCTACAATTCGGGGTGATTAACAAGAATCAAGAATTTTTTGGTATTATCTTGTTGCCTGACCCCTGGTAAACGATCTTAATTATAGGTGGATAACATTTTCAAATATTTCAAAAACAGTAAAAGATAATAAAGGTTGGTTTTTATCATCAGATGAATATGTTATCCACCTATAATTAAGATCGTTTACCAGGGGTCAGGCAACAAGATAAACCAAAAATTCTTGATTCTTGTTAATCACCCCGAATTGTAGCATATGAGTTTCCTTCAAAAGTCCTTTAAAATGAGTGTTTTTTTAAGTTGGCAAAGACTTTTGGTTCGACCTAATAATTTTTAATTAATTTTGTATATCTTCCAAAAATAGTGCTAGTCTAAGATGAAAAATCTCTTTAAAATAACTTATATTTTGACTAATTAAAATATACATTGAAAACTACTTGTAACATGGACCAACAATCTGTAATATGTTTTTCGAGTTCAATGATATGTTTGCTAAAAGCTTTAAAGTTCTATTAGTAGAGTATTCTTTTGACTTAATTAATGCTTGGTGTTTCAATATAAGAAATTTTGAAAGTTGCTGTTCAATACAAGTAACAAAATTTCATATAAAACTAGTTAAAAAGTGTCTTAGCATGATAAGAAAATTAAATTTCTTACTTTTAAATCATTGATTCATAACAGTCGTTAAATTTTAGCTTTATCTCTTCACACCATTAGATATATATGAAAATAATGAAACTACTATTACTACTAGGAATTAAATTCAAATTAGAGTTTTAATTTTTATATGCGATTAATTGATGAATTACTTTATCTTTAAACTAAGTTTTTATTAATATATAAATTAAATATTAAGACTCAATACCTACCAGTGAATGAGCTTTAAATACAATATGAATTTTGTATGAGTAGTCACTACTAACGATTATAGCAAAACCACTTGTTAAACATGATTTTTAAGTGAACCCTGCTTTGGTGGATATGTTGCTATCTTTATGGAAATTAATGAACTTTATGAGTATGAAACTTATGAGATCGATAAATATATTTTAAAATGAATTTTGTCTGAAAAAGTCTAAAAGCTTCGCCAATTATTCATCATCTCAAAAGCTATTCTTGGTGCTTTGTACAAAGGTCATTATCTACTTGAAGTTTTATAAGTCATAGAATAGCAAACAAAACGAGCGAAATGCTAACGATCAATAAATCTATTTAACTTCACATTTATGTGAGATGCAGAATCAGTTGTCTTTTATCTATAGTTTTATAATAACCAGTTTTTGCACTTTTCTTGGCTATATCTGAGACTTAACACCAAGATAAAACTTGAAAACTTAAGGTTTCTAATTAAAAATTCCTTGCACTACACATTATATAATAGCTTGAACACAAACGCTAAATCAACAAAACAGGCTTCTATATTGTTTTCAACTTACTAAGACCTCGAAATTGGCATGAGTTAATTAATAAAAGCCTCATTTATCAATAATCAAACTAATTTTTTACTAATACGTAAGCTAAACATGAAGACTTAATACTTGTCAGTGAATGTGCTTTAAATGCTGTATGGATCTTATAAAAGTACGCATCATTAATGACTATATAACAATACTAATCAATTGATCATTAATCTATATACCATATGTTCACTAGCGGCTAAACGAACAGAAGAGTTACGAGTGATGGTAGAGATATAGTGGGATAGATTATTGGATTGTTTATAATCTTAACTTGGCTAAAACTTGAGTGTAAAATACCAGTTGATAAATCTAGTACTTGTTCGAAGCCATCAAGTAGACTATTCAAGGCGAAAGTCTTTTCTCTAGTCGATATCTGTTTATCTTGAGCCAAACGTTCATAGATTTCAGCAGTATCTTGTAGATTGTCTAAAAATTATTGTAGATTTAACAACTCATTCTTTAAGAATAAAAATTGTGAAATAGTCTAAGTACTATTGCATATTTACCATTGATTTTAACTACTTTTGATTCAAATAGCTGTGAATAAAACCTTTGCTTTACTGATCGAATCCCTACTTAAGGAAAGTGATGTGAAATAAACCCATATAAATGCAAACATATTCTCTGTTGCATTTTGTAAGAGTATATTTTTCGCTCGCTGAAATACTTTTCTGATTATAGATCAAGCTCGTTTGTTAGGCTAAGAAACAAAACTAATTTTCTTAATCTACTGTTTCTTGAACTGATTGTTCTCGAGTTAAATACAATGAAGTTTTGAGGACTAATGTCTAGTTTACGAAGTATAATAACTTAAATTAATCATTATATGGAGATTTATTCAGTATTTATTTAATTTGAGTAAAGGCGAATTTTGTGTTTTATACATTTATCTAATATATACAAGTTGTTTGTTTGAACTGCAACGTTGGTACTCTCTAGTACTTCTCAAACTATAAGACAGTTTTCAATCTTAAATTCTTATCAGTCAAACACTTATTATTCATCAAACTTTGGTTAACATTAGGCTATGATTCATAACTTCTTAAATTTAAGATTCATTCCTAAAACACTAAATGGCATAAGATTTCAAAACAAAGAAAAGGGCTTTGGGTAAGATAATCAAATTTGTGTGACCTATAGAAGATGAAGACAGCTCTACTTATAGTCTAAAATAGCATACAAATCGTATGGAGTCAAAACAGCTAAAACAAAAACAGCTAAACCAAAACAGCTAATACAAACTGTACAAAATAAATAAAGCACTTTTATAACTGTTATAAAAGAATAGTGAGTATATAATATTGCTGTGCATAGTTGGCCACTATGTTAGCAAATAAGGGAATCACCCAACAACGCCTGCTCGGCGGCCCTACGGATTCGGGTATGCAAATCGCTGCCCGTAAACAGAGCGAGTTGTGCCTTTTCTCAGTGGTTAAAGTCCACTAATAAAGGTAACCCCTCCGGCTCCCCTACTCGCTCTCATGTTTGTGTTAGCTTGCACAGCCATTTTGCATTTTTATATAAAAATTTTCAAACATTAAGCATATATGTATATTAATATAAAATTATCTCGCATAGGAAATAAATTATATAATCCATATACATTTTCGACATCTAACCTTAGAAATATTAACAATAGTATTTAATAATAAAGAAACAAAATATTAATTTGAATTCTTAATTTTTTAAATTCTTAGTAGTGACAGTGGCAAAAATCTTAAAATTAAAAATTATGTCTTTGTTAGCTTAATAGGTTTAGCTGTTTTGTATTAGCTGTTTTTGCGTTAGTATGGAGGCCCAAAAACTTTCTCACTTCTCACTTCTCACTTCTCACTTCTCACTTCTCTCTGTATCCCTTCAAAATTGTATATTCAAAAGAGATAATAAGAAACAAATAGGTATCTGGTCTAATCGCACACCAAGCTATTGTAGATATCAAATTAAAGCTTATGAAGAGTAGAATCGAAAGTAAAACAAATTTTCAAGAATACGATGGCTGAGAGGAGATATGAATTTTTGAAGATTTACGTCTATAAAATTAAAAAACCAACATTTTGATCATCTTTTTAAGAATGATTAGGCAAAATACATACAAATGCGACTGCATTTTCATTGGCTTTTTAGCATTATAAATCAAGATTTTGTAATAATACGATATGGTCATGAGTAAATAAAACATTTTTAGATTCAATTCATGCTTCAAAGGTATATTTGATAGATTATTTCAATCAAAATTGTCAAATTCTGAAATGATCAATTATCCGATCAAGTTTTAAAAGGGCCAGCGCTCCTTTGGCGCTAATTAACGCCAAATGAGCACATAAGTGCTATTTAGGCGCTGATTAGTGCTAGAAAAGTTTTTATGCTGTGATAAATCAGAAAATCATGTTGAGATTATTTTAGTTTCATGACGAAAAGAGTGAAATGAACACTATTTTACGAAAATTTATAGCTATATATTTATACAATCTATTTCAAAATTTTAAAGCCACTCTATTTTTTGAATAACTTTTGAACGGGATTAGACAATTTAATGAAATTTGATAATAATACATTATATACCAAGTTGTAACAGAAAATCTATCGATTGTCTAGCTGCATGAATTGGTTCTTGTATAATATAATTTAATGCAAAAATACACTTTTCAAAATTATAAAACCAGCTCAAATATTGTAAAGTCTGGATCTTTGATAGGAGCGTGTACGAAATCAATTTTTAAAATATAAGTACTTTATTTAAAATAACCACAAATTACATAGGAGAAGTGAGAAGTGAGAAGTGAGAAGTGGGAAGTGGGAAGTGAGTAAGTTTTTGGGCCTCCATACGTTAGCTATTTTCACTTTAGCTGTTTTGACATAGAACCCATACAAATGCGTACAAAACTGAACTTTGCAAAAGTTAAAATTTTTATACGCAAATAGTATAAACTTTTGTTTTGAATTGATTGCATCACGTTCGTTTATTGTTGTCCTATTATTAAATATCTATAAGATTTTCAATTCAGACTTAATAATAAAATGCACGCGCATATGCGTTTATTGAAACACTCAAAAAAATATTAATTCTTGAACATATTGCGTTGTTAAAATAACAATTATCAGTAACCGAATACACTATTCAAAAGGACAAAAATTACAGTTTCAATCTGTATTTGAGGTAAGATATTCTATTGATTTCAACGATTTCATAGATAGCCATCCTTGATTCAAAACTAATAATTCTCTGCTTTACTGTCAGCCTAAAAGTTGTCTACAAATTAGAAATACCAACAGAATAGACAAAGTGATGAAGTTCTTTGCAACTACCTCAGGTATGAGATGACATTTTCTGACATAAGAGAATAATATACAAAAATCAATGACCAGTTATAGTAATCATTCTGTTGAATGAGTACATTGAAAGCGAGAACATTTGCGAAGAACTACAACCGAACGGACTATTCGATGGTTTCTATACATATCATTATAGAACTGGTCGTTTTCTTTATAAGTCAGAACCAGTTATGTACAAGAATGGGTTCAAATGGAAGTACTATTTGGAAGAAAGTAATGACAACAAATTCCAAATCACAGTTGATCCCAAAGTTGCTTTCAAATACGATAAAAAATATCGAATGTTGTCTTCCCACAAACGCTTCGTTAGATCTAATTTTCTTCACAATGTCTATTATTTATATGAATGTCGCTTTAGAGTAAGTCATTTGACTAAAGAACCGTCTTTTGTTATATTTAATGGCCAATCAATACATAGGTTACAGACTCGGGAAATCATGTCTACTGTGAAGAAAATGTCAAACTAAAGGATAATAATATCAATTCTTACTATTTTAATGTAATTAATTTGGATAATACGATATCATTCAATCCAAGTACTCAAAATCCTGATCACATGAATACCTGTTTCATGACTCAAATTTATAATGAAAGCAATGGATCATATGAAAGAAATTTCAGCATTTACAACACTTGGACGGCAGGCAAAATTGATGAAAGAGATCAAAGCCCACCTAGTTTTCTCTATCAAATCGATGCAAGTCTTTACATCAACGGCATTGTCTTCACTCAACTTGGATCTGGAGATACAGGACATACGATATTCTTTAATATCAACGGAGTACTCAAGTTTTGTTTCCATAGATCTAATGATAATTTGTCTAGTGATGTGAGAATTTTTTTTTATTGAACTAAAATTTAGTTCTTTGATTAATTCTGCCTTAACTTCAGTGCAAACCTGAAAACTTGAAGACTTATTTGGACGAATGCAAATTTAATACAAGGGAGACGGAGAAAACAACAAAAATAACGACTAAGAAGACAACTAGGATGACGAAAACGATGGCCAAAACCTTACCAACTTTGACCACAACTGAAAGGCTTCCTGAAACTAAATCCTCCAATAGAACGATTGTTCTGATTGTATTCATCATCGTTTTTCTCATACTTGCAATCAGTTTCGTTGCGTTTTTGACCAAATTAAGAAACAAATTTGTAAGTTTTGAAAATAACCTCTAAATATATTTTCTTTCATTAATCTCCTCCTTAATTGATTAGAGACGAACTGGTTTGCAATCGAATTTAACAATTGGCTCAACAGTAAGTACAACCACTGAAGAGAGTAATAGTCGATCTACAAAATCACTTTCCGTAAGTCTACGAGTGTAGTGATAGTAATATTTAAAATCATTTCAATTGATTAAACATTTTTTGTTTCACAAAAGGAGAAGTCACTAAAACATCCACAAAAGAGGAGCTCACTGAAAAGAAGCAGATATAAAACGGACACGACGGTAGAATATTGAAGAAAGAGCTCATTTCAATGTTCTTCATCGTTTGACTCATTCAAAAAAAATTTCACAACTTGGTATTTGTATTTCTTATGTTTCATATCAAATAAAAATTATTCTCTATTGGAATAGATGTTTGCTTTCTAATCTTAATACTATCCATGGATAAACACATTTAAATATTCTCACGAACAAAACAGTATTTCATAAGATCCTGTTTTGAAAGTCTTGTATGATTTGAAAATTATTAAACTAAAAGATTTTATTAAAGAAACAAATGAAAATTAATTCAAAAAAATTAATATTTATCGTGCTAGAACAATTGCGAGATTTTGAAACACTTAAATTTAATTTAAGCGACTTCACAATAATGTTTGGGTTCAGATCCAATTGGAGTTCTGGATACGCATTTAAGACCTTCTTTACAGCCGCAGCTCTGTAAGCAAGTAATTGAATGAATTATAAAATAAAATTAATAGAAACAAGGAGAAGTGATGATTACCGCTTGTCTAGAATGGAAAACGCATTGGTGTCCTTCTTGCAGATATTTCATGCAAACATTAAAAGCTCCAGGTGTGCTGGCGCAGCATTCATCTTCAGCACAATCAGACTTGGTTACGCAAGCTCCTCTAACTGCTACCACTACCATAAGGCAGAACAGGCAAAAAATTATTATTGATTTCATCTTTGCTTATTATCAGTTTCTGTTCAAATCAAACTAATTATGGTATTTATTTTCAAATGAAAATTTTTCTTCCAATATTTCTTTGTGAACAGTTTGAGCTTTTATATGAGTACTCAATTAGGATATCATAACCTAACCTGAGATTAGATTTATCAAAACGGATTTTAAACTATGTCGTGTGATTGCGTGTGAATTAAAAGTAATGATCACTTGTAAGGAAGTAAATAAAATTTACTGATAGATCTATATGATTTACATATAAAATGGTTTCAATAAACTCTGATGATGTGTAATTGTCCTTAGAGTTCATGTCAGAAATTCCTAGAAGACTTTTGAAGTTCAGTAATTTTTTAGAATTAAAATTAAGATTATAAAATGACAACTAGTTAATTAAAATAATAATATTCTTTTAGATATTCAATAAATAGATAAAATTGTTGACAACTTTTCGAAAGCATATCCTTATGTACAATTGTATTTTCCAGTAGTTACTTTCCAAACAGAGTGCTTATCGAATATTTTTTTATTGTGATAAGAATGAGTGTTGCTAAAGGTTCTGAACGTATAAAAACTTTGAATTAAGATTTAATATAAAGCAAATTATATGCTAAATAATTTTGAAGAACATTTAATTAGCCATAATTAATAAATTGAGTCCAAAATAATTGTGTGATTATATTAGAAGAAATTCAAATTTTTTGTCAGCAATATACTTGATTTCATTGTTAACAATGTATGCAATTCCTTAATATTCACTTTGAAGTTACTGTTGCCAGATCTCAAGTCTGAAGGTTTGAAGGTCTGAAGTCTACAGGATTCAACAGCTTTTTAAGAGAAATAATGACGGAGATAAATTTCCAGATTTCAATTCTAACCATCAAATAGTATTCAAATTTTTATCAAAGAAATAATTTTTTCACTGGAGATTACTCTAAACTAAAAAATTTCCTTAAAACAGAATACAAAACTTATTTTATTTTAAAATTCCTACTGAGAGTACAGTGATTAAGTGTCTTTACATAGAGATATGTATTATTTGTTTTTCGATAGTATAAAGTAGAGTTTGACATCAGTGTACTGTTACTGTTTTTTACTGAAAAATACTGTTACTGTTTAGTAAAGTATAGTAGAGTATGAAAAATCATTGACAAAGTAAAGTATAGTATTTGCACTTTACTGATATTTACTGTTTACTGGAAAACACAAATTTGCACATTGCGTATATTTTTTGTGCAGAACTTTAAAAGCACGTGTTTATACCATTTGTTCATGAAAATAATTAATTTGTTTTAATAATTCAATAATTTATTTATTTATATCATATATTTAAGTTTTGATTATGTCTGAAAGTAACTATGATATTACTAGTCAAAATTTAAACCCGCTACTAATCTCTCAAGTGAGCGCATTTTCAATTATTCAAATTTCAATTTATGTAAAAATCGTTCAAAACTTGATCCAGAAAATGTTGATAAAAGGCTCTTTTTACGTTTCAATTATGATTTGTTAGAAAACAATACTGTATAATAAATTCCAATAAAATTTCAGTAAAGTCTAGTAATTATTGTTTTAGGTTAAAACAGTAAAGTATAGCACATCAATCTATTCGACTAGTAAAGTATAGTACAGCAATAAATTTTTGATAAAATGTTATCCTCTAGTATAAAACTTACAAAAACTTCAAATTCCAACCTCCATAAGCAAAATACAGTGCTCGGTCTCCCCTTTGATTATTTCTCTCTAGTTTTGGGCTGAGGCAGATTCAGCCACCATAATTGTGGAGCACAAAATATCAGTTTTATTGCTAATTAAATATAATATTAATACTAGGCCCTTATTAAATTGGCTGAAAAGTAATTGCATATTCGTATCTCTTTATTGAAAACAGATATAAAAACGATATTTTGGTATTATACAATGTAGTTGATTCCAAGCTTCATGATAACTTTCCAACTCTTTGAAAGCCTTGATATTCCAATGGCAGCATTTTTTAAATTAATTCCATGAATAACTTCATTAAAAGCCACTTTCAAGGCAAGTTCATTTGAAAATCTTTTACCCTTATTCGGCTTCTTAATTTTAGCGATGCTATCGTATTCACAGGGGTTTAAATCGGGGCTACATGACGGTGTTTTAAATCCTTCTATCTATGTCCGGTCAAGAAACCTTGACATTTTGATACTTATGCGGTCTTGTAATATCATGCAATGTTATAGGATGTCGAATTCGGTGTCTTTGTATGTAAGCAAGTATTACTTTTTCCAAAAATTGAACATATATATTATTGTTCACAGTTTGATATTTCGGAATAATTTGATAACCTAGCACCTGATTTTGATAAAAAACTACTCTCATCATCTGCTTTCAATCTCTCAGCGTAGCCTTTACTTTCGTTGGTCTGAAATCAAATTCGAGATCATTTGCATAAATTAAAAATTTTCAATGTTTTGAAAATCAAACACATGACTTCTCTTCAGAATATCAATATTATTTTGATTAAGCAACATCCTCAGGGCCACAGCTTTTTAGCCACGTTTCATTGATAGCTATAATTCTATCTATGAACTCGGGATCATGGTGATATCTTTCAAGGTGTTATATTGATAAATTTACTCGAAGTTCTTTCTATTCAGCTGCAAGACTGTATGATATCCAACGTGATGACACTTTGCGCACATCTAGTTTCTTTAATAGCTGCTGAGTAGTGTACTTATTGGTCCCTAACTGAAAAGTTAATTCTTCTGTGGTCTAACTTCTCTGTTCAACTAAGTGTTTTTCAAGCGATGTTGATGTTCTTCATTTGTTGCAACGCAAGGCCTCCCACTGCGTTGCCCATCTTGTATAATGTACGCCCTTCATTCCGAAAATGATAGCAGAAATTTTGTACCTATCTTAGCTTATTTGCTTTTCTACCGGTTATTTTAGGTTAGTTAGCATTTTGGAAATTTCAGGGACAGTAGAGCACAGAAATACACGGCACTTTATAAACGTCCTCTGTTTTTCAGTGAAATACTGGCCCGAAGATGTCCAATATTTGGGGTAATTACGACATCACTGATAATTAGAAGTAAAATCAAAGTGGTCTGTAACGTGAAATAACATATTAATAAATGCATAATAATTTATAGTAAACATATTTACTACTTTATTCATTGATAAGATATGAATGTGCAATTACTTTTCAGCCGGCTTAATAGAAGCATAGTATTGAAAAAGAGTTAACTTTAAATTAACTTTATCTCTATTAAAAAATTATGAAACAATATATATGAAGAACAGGATCATCAATGATCTCAGAGATTTTTTAACTTAAAAGTAAAGTTTTCACATTATAGAAGAGTGCATACTCTATGATAGTGTAAATATAAAAGTTTCATTTAATAAAATTTACAATAAAAAAAATGTTAAATAACGATTTATATGCTGGACGGCGAAATTGCTATCTTTTTAATCGTATTAATCAATATGATGTGATCGAAAAAACTAAACGTTTGTACATTAAAGATAGCTACTAACATAAACCTAGTAATAACCACAAAAACTATTTTCTACTATATAAAGATTCGATGACTCATAAACAATTTTTTTATTCCTCGAATTTATTCAATTGGTTGTACTATACCTTCGTCAATAAAATATGTTTAAAACCTCAGATATATCATTAATGATCCTATTGTTGATATATTATTGAAAACTTTTTAGAAATTACTTCCTTCAACAGAAAACTCATTTCAGCACTCATTTTTCCTAATCTTATTAAGTACCGCTTTCATTTGGTATTCAATAATAAATCGTTTCAGAAACTAAATCACTAGAATCTCAAACACGCTTCATACCTTGTAAGAGTTTTCAAAATAACAAATATAGTATACAGTCCTTAATTACCAATTAAAATAGTTCTGTTCCAACTCAATTATTCATTTTTATAACTCTTACTCAAGTAACTTTAGGTTTGCGTCTAATTAGAGAATTGTAGTTCATGTATACTAGGCGAATACTGAGTTATTGAGAAAGCAAGGTCTTGGAAATCTCCACTGAAAACTGCAAAAACCTTTCTTACAAGCCTATAATTATGAGTAAAAATAATTGCGCATAATATTGACTGGTCAATATCACGACTTGAAAACACCATCGAAAATTCATAAAAAAATTTTTTTTTATAATTTTCAAGTGGTTTTGCCAATAAATCAAAGAGAGAAAACAGTTTGGCGCCTCATCGGCAAAAATGGTGAGAATCATCTGAATCTGATGAAAGTCTCATCTGAATAAATTAACTTTAATCGATCTTGTAATTGATTAATATTATATGAAACGAAATTTTTATATTTTAGTTTATGAAAAAAAAAACTAAATAAGTTACGAGGTGTATCAATCGAGATTTCCTTGACTTTACGTTGATTTTCAGGCAACTATCGATAAAGGAGTTGCACTGTATAAAGTTTCCTGATTAGCTGTTTCTCAATTGAATGACATTGAATTCTATTGTACTTATTTAGCACACTTAACAGATTTCAGCTGCAGTACATGAGCTACTAAATTCTGATTTATTTCATACGAACAGTTTAAGACTAGATTAGGAAAATGAGTAAAATATGTACTAAATTTTACCTAACTTTTTTATTAATCCTGTCTATCTTAATTAATATTGGATTGACTGATCAAACTAAAAGTGAGACTGACGTCGAATATGAAATAAAAAGCTTTAGTGGTGAAAGTGAAAACGGTAATAGTTTTAATGCTACCGATGATTATGATTATAGTGATGAAGAAAGTGGCCAAATCAATGATGAAGAGAGTTTGATAGAAAAAATTAGACTTCTTCATGCAGAGGGAAAGAATTTAACTATAAGTAAACGAGTTCAACATATTAATCAAACTCTTGATATATTCAAAAATATTGTCAAAAATATCGAAACCTTTCTTCCGATGGGTCAAAGAACTACTTTTGAATTTTTGGAGTTTTTGACTCAAATCGATTTGGGATTATCTCATCAATGTTTGGCTGCTATCTTAAAAGTGATGTCCTCTCTTAGAAACCGAGATCTTTGGGCTCTTAAGTGTAAGTCAAAAGTTTTTCTATTTGAAATCACTTATTTAACAGTTTAAAAATAAAAATTTGCCATGACTTTAGATTTAGTTGCTCAATTTAATTTTATAAACAGTTATATAGTTCATTATTTTTCAATAGTGGAATTTATTCTCTTTTATATTATCATAATTATAGAGATGCACTCTTCTTTATTTATAAATATGAAAAATTGAATAAAAGTAGTAAAAATAATTTTGTACGAACATGTGTTGATATAAGCTCAATTCAATATTTTTATAATATAAAGTTTCAATTTGCTATAATTAATCTGATTAATATTAAATATAATAATACTACTATCAAAATTATGTTATATTAACTCTCACTATTGATAAGCTTATAACTTTTTACAGTGTAATATATTGATCGCGTTGGTATTTCGGGTTTGATTAAAAATTTTATTGAGATTATAGAGAAGAAATTATAAATTCTGGTAAATGTTGTTAAATGTTGAACACTTGCGAGGACAAATCTTATATGTTATATTTACCTTTCACTAAAAGAGATGAAACAATACAATGTTTTTGTTTACAATCATTACGTCAGAAACTTGAAAATTTGAAAACATGGATTGATATTAATTTCATTATCTAAGAAACTATTGGACCTAGTTAATTCAATTGTTATCCTCAATTATATCTAATACTAGTGTTTACATTCCGCATCTAATTATATCAGCTTAACAAATGTTAAAACTTTTTAGACTGTATGTTATTCCATTTGCTATACAAATGGAAAATCGTATGGTTTTAAGAATTGTTTAAAATTTGATTATTTAAATATTTACCAAATAGCATATGCATTTTATAAAATTATCATAAAAGTTTAAACAAATCTAAACAAAATATTTAAATTAAACCAATTAAACAGAAACAGTTAGACCGAAAGCACAGTAAAATTTTATTTATAACCCGTTATTACTTAAAATTATTTTTCCATATATTTATAAGATTTAAAGTGGCTTTTCTCATTGAGCATATTTAACCTTTAATTAAATTTTATGTTTTTACTCAAGAATAAATTACTAATTATCTCATTAACTTCGCGAAAAAGGTTTGATTTGTATTTTGATATGAAATTAGCTGGAGGTTATCTCTTTTAAATTAAGTTAACTAGAAGTTTCTAAATCAACCTATTTTTAATACTAATTTCCTATAGAGACATTGAAACCTATTTATTAAAACAATTTTTACTCATTTTCCAGTTCTTGACTCAATGGGTTTTCCAACTTCCGGGTTTGTAGAAGGAGTACAGTCAAGCTTTGGAGAGTATGATGAATGTCTTAATATAAAAAGTCCAAGTTCTAAGGACGACACACAACCGTTCAAAGGACAGTATTGTCTACTGAAAGTTATTCTACCTTTTCCTAAAAATCAAAACGAATCTCTTAACCAAACCATAGAATTCGCTTCTGAATATGCTAATGAAATGAATTTGCAGAAATTTGTCACAGTTAAAAGTTTAATCGAAAGACTAAATCTATGGAATGGGACTATTTATAGGTTTGGAATTTGCATACCATCTGTTTGTAGTGCACATGAAATTGAGAATATGGTCAATAATAGTAGGTTTATTTATATTTTCCTCAAAACTTCAATGCTATTTATCTCATCTTAAGTAATGAATTCTTTCATGTGTTCACTCCCTTTAAAATTAGTTTTGTTTCCGATAACTCGGCTGCCTCTAGAAGTCGGTCCAAAATGTGACACTAAGGATAAGACCATCAAATTAGATAATTACCAACTAATTTCAATGTAAACTAGTCTTAATTGAAATGAGAAGTGAGTAATGAATAAATTGAATTACTTTTTCAGCTCAATATTAACAGCTTTAACAACTCTAGTCATACTAAGTACTGGCCTGGAGGTTTATAATAATCAGAAAGAGTTAGAAATTGCCAAAATTTTCCAAATCCTTCAACACAAATCAATGCCATGTGGCTTTCATTTTCCATAATAAGAAATACTCGATCATTATTCGCTAAAAACACAAAATTTGCAGCACTCGACACAATAAGACTATTACTGATAATAAATGTTCATATCGCACACATCTATCAATTCACTACAACTATAGGAATGCTAACTTTGAAGAAGATCTATTCAGAAGTTTTGCCCAAAGTATTTAGCGATAACAGATATGTATTCGCTAGAAGTCCGCTAATGATTGATGCTTTTATTGCTTTAAGGTTTAATTAAAAAATGCCTTCAATCAACTTTGCAAACTAATTATAGTTAATTATTTAGTGGTTTTCTACTATCGTATGGATTATTGAAAAAACTGGAAAAATCAAAGGCTCGTTTCAACTATTTCAACTTTTTGTTTCAACGATGGATCAAATTTTCTATATTAGTGTTTGGATCTATTCTTTTCTTCTATTTATTGCCACTTTTTGGTGATGGTCCGGTTTGGGATATTGGTATCAATTATATTTTGCCCTCTTGTAGAAACCCTAGAGTTCTGTTGGAGAACTTTCTTTTCATAAACAATTTTAGTGATACTATATTTCGAGCCAGTTATCAAAGAGTAAGTTCATCTTTCTACTTTCTTGTGTCAAGTTATTTAATTTAAATACTTCTAGTTGTAATAACGAGCTCTTTGCACAACCTAAGGACAAGTATACCTCACGACAAAAAATCTGGAAAAAATAAATGTAAAGTTTGTAATGAAAATTATAATATTTTGACCTAAAATTTACCACAAGAATGCATTTAATTCTAATCATTACAACTAAACAGAAATGACAATTTAACTCGGTCTCCATCTGCAGCTACACGCTTTTCATTGAGTTTTATCATATTTTTGTAAAACGACTCCTATACAACTAATTATAAATTGTCTCATGTTTTTGTTCATTTTCGCAACCCACATTTAAAACTTTTTTGGTTCTTCTTTCTTAATAATACCCTTTATTATTCTTCATGAGCTTCCAATCAGGTTGAGGTCGGAAAAATGAATTCTCAAAATATGCCATGGGTTTCCGGATTTTTTTGTCGTAAGGATTACTTTTGATTTTCAAAGTATTCATTTAATTCCATATTATTACATATCGCGCGCACTTAACTACAGATCGAGAATAGGGTAGTCCCTCTTATAGTAAACAGTCACGAATCACCTCTAAATTGAAAAAGTCATTATACTTACATATTACAATTTAATCAATTGTAAAACAGTTAAAATCTAAATTTTATTATAAAATTATTTTTAGTTTGAAACTAATTCATACTAATATTAAATATTACTTTAGAAACCGTTAAGTATAAAGTCAATCAAGAATATTCATTTTTCACAAAATTTATTTATAAAAAAGGTTGACCTGCATCTCTGCTCAGATCTGTAACCTTAATTCACTATCCGTTATAAAGTACTTGATCAGATAAGCACTCTCGTAACTTACATGTCAAGATGGGATTTTTTGGGACAAATTTAAGGCTGTTTTTGGTACTATCACCCGCATAATTATCTGTTGAAATATTTTCGCGCTTGGAGAATATAGGGATCACAAACGCATTTATATTTACGAAAAATTAAGTAAAGTTTCAGAACTACACCTGTTTTAAAACTATAGGAAAATTTGAGTGAATAATGAATAATATAACATAACTTTATAATGGATAACAAGATAAACTTTCGCTAAGTATCTTTTATTCACAACATATGCCTTGAAATTTGTTAACGATTCTAATATTGCTAAAGTTGAATAAAGCTGTTTTGTAATATCATAGTCACAATTCTACAAAGTCATAGTTTTATTTTGATGGGATTAATTAGTAGGACTACATTTTTACGAAAATTTTTACTTTAACACTTTAGTATACCTAAACTTTATTGAATAAAATATTTTACAGCGCAAATTTCAACAGAAAGTAATGCGGATGACATAAATTGAAACACAAAAAAAATCAAAATTCAATGCCTATTCTGAATAATCGATTAATTACATTACTAGAGTGAGATAAAGCTAATAATCACGTACTTAACGATAGTTTTTGAAGCCAATCTATGATAATCAGTTAAAAAGTTTTTGTATATGGAATATGACCTTTCAGTGTTCATTGAAACTAGTGGAGCAAAACAAACTCTACTTTTTGCAATCAGATTTGCTACAGAAACTTCTGTATCTCGGAAAGTTTAGTGAAAGTTTGAAATTTATGGGATAATATAAATTAATAAATTAGCTTTCAAACTACTCCCTTTGATCTCCTACGTCCTTTGGTAAAATTTTAGGACACTTGATGAAATTTTGACAGCTCCAAAATCTAATTAATAATGTAAAGTTGAGTTTTCACTAGTGTTGTAAAAATAAAATTTCTGGAGCTCTTTCAATATATGTCATTACAAGATGCAGAATTAAAGTAGACGTAAAATTTAACTTTTCAGACCGTAAATTTAGTTAATTAAGACTCTGATACTTACATTTATGATTACAAGAAGTGCATGCTCGTCTATATCCCTATCAAAGTATAGTTCTTCAACAGTACCATAAACAAGAATTTGAACTTGAGCGAGACCATTATTTGAAATTTTGTCAAATTATCATTTAGCTTTTCAAATTAGTTTTAAAATCTAAAACTAATTACTTACTCATTTAAAACTAGTCGTAAACTTAATAAGTCCTTAAGCCTCATATTCTCGAGAAACCGCATACTACAGTAATTAGTAATTATCTGTTTACGATATCTATTAAGATCTAGTTCAAGATCGGTGATGCTAGCCGCAATTATGGTTCATAGTTGAAAACATCTGTATCTTTGCTACCAATTATCATAACATAATAAACGTAATATAATTTTTATTAAGAATTGTTCAAAATCTCACATAAATAGTCTTCTATACTATTAATACGCGATTCGGTTGTGCTGAGGGATACGTGAAAGCTGCGTATTTTTATTTGAAACCATTTATTATTTTTGTAAAGAAACATGAAGAAAATACAATTTAAAATGTCCACATTAATTTATGGTTTTGCAATACTGACTTAAACACTTAAAAAATGTTAGTTATTTATAACTGGATTTTAGATCACGTATACCTGGGTTTTTAATGTTATTAAAACACGTGACATTGGTTCAAAATAAAAACATTATGACTTGTATATCACGTGCGTCAGACAACTTGAAAATTGAAATATATGTAAAACCAAAACCAGTAGTATTTATGGAAATTAGTTTTTACTCGGAAACGGGTATAACCACTTAGTTCGTTTAATTTAAAAGGGAAAAGACAACACTTAAGTCTAATTTGTCAATATTTAATGAACCCAACGGGCTGGGACTACACGAGTCCTAACACTAGATACAACATTTCTATTGTATCGCGTAATATTGAAAAATTTATTCATCAATGAAGGGCTCATAAAACACACTAAATAATTAACTAAGATGTTTTCTTATGGCAAATATTACCAATATTTGAGAAATTCAAAGTTGTTACTCTATACCTAATAAAACTAAATTCAAAAAAGTCTAATCGAACATAATAATTATAATCAAAGTTAGAATTTTCATTAGAAACATCACTTAAGTATTAATAATATTTATAAATTTTACAATTTGCTTCTTAAAATTTCAGTGTAATTCTCCGACCTGGTTCTTATCAACATTACTACAGCTCATGATTATAGCACCAATTTTTATAATAACTTATTTTAAGAAACCTATTCTGGGTCTTTATGCCATAATCACTGCAATAATAATAAGTCTATTCGCAAGTATTTCGCCGCAAGTTCTATTCGGTATAAAGCCTTACCTTCAAATTTGGGAACTCGAGACGGTCTTATTCAGTATTTCCAAATCTTTCAAATGGTATCACAACACGCCTAATGTTTATGCGACCAGTTTTTTCGTTGGCATAGCTTTCGGATATCTTATGAAAAGAAAAATACTTTTCACTCGACTCCAAGAGATATTGTTTTGGATTCTCTCCATAACTATGATTCTAACTGTTTATTTTTGGCACAATAGCTTTTGGAGATTAGATAAATCAGCCCCCCTTTGGAGTGCTTTACTTTGGCATTCAATCGGAAAACTATTTTTCAGTTCAGGATTTTGTTGGATTCTCTACGCGTGTTGTACTGGAAGAGGAGGTAAGCATTGTGATTTTGAATAACCTCTATAAAAATCTTAGAAATCGTATTAACTTTTTACATAAATTTTAGTCACATAATAAGTGCATTGACTAAATAATTTCAGTAAAATTTTATGGAAATGTTCTCAAGCTTCTTTAATTCATTTAAAGGAATTTTGAATCGATTCTTATCTTGGCATGGCTTTCAACCTGTGGCTCGACTTTCTTTCGGCATTTATTTACTTCATTACACGACTGTCTTCTACCGCATATTTACCATAAGAGAGGTTTATGTGATGACTGATAAGCTAATGGTAAACCAGTTATGTCTTTAATCATGTAGTGTTTAGTAAAAAACAAACTAAAACTTTGAAACTTTTTTTCATTTGCAGTTTCAAAACATAGTGATTGATCTGATGATAGACACACTTTTGGCTTATATTCTCTACATATTAGTTGAAAGTCCGTTGACTAACATTTTCGAAGTCCTAATGAGTGAAAAAGGCAGACCCATCAAAAAGCCTGTTGAAAACTATAACAAAGAAAGCCAAATGTCAAAGTTATAACTATTTTATTTAAACTTTAAAATACTGTCTATTTGTAAACTTTCCTAATTTGAACAAAGCACTCAATTGTAGGGATTTTGAAGATTGAGATTTTCTAGTGTATGCATTGAATACTAAATAGATTGCAATAAGAGGTAGTTTTAGGAAAAACCTCTCCAGGAAAAGTTTATTACGCAATTGACTTCTATGGAAGAGTATGTTATGCGCTGAATAGAAGAGGATACGATAGCCTGAACGGCATTGAACTTCACTCACGCCCTTTTACTGTAAACTGGTTTATATATGTTATGCAAGATTTTAAATAAAGTTTTACTTTTATTCGCATCAGCTTCGCATAAGCTTTATTTATTTTCTCTATGCTTTTAATCCTAGATCAATGATTTTCGTCTAAAAAATGTTTAACATTTTATCAAGACTATGCTCTATTTGTTTATTAACTTTATTTATTTTTAACAATCTTGTGAAAAGTAGTGAAAATAATACTGAGACCAGTATTGACTATGAAAATGAAAACCAAAACCAAACTTTTAGTGAAACTAATCATGCTGAAAGTGGACTCAAGTCAAATTCAACTGATGATTACGATTACGGTGAAGTCATTGAAGACAATGATTGCGAAGAAAAACAAAGCTTTATAGAGAGACTGAAAATCATACACAGCGAAGGAAAAAATTATACTCTCAAAAAACGAGTAAATCATATTAATGAAACCTTTGAATTGATCAAAAATGTCCAGACGGTACTGCAAACTTTGTTTCCTACTGACGGAAGAGCAGGATTAGAGTTTTTGGAATTTTTATCTGAAATTGATCTTCAATTGTCATCTCAATGTTCCTCAGCTCTATTCAGGGTTGTTTCAGCGATGAGAAAGTTTGATTTGTGGGCTCTTAAATGTAAGTCTAAAGTTGAAAACTTTGAGATAATGAAGAATATCCATGAGGAAGAGCCTTATGTTTAATACTAAAATATCAAACGGTATACATTTAGATATGTACAAATAAGTTTTAATTTCATTTAACTATTCAACCGTTAACTTATGGCAAAATAATATGATAATAAATATAAGTCTTTGATAAGTTTTATTTATAAAAGCAAAATTAGTGTTAACTCGGATTCATATGAATCTGGACTGAAGTCAAGCTAAAAGCTTGATAAGGAAGTGAATAGTAGAATTAGTTATAAACCTTTTAATAATCTCAATTTCCTTTCACTTTTAAACTAGTGTTCAATTCTATTTATACTCATAATTTTAAATACAAGGCTCTTCAAAAATAATGTTCATATTTATCCAATAACTAAAAGTAGTTAGGTCATATTAAATTGAATCAAGTACAATAAAGTTAAACTTTTCTATTATTTTATATGAAGAGAATTTCGAAATGATGTTTTCTCAATCTCTATTTCCCAATATTGAATCATTTTTCTAATAAGATATGAATCTTCGCCCTACTCAACAAATTTAGACACCTTTCAATGATCTCTAATTCTTTTGAAGGGCATGAGAAGCTTTTTTCAGGAAAATAACCGACATTAAGATTTACGGTTTCACGCCAAATGAAAAAATGACTCAGCGTGTCTTATAATTAAAAAATCAGTGTTTTTAGCTAGATTTTTACGCTAACTAAAATCTAAATCAGGTTAAGAATTAGCTGTTTTTTCATATAACTTCTAATATATCGTGCTGTATAATAAGGTACAAAAAACTGAGTATGTTATGAATATCCATGAAAATAATCTAATCTTAGAAAAATATTTCTAAGTGAAATTAAGTCTTTTATTGAACTCGGCATTGAGTAATAGGGCTTATATTGTTTCGAATTACACTTCCTCTCGATTTGAGTAAAGTCAATATAGCTTTGTTCTAAATCTAATACTAACCTTTTACTGAGCATCATTTACAGCAACATAAGAGAGACATCATAATAAAGCTTAATATCCATAGATTGAACTTTTCATTTGAAAGACGGCATACAATGATTACAATTTATTGATAGAAAAACTGAAACAAATTCTTTTAAGATACTTTTACGATATGATAAAACAACTAAAGATTGTATTTTACTTTTAAATTTTAGTTTATGACTCTGCAGGACGTTTCCCACCACCTGGTTTTGCTGAAGGCATACAATCAAGTTTTGGTGAATTCGATGAATGTCTTAACATTGAAAGTCCTAAAAATGAAAACAATAATCCAATAATCAGAGGACAGTATTGCTTATTGAATTTGATACTACCCTACCCTTCGGTGGATTCATACAACGAGGGAGAACCCGTTGATAAACAGGAATTTAGTTTCGCTGATCATTATAACATTCATAAACTATCTTCAGTTAAATCTATGATAGAGGGGCTAAATCTATCAAATGGTACTATTTATCATTTTGGAATTTGTGTTCCACATGTTTGTACTGCAGATGAAATTGAAGATATGATCAATAAAAGTAAGTTTAACAACATCGTGATCTTTAATTTGTTTAAAGTTATGTAGTTGGAGAACAACTGATACTTAAAATAATTCAAACGTCTATATCAAGTCAATAAAAAGCTTTAATCTTCTTCTTTCAGTCGTTTATCCGATATTTCGATTTCCGATAGAAGTTGGTCCAAAATGCCACATCAAAAATGAAGAGAAAAAATTGGATAATTGGGAAACAAGTTCAATGTAAAAAGCTTTGTTTAACTTCAAATTTTAGATTCCTTAAAATATTGAATAGTTTTTCTTTCTTTACAGTTCAATACTAACAGCTCTAACATTCTTAGTTATAATAAGTACTGCTTTCGAAATATACAACAATAGGAAAGAGTTAGAAATTCCCGAAAAGATTTCAAAGCCTTCAACAAGAATAAACGATTTGTGGCTTTCATTTTCTATCATAAAAAATACAAAGTCTTTATTCTCTGAAAATACGAGATTCGCAGCACTCGACACAATAAGACTTCTTGTCATAGTAAATGTTCATGTGACACACTTGTATTCGTTAACGACATCTGCAGGTTCGATAGGATTGAAAAAAATCTTCAGCAAAGTAACGTCCATGGTATATGAAGATAATGAATACGTTTTTGCCAGAAACCCCATAATTCTCGAAATCTTATTTACATTAAGGTTTGACTAAACAACTTTTCGATTGAATTGCAAAGACTAATTTTAATCCATTTTTAGCGGTTTTCTACTATCGTATGGACTATTGAGGAAATTGGAGAAAACAAGAGGCTGTTTTAATTATTTTCTTTTTATATTTCAAAAATGGATAAGATTCTTGATTCTGGCCTTTGCATCTATTCTTATGAGTTATTTACTCCCATTCTTCGGCGATGGACCAGTTTGGGACTTAGGTATCAAATTAACTATCTATGGATGTAAAATGCCATCAGTTCTTATGGAAAACTTTTTCTTCATAAACAACTTTAACAGTGATATGCATGTCTTCAATCTCGAAAAAGTAATAAATACTTCAAACAATTTGCTTTAAATAATAAAAATAAGAATAATTTTATCATGAATTAAATGTTTTCCAGTGCCATCCGATGACTTGGTTTTTAGCATCATTACTACAATTGACTATAATAGCACCATTTTTCATAATACTATACTTCAAAAAACCTACACTTGGACTCTTTGCCATATTAAGTGCAATTATCTTAGGTGTATTTGCAAGCATTGCACCACAAATACTGTTCGGACTTAAGCCTTATCTACAAATATGGGAACTTGAAACAGTACTATTTAGTCTATCGAAATCGTTTACGTGGTACCACTACACCCCTAATAACTATGCGACTAGTTTTTTCGTTGGTATAGCTTTTGGATATCTGATGAAAAAAGGGACTTCGTTTAACCGATTGCAAGAGAACTTCTTTTGGATTATGTCTACAGTCATGATCCTAACTGTCTATTTTTGGCACAATAGCTTTTGGAGATTAGATAGATCAGCCCCACTCTGGAGTGCTTTACTCTGGCATTCAGTTGGTAAACTATTTTTCAGTCTAGGATTTGCGTGGATCATGTATGCCTGCTCTACAGGAAGAGGAGGTTAGTATCAGTTCAATAACCAATAAGTTAGTTGATAAATTGTTTGGAAAACTTTTTGGAAAAATTTGAGTAATTTTTCTGTTAATTAAATAAAAGGATGTTTTAATCAAATGTTATCATGGCATGGATTTCAACCTATGGCTCGTCTATCATTCGGTATTTATTTAATACATCACTTGGTCGTAGTTCATCGTATATTCACTGTTAAAGATCTATATGTGATGAATGATAAGCTGATGGTAAATAAATCTACTAATATGTTTGTGGATTGAAACTAAAATTTTAAATTGTCTTTAACAGTTGGAACACTTATTTGTTGATATTTTAGCATACGACGTAATACTGGCATATATTTTCTACATACTGATCGAAAGTCCGTTCACTAATATATTTAAAGTCATTTTCAGTCCTACTAAACAAACACAACATATTAACAATAATAGTCACATATCGAAGTTGTGATAAGTTACAGTTTACAATAAACTACTTGATGCTAGTGTTTGAATTTCAGGGAAAACTACTTTTAATTTATATTATGTAAAATTCTTAATAAATACTTAAGTAGTGCTTTTAATGAAAATAGTCTTATGTATAATTTATTGGTTGATCACTTGAATGGCATTGAAAATCATTGCGTTTACATCTTCGCAAACAAGTTTACGCACGTTTTAGTACAAAATTTTATCATTTCTATGTCGAAAGCTAGCAAAGTTAGCTAGTACTTAATTTTGTGTAAAAGTTTTCATTGAAAATAAAGTAAAAAAAAGATAAAATGTCCAAAATTTTAATGAAGTTGTTGTATATTTGTCTGTTAGCTTTATTTTTTTATAATAATGTTGCGAGAAGTAGTGAAAATGGTACGGAGAGTGATTATGAGTATGAAAACGAAACTTCCATCAATGATTCTGAGAATGGTTATAATGACACTGATGATTACGATAGTAATGAACTCATTGAGGATAATGATTGCGAAGAGAAGCCAAGTTTTTTAGAAAAAGTCAAGCTTATTCATAAGGAAGCAAAAAATGTCACCATCACTAAACACGTTAAACACATTAATCAAACTTTTGATTTGGCCAGAAGTGCTCGGAATGCCTTAAGATCTTTATTTACAACTGATGGAAGAGCAGGATTAGAGTTTTTGGAGTTTTTATCCGAAATCGATATTCATTGGTCATCTCAATGTTCAACAGCGTTGTTCAGAATCCTATCATCATTGAGAAAATTAGACTTTTGGGCTCTTAAATGTAAGTTTAGAGTTGAGATACAAACTTGAAAAAGTTATCCAGGGATTTAAGTAATTACGAGAAAACTTGAAGTGGTTTGCATGTACAGAAAACATGTTGAGAAATAGTTAGGGACTTTAAATTAATGAATGTCAAGAATGTTTTCCTATTAAACGCTTACGTTGAACGACTCTTGAATTTTCACTATAGTCTGACTTGGTTATCGGCAACTCGGTTATAGGCAAACCTGGTTATAGATAACTTATTTTCTATCCATCGACCAGTTGCCAATAACCAGGTCAGACTGTATTACTTAATAGAAATTAATTATGTTTTCAAATAAATCAAAATACCAGTACCTTTTTTTACGATTGAATTGAAGGGCATTTTCTCTCAGGAGTTAACGAAATCAACATATATAAATAAATTAGCTAACATTAAGTTATTTGATTGACGTTTTAAAATGATAAAATAAGATCAATTTAGGAAAAAAATTCATGGCACAAGTTCAACTTCAAGCCTTCTTTAATTTAACCTTTCGTCACAACTGTGGGGTAAAATTTTCCCAGGTTTACTTTAAAAATCTCGTAAAAATCAACAAAATATCGTAATTTATCGAAAATCTAGGTATTCCTCAGTCATATATCTGACTTTGAATGACAAAAAAAACCTGATTAATTTAGACTTATAACTTTATTTTAAAAAAATTTTCTGGCAACACATCATTTTGAGGACAAAAATTCCCCTTGACATCGCAGTGCTTCGTGTTTACTATATGTGTCGCAGTGCTGTAATTTCGCTTCTAGCAACTTGAATCATTGATGACGCTGTAGCAGATAATAACTACAAATTAATTAATTATTTGATTGAAACTTCGAAAACAAGGGTTAACTTTGATTTGTAAAGCATCAGGACTAACCTAGAACAGATATAAAGTGTAAAAAGCGTGGGATAACATTTTACGTTTTCGGAAGTTAAGTTGTGACGAAGGGGGTTAAATTAGATCATTAAATACTATATTAGTTTAATTTTATTAAGTAACTTGTATTTCATTATTTAATGATTATATTTCCTATTTTAACTTCAAATAATCTGCATTCATGATAAATAAAACTTGAAATCCCTTAAATCCTAAGTCAACATGTTTGTTTGGAAATTCCTGAATTCCAAAACTATAGGTATTATCATACAGTGAGAGACTTAGTTCACAACCCATTTTCCTCCATAAGGGTTATACCCCCTTAACTACAATAAACGAGCCAATGACGGGAAATAGACTGTATTAAAATTGTATACTCGAACGGGGGTATAATCCTTATGGGGGGAAATGAGTTGTGGACTAAGTTTCTCACTGCATGATAATATCTATAGTGAAAATGCAATTCACACGAATCATCTGTTTTGGTGCTATTTCAATTTTGTCACTATTATCAATCACCTTTTATAACAATGCATTTTAAGAAACCAAGGGTTCATTCTAAAAACCACTTGTTTTATCATTGAAAATAATAATGACTAACAGTGTTTATAAGTAAACAACGGAGTTTGCATACGAGTGAGACTTACAATAACGACATGTGTTAAAGCTAGTTCAGCTATTAATTTAACACTGTACATTTACTTCAAGAAAAAAGACTTCGATAATTACTAAATAACAAAAATAGATATCATTTTGACAAAACAATTATATCAACAATGGTATAGCTCTAAGCAATTAATTGGTCTTTTGAATTTCAGTCCTTGACTCTAATGGTCGTTTCATACCACCTGGTTTTGCTGAAGGTATATCATCAAGTTTTGGTGATTATGATGAATGTCTAAACATAGAAAGTCCCAAAAGTGAAAATAACAATCCAATAATCAAAGGACAGTATTGTTTAATGAAAGTGATAATGCCCTTCCCTTCAATGAGTTCCCTTAAAGAAGAAGATCCTATCGCCAATCAGCAATTTGGTTTTCTAAGTAATTACAATCTACATAAATTGTCTACAGTTAAGAGTCTGGTTGAAACATTAAATCTATCAAATGGTACTGTTTATCGGTTGGGAATATGCGTACCACATGATTGTAGTGCATATGAAATTGAAGATATGCTTAATAAAAGTGAGTCAAACTTTATATTAAACTGTGCTCGAGACAAGTTAACCCATCAATATTTTTATATTGAATAAATAGATTGTTTGAAAATGACTTAACATTTAAATTCAGTCTTTCAGCCGATTACAAAATTCCCGCTAGAAGTAGGTCCTAAATGTTATGTCAAAAATGAAGTAAAAACTTTGGATAAATGGGAATTGACTTCAATGTAAAGTTATTCCAAACAATTATGATAGTAAATCGTAAAAATTTTCAAAAACTTATATTTCGTTTCTAGTGTAATACTAACAGTCTTAACAGTATTAGTCTTACTGAGTACTGGTCTGGAGATTTATAACAATCGGAAAGGGTTTGAAATTCCCGAAAAAGTTTCAGAGCCTTCAGCACAAATCAATAATTTGTGGTTTTCGTTCTCAATCATAAAAAATACTCGGTTACTATTTGCTGAAAATGCTAAATTCGAAGCACTCGACACAATAAGACTACTTGTAATAATCAACGTCCACATCGGGCACTTATATTCGTTGACAACATCAATAGGAGTGATATCATTAAAGAAAGTCTTTAGCGAAATAATGTTCAAAATATACGAGGATAACAAATATGTTTTCGTCAGAAGCCCACTAGTTCTTGATGTGTTGTTTACATTAAGGTTTGATTAACCAGTTCTCAGTTGAATTGAGAAAAATAATCACAATTCATTTTTAGCGGTTTTCTACTATCGTATGGATTATTGAGAAAATTGGAAAAGTCAAAGGGCCGCTTCAATTATTTAGTATTTTTATTTCAGCGGTATATCAAATTTTCGGTACTGATGTTTGGATCAATATTTTTCTATTATTTATTTCCATTTTCTGGTGACGGACCGATTTGGGATACTGGCATTAATTGGATTCTACCTCCCTGTAAAGATCCATATGTTTTGCTCAAAAGCCTTCTTTTCATAACTAACTTCAGTGAAAATATGAGCGAATTGGCAAATCAAAGAGTGAGTTTTCTGGTTGATTTATTTCATGCATAAATATTATCCACTCAAATAAGATATCTTGAATTTAAAATAATTAAATATATAAATATTTTCAAGATTCAAACTATTCAAAATGAATGTCAACTATCATAAAAAGTTCTTTATGAGAATGAATAATCTTTATTCAAAATTTTCAGTGCAATCCTCCGACTTGGTTCTTATCAGCATTACTACAATTAACAATAATAGCACCAATTTTTGTAATAACATATTTTAAGAAACCCATTCTTGGTCTCTGTGCTATAATCTCAGTTATAATTATGGGCTGTTTTGCCAGTATTGCTCCACATATATTATTTGGCATAAAATCTTATTTACAAATATGGGAACTCGAATCAGTCATATTCAGTAATTCCAAATCGTTCACATGGTACCACTTGACTTCTAATAATTATTTGACCAGTTTTTTCGTCGGTATCTCGTTTGGATATCTTATGAGAAAAGAAATATCTTTCAGTCGAATGCAGGAGAGATTGTTTTGGATTATATCGACAGTTATGGTTCTAACTGTCTATTTCTGGCACAATAGCTTTTGGAGATTAGATAGATCAGCCCCACTTTGGAGTGTATTACTCTGGCATTCAGTTGGAAAGTTATTTTTTAGTCTAGGGTTTGCGTGGATTATATACGCCTGCTGTACGGGAAGAGGAGGTTAGGATTAGTTAAATTATTCATAAGTTGATAGTTAAATTTGGAAAATTTCTTATTTTTATAAATTAATAATTTTCCAAAATTTGACGTTAAGGATATTTAAATCAATTGCTCTCATGGCGTGGATTTCAACCTATGGCTCGACTTTCTTTTGGCATCTATTTATTCCACTACTTGGTTGTAATACATCGTATATTTACTGTTAGAGATGTTTATGTGATGACCGATAAGCTAATGGTAAATAAGTTATTTATGAATATAATAAAAATAAATTGATAATAAATACTAAACTTTTATGTCTATAGCTAGAACATTTTGTCGTCGACTTGATTTATGATACAATTCTGGCTTATATTTTCTATATACTGATCGAGGGTCCGTTCACTAACTTGTTTAGCTTAGTCTTCAGTCCTAAACCCGTCAAAGAATTGAAGCATTTCAATAATAGTAATAATAATAATGATAATAATCACGTATCAAAACTGTAACTCAGTAAATATAAAATCAATGTGAAGTTAATTTAATGTCAACTTTTAATCTGTTCAGATCTCAGTGAATTTAACTAAGCTTAGTGAGGTGCAATAATGAAATCTGATACTTTTGATTATTTAAATTTTATGAAAGAATAAAATATTTTGTGCATATAAGTTTCTAAATGTTTAAAAATAAAAATGATTTTCAATTAAGAATTTCTACTGATATACTCGGAGAAAAAATCGGCAAAAGTCTACATGTAGTACACATATAGACTGTTTTCTAAAATATCTGAGTATACAAACTAATTGCGTAGCTATTTCAGTTTATAGAACTGAATATAGCTTGCATAAATTAATATATTTAATAAATATGTACACTTTAGATCAAAATCGCAGGAAATTTTTATTGGAAATTTTTATAAACAAAATACGGATAAGGAAAATTAGGTATTGTCAATACTCCTGAAAACGGAAAGTAGGCACAACTAACGTTGCTAACTTTTGTCAGGATCATTTGTTGACAAAAGGAGGAAATAAAAAGAAAAATCGCTGCAAAATTTTATATTAATTTTTTTGTCTAGATAATATTAGATATATTATACTATATTTATAGTATTTTAGTTTAAAACCATTACCACTGACAACGATTTTAGTGGCGGCGGGGACCCCATCCGCTGACTGCTGACCGCTGGTCTCGGGAGTCGAAAACGCGGACCGTCAGCGAAATCGTTTACAGTTGGGAATGCTAACAACAGTTGTGTATCATATATCAATTCGAGTAGAAAAACAATAGACAACTCGAAAAAATCCGGTAGTAGTCTAAAGCCTAACAAATCAAAAAGGGAAATGGAAGAATAAGTTTAAAAAAATGTAAACACCATTTTTAAAAGTTATGTAAAATTGGGAAAGGAGCTAAATGTTTGCAATAAAATTGCCAAAATTTGTTTAGTTAAATTTGAAATCAAAAAGGTTCAAAAGTAAAATTGCTCAAAGGAGTAATCTAAATCAAAAACTAAAGCAAAGAAGGAGTTTAAGTAAGTCAAAAATGGGTGCACTTAAGTCATCAATAACGACACATTATTGAAGACGGCGAAAGTTATTTGATAAATGATGGTTCAAATGGTTACGACAGTGATTCATGTTCAGCACGCCCATCTCTTAAATCTGGATTTGTTGAGTAATTGTTCAAAAATTTAAAGAGAAATGAAGAAATTGCCAGAAAGCTATCTCCAAAGCCTGTTGTCACGTACTAGAACTTGAATACTCATAGCTACGTACAACAGACCAATGCCAGCAATTAACTAAACTAAAATTATTTATCAATTATTACGTTAATTTTATGTAAAATATCTTTTATTCCATTCATTAACAAAAAAGTTATAAAAAATTAAATTTTCTACTCATTTTTCTCCGAAAATAATATTAAATACAAACTAAACTTAATAATGATTTTACGAATAAATACCCGAATATTAATTCTGTTTCAACCAATAATTAAGGTTCTTTTTCAGACTTTTTATGCATCAGTTTTAAACACAATTCGATTGTGTGGGGATGAATTTTCATACTAAAAATTGTTAAAGCTGTAGATTCTTACTTGCAGTCTGAGGCTGAAGCTGTAACCTGGAGAACAAGCATCAATGCTGGAGGCTAGCGTAAAGCTAGGGATGTGGCATCCTTTTTCAGCGAAAATATTCAGGAATTATGAATTTTCGCCATTGTTGAGATAGCTATTCACATTCAATTCAAAAGTTTTCTAAACAAGATTACTTAATCTGTTTATTTTAAAAACATATCTATAATTCTAACACAAGCTCAATTACATGACTGGAAAATATTGCAAGTCAATTCGAGTTAGGTTCAATCATCCAAAACACATATGTCCCTATCACGCCACGTCTCCAGAATTCATTTTTCAATACTCGGTTTTCCCAGTAGCAAATCCAGAAAATAATCGACACTTTAGTCCTTACCAAATTCATCGTTTAAAAAAATTGATAGAGATATCAAACTGAATCCTTTTTGAGAATATTCCAATATCTAAAAAATATCATTGAAATTTCAAAAATCGTAAAACTTTTAAAAGTGATTTCATCACTGTCATTTTTCTTAAAAAGAACGAATTTGTTAAGGACTAAAGTATCAATTACTTTCTGGATTTAAGGGTAGGAATACTGAACACTGAAAAATGAATTCTGAATATGTAGCTTAATTATGTACATTAGCATTTTAGATGATTGAACTTAACTCAAAGTGACTTCAAGTATTGATCTACACTCAAATTATTACCTTTGGGTTGTCCCACACAATTCCTCGTAAGCTATTGATATTTCTGTATTTCTATAAACGTTTTTCAACAGATAACATACCGTTTTGGTGCTCATTCATAAAAATGTTCACATCAGATGAAAAATTCAACGTTGTAACAATCAATTGTAAAAATTGAATTGCACTCAGAAGTGCAAGATTATATCTGAAATTCTGGGCTAAAAGTAATCCTTCTTTTAATCTTTCTTTGGTTTCACGACAACTGCCATTGAAAGCAAAGTTGAATTCAAGACAGCCGTCAGGTTCTATCATATTATGATTAATTATAAAACGTAATACGAAAGCTAGACCCAAACTAACAATAATTTGCATTATTAATGCTCTCCATTGAAAAACGTAAGTATAAGTCATTGTTTGCAATAATAGATTTCCTAAATCTATTGCCTTAAATCGTTTATCTGTTATTCTAATACCATCGGAGGACAGAATCGTCTCATTATTACATCTCATTTGTGATGTTCTATCACTTAATTGTCTCACTTTATTACTACTTATTCCTTCAAAAGAAACTTTTAGCATCACTTCTATAGGGACTTGAAACTTACGACACAATATCACATTCAATCAAATGTGTTCTGAGATCTTGTGGTGGATCCAAATACACACAAAGATCTCCTATTCCTAAGACACAGATATTGTCGAACATCTTAAATAAGTCATTATTTAGTTGGTGTATACTTGTTATGATTGACATCATGTGATTTCGAGATAAGTTTTTCAGGCATTTAATTACCTTTAATTTGAGAATATCATGAAATATTTTTTTGAATATCAAACCTAAGAATTTTTTATATATAAAATCTCACAATTTCGCTGCATTGCTATCGAGTCCAGTAGTCAGCTCATCAATGCATAGTACGCTAGGCTTTTTATAAGTTAATTCTGAAGCTATAACTAAGCGCTTCAATTCACTGCCACTATAATTATCAACAAATCGGCAGCGATATCACTGATCGACAATTCATTCATCAATTCATTAATACTAGTTTTATGCTTAATTTCCATATTTTCATTACTATTCTTCAGCTTTGAGGCATAATTCGAAGTTTGTCTAACAGTCAAACCTTAAAGTGTTTGATCTCGATTAAATGAAACATGTGCGAATTTTCTTCTTAGAATTCAAGCAAATTTTGGTTAGAGGGGAGGGATTCGGGAAGTCCAAATTTTTTAAATAAGATATTGTACACCTATATACTATTAATCAGCATAACTTAAGGAGTAAAAAAGTCGCTGGCCACGCCCCACTAGGACTGACTTGAAACCACGCCCACCAAAAAAATTTTAGCCAAGCCCACAGAAAATTATTTCATTTGAATCCTTATGAAACACAGATTCAACATATATAACACTTATGTTGAAATTCATTTAGGGGACGGAGCTATAATTGCTTAAAGTTTAATTTTGCAACTTTTTAAAAATTAATATCTCAAGAATGGGAGGGGTAAATATGGTGGAGGTTTTACTGAGATCTTCTAAATATCATTAACTATAACATTCTATAAAATTAAGGTCATACAAGATCAACGACATTTTTTAGTTAACATAACATCACCGCTGGCTATAGCAAACGTGGACGGATATGTTCCCGATGTGGTAGACGCATAAATTATACCTCGTTGGACTCGTCTTGACCATACGAGTCGATTGAGACCATACGAGTCGATTGAGACCATACTCGAGGTCATCTGAGGTCAACACGAAAGTTCGAGTTTATTCGATCGAATTTCAATTCGAGCTTTATTTAACAAATAGAACATAGAAAAATGAAGCTAAATTAAACATATGTGATCTTAAGGTCACTTTCATGGTCACTTCCAGATCATCTTCATCTAATTTCTTCAACGTGAGTATGTTCCCAATGTAGAAACATAAATTATGCATCGTTGGAATCTTCCTGACCATAGTATTCGAATGAGCTCGCACTCGAGATCATTCAAATTCGTTTAACGTCATTTGATTTTTTCGACTTTGAAAGCCGAGTTTCGGGTTGACTCTAATACGGGGTGTATTTCGATTTTAAAATATATATAATTAATCGCTTGGAATAACTCCAGATATAAGATAACTGGGAGACGATGCTTGAGATCTTTTTTAACCTTATTTTAACAGTTACAATTTTTAAGTTTATTTAATGTTATGGTCAATAAGATCATAAAAACGCTCAGAATCGAAGATTTTTCTAATCAGTTGATCACATGATTATTTTAACGTTATGATAGTTTTGTGAAGGAGCACGGATTTGATTTGTCTAAAGTTATTCCAAGAGATTAATTTTATATATTTTAAAATCGAAATACACTCCGTATTAGAGTCAATCCGAAACTCGGCTTTCAAAGTCGAAAAAATCAAATGACGTTAAATGAATTTGAATCATCTCGAGTGCGAGCTCATTCGAATACTATGGTTCACATGTTATAGTTAATAATATTTAGAAGATCTCAGTAAAACCTCCACCATATTTACCCCTCCCATTCTTGAGATATTAATTTTTAAAAAAGTTGCAAAATTAAACTTTTAACAATTATAGCTCCGTCCCCTAAATGAATTTCAACATAAGTGTTATATATGTTGAATCTGTGTTTCATAAGGATTCAAATGAAATAATTTTCTGTGGGCTTGGCTAAAATTTTTTTGGAGGGCGTGGTTTCAAGTCAGTCCTAGAGGGGCGTGGCCAGCGACTTTTTTACTCCTTAAGTTATGTTGATTAATAGTATATAGGTGTACAATATCTTATTTAAAAAATTTAGACTCCCCGAATCCCTCCCCTCTCTAACCCAAATTTTGGTATTTATTCTTAAACCAAACTTAATGCATCCATTTAAACACTTGTTTTGCCACTACCACTTGGACCCATCAGTGCATTAATTGACACAAAATTTAATCCTCCACTAATATTATTAAGATTGACTTTCTCTTTTCTACTTAATTATGATTAAACACTATAGATGAGATCAGTACATGCGATAGCCAGTTCATTACTCATTTTAAGAGTTAAAATTCTTATCTATTCGTCAGATAAATAAATTCTTAGTTCAGTCAAATTTCATGTCTGACTCTTATCTAATTAAAATTCACTTCTAATATAAATTGTATAATGTATGGAAAAGTACTTCTAAGAAAGTTTTAAATTCAAATAAAACTTAATTTATATGCAACAAACAGGTTGTGCTTATTATAACCTACGAACTAATTATAAACTTATTTATGAGATCTTTGTTATCTTTTTTAAATCACTTAAGCGCAAAGTTGGACAAGTATAGTGTACATAGTTCTATATCTCAAAATCACCTCGTATTTGACATTGAAATAATTCAATAATTGCATCATCCAAAAGTGTAGTTAATCCTTGTGAAAGTATTTTTTACCAGACGAAAATCACTTATTACAGTTTTAATTGAGTTAAATATTGAGTTGAAAATCTGACTCGTGATTTAAAGTGATAGCAATAGATATGAACGAATTGAAATTGTACGAGATTTGAATTTATTTTGAGTTATGTAACAATATTTATTCGATATTTTCTAATAAACTACTTAAGGTATAACTTGTCATAACGGTCATATATTTATTATTTAATTTGCTAAAAAATAGCACCAATATCACTCGAAGAAATATCTCATGATAACACGAATTAAGGTGTAACTAATCATCTGGAAGGCATGAATAGAGTTTCTATCTTCAAACGGATAATAGTTGTAAGTCTATGAAATTGACCTTTATTTTTGGAACACGTCACAGAAGGCTTACTACTGATAGCAAGTTTCAACTGATACGCGATATCAGATTTCCTCAAGGATCATCATTAGTTTAGTAAGCGATAATATGGCCTAATTAAATAATACCATCCTTGAAAAAATCTACTTTTGCAATTTATACCTTGCAATTTATTAAATGCAATAAACTGTTATCGCATAACACACAGAAAAGACAAACAGGCTTATTTACAAATAACGATTAAGTTCTACCGAAAGTATGGCTTGACTGAAGGCTAACTTTAATCACTTGAGTTGTAACTTCAAATAACTACTTATGGATTTTTCATAGAAGAATTAACCACAATGTTATCACTTGAGATCGAGTCAGTTTTGTCAATATGAAAATTGTCAATTGAGTTATAACTTTTTCAAGTTGTTGCTTAAGTGGCATTAGTCAATAAGGCTGAAAAATTCATTCAAAGTCGCACTTCAGTTAAAGTTCTATTAAATCATATCAGGTAACACTAAATTGATATATTTTGAGATATTAGTAAATGCTTATTTTCTCATTAAAACATTAGCTCGTTTTTAACTGTGGGTAAAACACTAATCAAAAACTATAATTAAAGTAAAACCTAAAAATTTTAGCTGGAGATAACCGGTTATTACTCGTGTTCACTCAATAAATGCGTACAGCTTGCTTCATTGAAATGTTTGAAAAAGTTCAGAAATGGTGCGTAAAGAGTAGTTTTCTTTTGAGAAGAAAGCTATAAAAATGATAAAAACAATATTAGACGATAAAATGTTTACTTTGCTCACAATTCACTGATTAAAAAGTTGAAAAATGTTAAAATGACTCAAAACCAAAGTTTAAGAATTTTAGTAAAAGTTGCATTAAAACTTCATAGACAACAAACATGCGTTCGTGATAAAAGTTTTTATACTATTATACTATAAACAAATGAATTAAATTTTATTGTTTGACAATTCCCTTAATTTCCATTACCATGTATAGTCCCGAATTTAAATATATTTCAAGGCAACTAGCTGTATAATTGAGAATTTATTAATAGCCAGTAGTAACTAGAGTGAGGTGATGCGTTAGGATACGTCCAACGAATTATTCATGTATTTGTAAAAGGTATACCTAATTATAAAAAAGACAAATTATGTACTGTACACGTATTAATAGCTAAGAGTGTATGCGAGGAAACGCATAGCAACTAGCTCATCATCAGATAATATCTATACCTAACGTATTAAGTTTTAGGTGTATGGTCTGTTAAAGCTGACGACAGAAGTTAAACTAATTAACATGGATCAGTTTAGATGAAAATATTTTAGGATAAACTATGATTGGCCAAAAAATTTCAGAAGTCGGCGTGACAAGTTTCAACATTTCCCCACAAATGATGTTAGTTTTCAGAGAAGTATTTGAAGTCAGCTTTTAGTTATAATGCCTATAATCAAAGTTAATAAAGAATTATTGGATAGATGTTTTTCGTTTAGTTAAAAATATCATAATTTCTGCGTTATAGCTCATTAAACTCCAGTCACGAATTTTGAGTCGAACATAACTTTGCGATTATGAATCCAAAGAACTTGGTATTAATTTCAAATGGAAGACCTTAGAATGTTTTTCAAACTCAGTCTTTTGACTAAAGATCAAGAGCCAAATTCTATCACTACGAAGGAAATTTATTTAAATATTGAAAATGAGACTCCAGCGAACATGACTGGTATGTTCCTCAGGTCGTGAAAAAATAAACTTTAAATCGTTGGACTCGTGTCAACGATAGGAATCTGTCGGCTTCGTATTGGATGTTGTGGAAGATCATTCCGAAAATTACCTCAGGGTACCTAATTTTTAGCTAAATATAGGTATCAAGTTATAAAGTAATGCACGGATAGTTATATCAAATTCATTTAATTTTGAATTAAATGTAATCTGCTTCTATTCAAGGTTTATTTCTGTTTTAACTTTGAATTAACAGGATTATATTGATAATATCATTTACCATTCAGCGAATTACAGTCTTTAATGCAAATCTGTTTTCTACAACTACAACATGACTACAAGCACTGAAAACTAAACTTTCAAAGCCATAGGCTGTGTATCTGTGAGTCGCTCAATAATAGGGAAATTTGAAGAAAAATATATTAATGTTTAAATAATTAATATTTTAGAAAGAGGGTCAAAAGAAGGTCATTAGTTATCAAAATTGAAAAATTAACTAATTTAACTGCAAACGAATGCTTCAGATAGTTCTCAAGAGTTAGCAGCATTCTATTCATTCTTTTAGTTTCGTATCCTTATCATATAAATAAATAAAAACTTATTTGTTTAATTGTTTGTATTCGTGAAGTTATATATAGTTCATGAATCGTCTAATAGTTTAATACCAATGATCTAATTTGTTTACAAACCGGCTCATAGCCTAAAGTGAAGTTTTCGAATTTCATTCAACAATAGATAAAGCAAAACTCGACTAAATTATGAGCTTATGAGAGAAAGACATTAACAAATTAATAAAAAAAAGCATATAGAAAAATATGGTAATGTTTCGGAATAGGAGGCAGTCAGAGAAAATTTGTTGTTCGCCACTTTTACCCTGAAACCAATTCGCAATCTGCATGAACTTAACACAAGCATTGTAATTTTCTTTTGGTACTTCTACTATTGTTTCTCAATTTTTCTCTTAATTATATACAGTTAAGTCAAAATATACAGATAAAAATTTTGATTTTCAAATAAAAACATTGATTTTAATGTTAGAAATTAAACTATAAATTTTCTTTATTACTCGTTAACATTTGTCTCGTAAAGTGTGTTAAAACTGAATACTTTTTATCCGCTTCTATAAAACTCTATTCAAATTTATTCTGACTTAATAACCGCACTTATCTTTATAAAATTTACTTATACTTCCTTAATTATTTGCATATGTTTTCAAACTTATTTGTAACAAGAATCCTACAGTAGGCTTGGAAAAATCCCCATTATGGGATTTTTCAGTTAGCGTATTACTACTGCCTCATATTCCGAAAGCCTACCAAAAATATTAATTTTCATAAACGTTTCGATCAGTTGTTATTTCCTGTTATAATAATCATTTCCATTAGGCAGGAAATCAAACTATAATTGACGACATTATGCGACATTCTATACATCAGTTATGAAATGTTTCATTTTAATAGATATTTATAAAGGTTTATTAGCAACAAACTAATCATAATTTGAAGCTCTTAGTCCATTAATATAACGTGTACACAAACTGCGTCTCAATTGACTGTTGAAACTTTCGACGAAGTGCTGTTTATCTTTGCAAAGAGATGTAAATGAAAAATTGAGGTCCTGTTTACTATTTTGTTCGACCAAAGATTTCTTAAAAGATTTCTATTTACGACTTGATTAATTTAATTAATGCATAGCTCTGACTACAAAAACTTCAATGTTGACTACTTATTATTGAATGACTCCTAAAAGTGTTTAGCTTTGAAGATATTATTTTTGATTTCTTAAGGCGTAATTCAAAGATTTTTCTCCTTCTAAGTCAAAAAATCGGAGTAAACCAAATATTTTTAGAATTTTATTTTGACTGGTTAGCAGACCTGTATAAAATATGTAAATTCATGTTTTTTCTATGACTTATAATAATCAATTTGAGTCAATATATACACGAATCAGGTAGAAACGATGCATTTGAGAGGCACTTGATTCTACATATTCTCGCATATTTTAGTTTTTCGTACATATTTTGTATACTTTCCCTGTGTTTGCATCGAAAATTTAAATTCATTCCTGAATTCTTTGAAAAATTACAAAGGAAAAATGTGGTGCTGTCAACTTCAGTACAATTTTTAGCTGAATTTGAAGTGAAATTATCGTCAGTTGACTCTGACATCGTAGACATCGTGAAACAGAGATATAAAATGCTGATCGAAAGGAATGATAATTGGGAGTCACTGAAGGCAATTATTCATATAATGAATGGTAATGATAACGAAATCCTCAAAATATATACTCCTGAAGAAATTTCATGTTTCAAGTACACTCCCATTACTTGTGATATTGAAAGATCTTTCTCTAATTACAAATTGATTCTCTCAGATCGCAGACAAAGTTTTCTCTTCGAGAACCTCAAAAAGACATTTATTATCAATTGTAATGCAATAAATTTTGAAAATTGAACGAACATATTTTGTCACATATTTTACTGGTTTTTCATGCATAAATAATTATTTTACAAATTTTCGCACATATTTTGTACAGGTCTGCTGATTAGAAATATTTTAATTTCATTTATAAGCATTTAAAATGTTATTGGTTAATTAATTAAATAGAAATTTTGACATATTTTTCATGAAATTTTCAACAAGAAGACGCTGTAAATCATAAACTAATGTAATAGGAGATAGTTTCGAATTTTTAAAACCCAATCTTACGTCAAAATCTCGATGACCTTCAAATGAAAGACTTGACACTACATTTTCTTCTTTTGCGAAGTGATGTCAATTATCTTATCTCTGGCTTCTCATAGATAAGACCAGTTTTATGCGTGTTTTCTACAAAATTATTTTTCTGTAGATTTTAAATCTAACCAATTAGTCAATATTTTTTTGTTTGAGAAATAACTCTTATTAATTCAAATGATACAATAATGGAAATGACTCGAATGACGATTATGTTTATGATTATGAAAGTGGTGCTGAAGAAATAAATAATCAAACTGATGCTCCAATAGATAAAACTTTAAGTGAGGTTAAAGTTAGTGTTGATAGTGATCAAGAAGATAATAGTACTAAAAGTAACATTGATATCGAAAAGACAACAATTGAAATTAATATTACGACTACTGAAAAGTCAAGAGTTGATACTCTAAGTCCTGATAGTACAGAAAGTCCTGGTAATACTGAAAGTCCTGGTAGTACTGAGAGTCCTGATAGTACTGAAAGTTCTAGTGGTACTAAAAGTCCCGAAAGTACTGAAAGTGATCATGAAAGAGAAACAACTGGTGATGAAGACAATGATTCTGGAGAAGATGGAGAACAAGGAAGTGATAGTTGTGACGATGAGAAATTGTTGGATAAGTTAAGGAATATTCACGAAGAGGGGAAGAATTTAACGCTTACTAAACATGTGGAAAATATTAACGAAACATTTGATAGATTGAATCATGTGAGATCTAGGGATTTGTGATATAGGGATTTGTTTGATATGATATAGGGATATGGTATAGGGTATAGGGTATAGGGTATAGGGTATAGGGGTATGGTATAGGGATATGGTATGATATGGGTCATGTGTGATATAGGGATTTGTTTAAGCGGGATAGAAGCACTATGCTAGAGCTTTTGGGTTTTGTCTCTAGTCTTGATGTGCTTCTATCTCTTGAATGCTTTGCTTCTTATTTTGCTATTAAACGCCCCGATAATAAAAAAGCCTATCTCTTAAAGCATTGAAACGAGTAAAACGCACTTAAGGTTGCGTTTCAAAAATGTTTACAAAAATCAAACTCATTGAAACTTAAATATGAAATTTATTATTTGTAACGTGTAATTAAACATATTCTAGATCAGATTCATCAGAATAATCTGATTCTTCAGAATTATAATTAAATTGAGATAAAAGGTCAATATAAAATTTTCTATTACAACAAACTTTGACTTCTGTAAACTCTATACTCTTAATAAATTTATAGAAAAATGTCATAATTATTGGCTCTGATAACTTAAAAATTACTCAATTTTACTACAAAACTATTCGACTGTCAACTTGTTCAATAATAAATCTGCCTGCATTACTGATCACGGCTTTCATTTCTGTTGGCAAAAATGATTTAATTTTGAAAATAAGTCTCTTTAAATTTGTTTTGAATCTCACATATCATATCAGATGATTATCGCTATGAGGGAAAATAGCTGTCTTAAAACATTGAACAAAACCAGTTTAAGTACTCTAGTACTGAATAGGGCTAATATATATAATGTAAAATTCTTAATAAGGGTATAGGTAGTGCTTTCAATGAACATAGTCTTAAGTATAATTTATTGGTTAATCACTTGAATGACATTGAAAATCGTTGCGTTTCGCAAAAAGCTTATGCTTTAGTATAAAATTTTGGCATTTCTATCTCAGAGGCTAGCAAATAACTAGTACTTAATTTTGTGTAGAATTTTTCATTGAGAATAAAGTAAAACAAAGATAAAATGTCCAAAATTTTAATGAAGTTGTTATATATTTGTCTGTTAGCTTTATTGGTTTATAATAATGATGCGAGAAGTAGTGAAGATAGTACGGAGAGTGATTATGAGTATGAAAACGAAACTTCCATCAATGATTCTGAGAATGGTCATAATGACACTGATGATTACGATAGTAATGAACTCATTGAGGATAATGATTGCGAAGAGAAGCCAAGTTTTTTAGAAAAAGTCAAGCTTATTCATAAGGAAGCAAAAAATGTCACCATCACTAAACACGTTAAACACATTAATCAAACTTTTGATTTGGCCAGAAGTGCTCGGAATGCCTTAAGATCTTTATTTACAACTGATGGAAGAGCAGGATTAGAGTTTTTGGAGTTTTTATCCGAAATCGATATTCATTGGTCATCTCAATGTTCAACAGCGTTGTTCAGAATCCTATCATCATTGAGAAAATTAGACTTTTGGGCTCTTAAATGTAAGTTTAGAGTTGAGATATAGACTTGAAAAAAAATATCCAGGGATTTAAGTAATTACGAGAAAACTTGAAGAACTTGAAGAAAACATGTTGAGAAATAGTTAGAGATTTCAAATTAATAAATGCCAAAAATGTTTTTCTTATTAAACGCTTACATTCAATGACTCTTCTTGAGTTTTCGCTTTTGTCTTGAGTTTGCATAAGAGTGAGACTTACAATAACGACACCTGTGAAACAGTGTTAAAGCTAGTTCAGCTATTAATTTAACACTTTTACATTTACTTCAAGAAAGAAAGACTTCGAAAATTACTAAATAACAAAAATAGATATCATTTTGACAGAAAAAATTATGTCAACAATGGTATAGCTCTAAGTAATTGATTGGTCTTTTGAATTTCAGTCCCTGACTCTAGTGGTCGTTTCATACCACCTGGTTTTGCTGAAGGTGTATCATCAAGTTTTGGTGATTACGATGAATGTCTAAACATAGAAAGTCCCAAAAGTGAAAATAACAATCCAATAATCAAAGGACAGTATTGTTTAATGAAAGTGATAATGCCCTTCCCTTCAATGAGTTCCCTTAAAGAAGAAGATCCTATCGCCAATCAGCAATTTGGTTTTCTAAGTAATTACAATCTACATAAATTGTCTACAGTTAAGAGTCTGGTTGAAACATTAAATCTATCAAATGGTACTGTTTATCGGTTGGGAATATGCGTACCACATGATTGTAGTGCATATGAAATTGAAGATATGCTTAATAAAAGTGAGTCAAACTTTATATTAAACTGTGCTCGAGACAAGTTAACCCATCAATATTTTTATATTGAATAAATAGATTGTTTGAAAATGACTTAACATTTATATTCAGTCTTTCAGCCGATTACAAAATTCCCGCTAGAAGTAGGTCCTAAATGTTATGTCAAAAATGAAGTAAAAACTTTGGATAAATGGGAATTGACTTCAATGTAAAGTTATTCCAAACAATTATGATAGTAAATCGTAAAAATTTTCAAAAACTTATATTTCGTTTCTAGTGTAATACTAACAGTCTTAACAGTATTAGTCTTACTGAGTACTGGTCTGGAGATTTATAACAATCGGAAAGGGTTTGAAATTCCTGAAAATGTTTCAGAGCCTTCAGCACAAATCAATAATTTGTGGTTTTCGTTCTCAATCATAAAAAATACTCGGTTACTATTTGCTGAAAATGATAGATTCGAAGCACTCGACACAATAAGGCTTCTTGTAATAATCATCGTCCACATCGGGCACTTATATTCGTTGACAACATCAATAGGAGTGATATCATTAAAGAAAGTCTACAGCGAAATAATGTTCAAAATATACGAGGATAACAAATATGTTTTCGTCAGAAACCCACTAGTTCTTGATGTGTTGTTTACATTAAGGTTTGATTAACCAGTTCTCAGTTGAATTGAGAAAAATAATCACAATTCATTTTTAGCGGTTTTCTACTATCGTATCGATTATTGATAAAATTGGAAAAGTCAAAGGGCCGCTTCAATTATTTAGTATATTTAGTATTTAAGCGGTATATCAGATTTTCGGTACTGATGTTTGGGTCAATATTTTTCTATTATTTATTACCATTTTCTGGTGACGGACCGATTTGGGATACTGGCATTAATTGGATTCTGCCTCCGTGTAAAGATCCATATGTTTTGCTCAAAAGCCTTCTTTTCATAACTAACTTCAGTGAAACTACGAGCGAATTGACCATTCAAAGAGTGAGTTTTTCTGGTTCATTTATTTCGTGTATAAATATTATCCATTCAAAAAAGATATCTTGAATTTAAAATAATTAAATATAAAAATATTTTAAAGATTAAAAATATTCGAAATGAATGTCAACTATCATAAAAAGTTCTTTATGAGAATGAATAATCTTTATTTAAATTTTTCAGTGCAATCCTCCGACTTGGTTCTTATCAGCATTACTGCAATTAATAATAATAGGACTGATTTTTGTAATAACATATTTTAAGAAACCCATCCTTGGTCTCTGTGCTATAATCTCAGCTATAATTATGGGCTGTTTTGCCAGTATTGCTCCACATATATTATTTGGCATAAAATCCTATTTACAAATATGGGAACTCGAATCAGTCACATTCATTATGTCTAATTCGTTCATATGGTATCACTTGACTTCTAATAATTATTTGACCAGTTTTTTCGTCGGTATCTCGTTTGGATATCTTATGAGAAAAGAAATATCTTTCAGTCGAATGCAGGAGAGATTGTTTTGGATTATATCGACAGTTAAGGTTCTAACTGTCTATTTCTGGCACAATAGCTTTTGGAGATTAGATAGATCAGCCCCACTTTGGAGTGTATTACTCTGGCATTCAGTTGGAAAGTTATTTTTTAGTCTAGGGTTTGCGTGGATTATATACGCCTGCTGTACGGGAAGAGGAGGTTAGGATTAGTTAAATTATTCATAAGTTGATAGTTAAATTTGGAAAATTTCTTATTTTTATAAATTAATAATTTTCTAAAAAATGACGCTAAGGATATTTAAATCAATTGCTCTCATGGCGTGGATTTCGACCTATGGCTCGACTTTCTTTTGGCATTTATTTATTACATACCTTGGTCGTATTACATCGTATATTCACTGTTAGGGATGTTTATGTGATGACCGACAAACTAATGGTAAATAAATTATTTATGAATATAATAAAAATAAATTGATAATAAATACTAAACTTTTATGTTTATAGCTAGAACATTTTTTCGTTGACTTGATATATGTTACAATTCTGGCTTATATTTTCTATATACTGATAGAGGGTCCGTTCACTAACTTGTTTAGCTTAGTCTTCAGTCAGAAACCCGTCAAAGAATTGAAGCATTTCAATAATAGCAATAATAATGATAATAATCACGTATCAAAACTGTAACTCAGTAAATATAAAATCAATGTGAAGTTAATTTAATGTCAACTTTTAATTTGTTCAGACTACGGCTGCCAGGTCAATTGGCACCAAAAATCGGAGAAAAATATTAAAGGGTTCCCCTTATAAAAAAAATACAATAATGTTTATAAAAGCTAAATTTTTGCACTAAAATTGGCAAAATTTGTTTAGTTAAATTTAAAATCGTTAAAGGTTCAAAAGTAAAATTGCTCAAAGAAGTAATCTAAATCAAAAACTAAAGCAAAGAAAGAGTTTAAGTAAGTCAAAAATGGGTGCACTTAAGTCATCAATAACGACAAATTATTGAAGACGGCGAAAGTTATTTGATAAATGATGGTTCAAATGGTTACGACAGTGATTCATGTTCAGCACGCCCATCTCTTAAATCTGGATTTGTTGAGTAATTGTTCAAAAATTTAAAGAGAAATGAAGAAATTGCCAGAAAGCTATCTCCAAAGCCTGTTGTCCCGTACTAGAACTTGAATACTCATAGCTACGTACAACAGACCAATGCCAGCAATTAACTAAACTAAAATTATTTATCAATTATTACGTTAATTATATGTAAAATGTCTTTTATTTCATTCATTAACAAAAAAATGATAAAAAATTAAATTTTCTACTCATTTTTCTCCGAAAATAATATTAAATACAAACTAAACTTAATAATGATTTTACGAATAAATACCCGAATATTAATTCTGTTTCAACCAATAATTAAGGTTCTTTTTCAGACTTTTTATGCATCAGTTTTAAACACAATTCGATTGTGTGGGGATGAATTTTCATACTAAAAATTGTTAAAGCTGTAGATTCTTACTTGCAGTCTGAGGCTGAAGCTGGAACCTGGAGAACAAGCATCAATGCTGGAGGCTAGCGTAAAGCTAGGGATGTGGCATCCTTTTTCAGCGAAAATATTCAGGAATTATGAATTTTCGCCATTGTTGAGATAGCTATTCACATTCAATACAAAAATTTTCTAAACAAGATTACTTGTTCTATTTATTTTAAAAACATATCTATAATTCGAACACAAGCTCAATTATATGACTGGAAAATATTGCAAGTCAATTCGAGTTAGGTTCAATCATCCAAAATACATATGCCCCTATCACGCCACGTCTCCAAAATTCATTTTTCAATACTCGGTTTTCCCAGTAGCAAATCAGAAAATAATCGACACTTTAGTCCTTACCAAATTCATCGTTTAAAAAAATTGATAGAGATATCAAACTGAATCCTTTTTGAGAATATTCCAATATCTAAAAAATATCATTGAAATTTCAAAAATCGTAAAACTTTTAAAAGTGATTTCATCACTGTCATTTTTCTTAAAAAGAACGAATTTGTTAAGGACTAAAGTATCAATTACTTTCTGGATTTAAGGTAGGAATACTGAACACTGAAAAATGAATTCTGAATATGTAGCTTAATTATGTACATTAGCATTTTAGATGATTGAACTTAACTCAAAGTGACTTCAAGTATTGATCTACTTTCAAATTATTACCTTTGGGTTGTCCCACACAATTCCTCGTTAGCTATTGATATTTCTGTATTTCTATAAACGTTTTTCAACAGATGACATACCGTTTTGGTGCTCATTCATAAAAATGTTCACATCAGATGAAAAATTCAACGTTGTAACAATCAATTGTAAAAATTGAATTGCACTCAGAAGTGCAAGATTATATCTGAAATTCTGGGCTAAAAGTAATCCTTCTTTTAATCTTTCTTTGGTTTCACGACAACTGCCATTGAAAGCAAAGTTGAATTCAAGACAGCCGTCAGGTTTTATCATATTATGATTAATTATAAAACGTAATACGAAAGCTAGACCCAAACTAACAATAATTTGCATTATTAATGCTCTCCATTGAAAAACGTAAGTATAAGTCATTGTTTGCAATAATAGATTTCCTAAATCTATTGCCTTAAATCGTTTATCTGTTATTCTAATACCATCGGAGGACAGAATCGTCTCATTATTACATCTCATTTGTGATGTTCTATCACTTAATTGTCTCACTTTATTACTACTTATTCCTTCAAAAGAAACTTTTAGCATCACTTCTATAGGGACTTGAAACTTACGACACAATATGACATTCAATCAAATGTGTTCTGAGATCTTGTGGTAGATCCAAATACACACAAAGATCTCCTATTCCTAAGACACAGATATTGTCGAACATCTTAAATAAGTCATTATTTAGTTGGTGTATACTTGTTATGATTGACATCATGTGATTTCGAGATAAGTTTTTCAGGCATTTAATTACCTTTAATTTGAGAATATCATGAAATATTTTTTTGAATATCAAACCTAAGAATTTTTTATATATAAAATCTCAAAATTTGCTGCATTGCTATCGAGTCCAGTAGTCAGCTCATCAATGCATAGTACGCTAGGCTTTTTATAAGTTAATTCTGAAGCTATAACTAAGCGCTTCAATTCACTACCACTATAATTGTCAACTAAATTGTCAGCGATATCACTGATCTACAATTCATTCATCAATTCATACTAGTTTTATGCTTAATTTCTATATTTTCATTACTATTCTTCAGTTTTGAGGCATAATTCGAAGTTTGTCTAACAGTCAAACCTTTAAATGTTTGATCTCGATAAATGAAACATGTGCGAATTTTCTCCTTAGAATTCAAGCAAATTTTGGTATTTATTCTTAAACCAGACTTAATGCATCCATTCAAACACTTGTTTTGCCACTACCACTTGGACCCATCAGTGCATTAATTGACACAAAATTTAATCCTCCACTAATATTATTAAGATTGACTTTCTCTTTTCTACTTAATTATGATTAAATACTATAGATGAGATCAGTACATGCGATAGCCAGTTCATTACTCATTTTAAGAGTTAAAATTCTTATCTATTCGTTAGATAAATAAATTCTTAGTTCAGTCAAATTTCATGTCTGACTCTTATCTAATTAAAATTCACTTCTAATATAAATTGTATAATGTATGGAAAAGTACTTCTAAGAAAGTTTTAAATTCAAATAAAACTTAATTTATATGCAACAAACAGGTTGTGCTTATTATAACCTACGAACTAATTATAAACTTATTTATGAGATCTTTGTTATCTTTTTTAAATCACTTAAGCGCAAAGTTGGACAAGTATACTGTACATAGTTCTATATCTCAAAATCACCTCGTATTTGACATTGAAATAATTCAATAATTGCATCATCCAAAAGTGTAGTTAAGACTTGTGAAAGTATTTTTTACCAGACGAAAATCACTTATTACAGTTTTAATTGAGTTAAATATTGAGTTGAAAATCTGACTCGTGATTTAAAGTGATAGCAATAGATATGAACGAATTGAAATTGTACGAGATTTGAATTTATTTTGAGTTATGTAACAATATTTATTCGATATTTTCTAATAAACTACTTAAGGTATAACTTGTCATAACGGTCATATATTTATTATTTAATTTGCTAAAAAATAGCACCAATATCACTCGAAGAAATATCTCATGATAACACGAATTAAGGTGTAACTAATCATCTGGAAGGCATGAATAGAGTTTCTATCTTCAAACGGATAATAGTTGTAAGTCTATGAAATTGACCTTTATTTTTGGAACACGTCACAGAAGGCTTACTACTGATAGCAAGTTTCAACTGATACGCGATATCAGATTTCCTCAAGGATCATCATTAGTTTAGTAAGCGATAATATGGCCTAATTAAATAATACCATCCTTGAAAAAATCTACTTTTGCAATTTATACCTTGCAATTTATTAAATGCAATAAACTGTTATCGCATAACACACAGAAAAGACAAACAGGCTTATTTACAAATAACGATTAAGTTCTACCGAAAGTATGGCTTGACTGAAGGCTAACTTTAATCACTTGAGTTGTAACTTCAAATAACTACTTATGGATTTTTCATAGAAGAATTAACCACAATGTTATCACTTGAGATCGAGTCAGTTTTGTCAATATGAAAATTGTCAATTGAGTTATAACTTTTTTCAAGTTATTGCTTAAGTGGCATTAGTCAATAAGGCTGAAAAATTAATTCAAAGTCGCACTTCAGTTAAAGTTCTATTAAATCATATCAGGTAACACTAAATTGATATATTTTGAGATATTAGTAAATGCTTATTTTCTCATTAAAACATTAGCTCGTTTTTAACTGTGGGTAAAACACTAATCAAAAACTATAATTAAAGTAAAACCTAAAAATTTTAGCTGGAGATAACCGGTTATTACTCGTGTTCACTCAATAAATGCGTACAGCTTGCTTCATTGAAATGTTTGAAAAAGTTCAGAAATGGTGCGTAAAGAGTAGTTTTCTTTTGAGAAGAAAGCTATAAAAATGATAAAAACAATATTAGACGATAAAATGTTTACTTTGCTCACAATTCACTGATTAAAAAGTTGAAAAATGTTAAAATGACTCAAAACCAAAGTTTAAGAATTTTAGTAAAAGTTGCATTAAAACTTCATAGACAACAAACATGCGTTCGTGATAAAAGTTTTTATACTATTATACTATAAACAAATGAATTAAATTTTATTGTTTGACAATTCCCTTAATTTCCATTACCATGTATAGTCCCGAATTTAAATATATTTCAAGGCAACTAGCTGTATAATTGAGAATTTATTAATAGCCAGTAGTAACTAGAGTGAGGTGATGCGTTAGGATACGTCCAACGAATTATTCATGTATTTGTAAAAGGTATACCTAATTATAAAAAAGACAAATTATGTACTGTACACGTATTAATAGCTAAGAGTGTATGCGAGGAAACGCATAGCAACTAGCTCATCATCAGATAATATCTATACCTAACGTATTAAGTTTTAGGTGTATGGTCTGTTAAAGCTGACGACAGAAGTTAAACTAATTAACATGGATCAATTTAGATGAAAATATTTTAGGATAAACTATGATTGGCCAAAAAATTTCAGAAGTCGGCGTGACAAGTTTCAACATTTCCCCACAAATGATGTTAGTTTTCAGAGAAGTATTTGAAGTCAGCTTTTAGTTATAATGCCTATAATCAAAGTTAATAAAGAATTATTGGATAGATGTTTTTCGTTTAGTTAAAAATATCATAATTTCTGCGTTATAGCTCATTAAACTCCAGTCACGAATTTTGAGTCGAACATAACTTTGCGATTATGAATCCAAAGAACTTGATATTAATTTCAAATGGAAGACCTTAGAATGTTCTTTCAAACTCAGTCTTTTGACTAAAGATCAAGAGCCAAATTCTATCACTACGAAGGAAATTTATTTAAATATTGAAAATGAGACTCCAGCGAACATGACTGGTATGTTCCTCAGGTCATGAAAAAATAAACTTTAAATCGTTGGACTCGTGTCAACGATAGGAATCTGTCGGCTTCGTATTGGATGTTGTGGAAGATCATTCTGAAAATTACCTCAGGCTACCTAATTTTTAGCTAAATATAGGTATCAAGTTATAAAGTAATGCACGGATAGTTATACCAAGTTCATTTAATTTTGAATTAAATGTAATCTGCTTCTATTCAAGGTTTATTTCTGTTTTAACTTGGAATTAACAGGATTATATCCTGTTCTTTAAATATTTGGTAAATATTATTGAAGCTAGACTTTTGTACCTTCTAACCAAATATAATATCAAAAAACATCGCTAGAATTACATATTGAAAAATTCATAACCACGGCCCCTAAATCAGATAAGGTTAGAGGAAGGCTTCTCAATTAATAGATAAAGCTTTATAGAGGGTTCATATAGGCACAAAATGCTTAAGTCTAACCCTTGATAAAATACTCAATGAAGTCAACTGTTCTAATAGCTATGAATTGTGTGCAATCAACTTGAATAATACGATAGCTTTCTATAAGGACCCAGAGTTCTATATCAAAGTTTTGTCGAAGACAATTTAAGACTTCATGGAATTTATAAACGATGGATCAGACATTTCAAGCTACTCAGTAAAAATTTTATTGATAAGAATTAAAAAGATTGCGAGATAAACAACTTTGAATAAGTGACATAATTCCTTTCAAAATCCATCTAGATATTGAATACGCCACATTCTCCAATGTCGAAACAATACCTAAATACTTTTGAATGTATTTGAGTCTTCACTCAGTAGTAAGTTATCAATTGAATAGATTATTGGTGCCTTATTCCTGTATTTAATCAAATTTAGTGCAGATCTGTCAATTTAAAGACTTATTTGAACGGATATGGACTTGATGAAATTGCAACAAAAACGACTATCGCATTGACTATGATAACGACTAAAAAATTACTGAAAGTGATTGCTTTTATAATATTATTATTATATATATATATATATATTAATATATTTAAATGAAATTACTTAATCATAACATGTAGATTAAGAACATTATTTAGACACAATTTTTCTTGAATTATTTTATATTTTGAATAAAACATGAGAGTTTGCTTTCGTTTCGGATAGAAATAGGTAATCAATTAAAGAGATTAATAAAATAGACAAAAAATATATCACAGAGTTTCAACCTAGTTTTGTTATTCTAATTTAATACCATTTCTGGTGTTTTTTACAATGAAATTCTCTTTCCATAAATCAGAAACATCTGTAAAATTATGTATACATTTAAATACAATAATTAAACCTTTAATTTATCTTCCTAATTGGAGTGGTTCTAGATTAAGATATTCTAGTCTCTGTTGGTAATTCATATTAAATAAACTATTTTTGAAGCAGATACATTTAGTTATATTCCTCTGAACTGATTCAATCTAATCGACCTGTGTACTATTCGGAACCCAACTTAAGTTTGCATATTCCAAAAGAGGTAATATATATGTTTTATAGAACAATATAATTTGCAAATTTACACAATCTTCTCAGAAAACTCAATTTTTTCATACAAGAATTGAATACTCTATCTGTTTGTTCATTAAAACTTAAATTTTCATCGATAATAATACTTAAATGCTTATGAGAGTCCTTTTTGGGATGGACTCATTATTAATAACATAATCTTCAATATCAATATTTTTTCTGAGTGCAACTCTCATGTGAACAGAATTTTGAGCATTAAGCTTAAGATTGTTATGTGCACTCCAAACTTGAATGTCGTTCAAATCAATTTGTAATAGCCTCTGGTCTTCTTCGGTATAAATAATCTTTGCTAAGTACACAATCGTCAGCATATTGAAAGAGTTTGGCAAATGCTATGATGGGAGGGTGATCTCTAACAAATTGAAAAAAGAGTAGAACAGCCCCACCCTGTGGAACCCCTGAATTTATTGCTACCAAAACAGAAATAGCAGATTTGAAAACAACATAAAAGTTTCTCCCATATAAAAGGCTAGCAATAATAGTTAAACATTGGCCTGCTATTCCTATTGAGTATAACTTTTCTAGTAGTAGACCGTGGGATACTTTAATCGAAAGCATTGCTGTAGTCAAGGAATACTAAGTCAATGCAAAGAACATTCGGATCATTCAAACCCATAGAAATATCAGATATTAAGTTTATTAATTAAGTAGATGTATTTAGACCTGTTCGAAAACCATATTGAATATCAGGGATAAGAAATTTATTTGTTACGTAAGAATTCAAATATTGAATATAAGTTTTTCGAAAAGTTTAAGGATATTAATACTATCAGTATGTTTGATAAGTTTGTGTAATGAAATACTAATAGTGATTTATTCTGTGATTTCTCAACAAATCACTTAAATATGACCTAAATGATGATAATTGACCTGATCCATCTTTTTCCGCCACTTGCCGAAGATTTGGTGCACTCCTTTTGTGAATTTTCGAAAGAGAGAAAATTACCAAAATGATGACACACTTGACACAAACCTCCATCACGTCAAGGTTGATTGAGCACAATCCGATGCGCTCTTCCAGTTGACACTTTGACATTTTCAACTAACTGACTGACCCGGTTGTTTGGATATCTTATTCAGAGGACTAACTATAGGCTTGGATTCTACGTGATCTCTTCGAATCCACTGCAGACAGCTTCTTGAGGGAAAACCTGATCAACCGGGTCAAGCAGTAAGCAGAACTAGTGAACATGTTAGCGGGAGAAAGTATCAAGTTATACGCAGTATTCTTCAAGCAGTGAAAGTTTGAGTTGAAAAAGTGCCTTCACAGGCTATTTTCTTCTTTTTTCAATGGAGGAGGAGAAAATTAAAAAATTTTTTGGCAAGTCATATTGACTAATGGGTCAGGTCAATCATCCCCATTTAGGTCATGTTTGAATAATTTGTTGAAAAATCGCTGAAAAAATCACTATTAGTATTTCATTACGCAAACTTATCAAACATACTGATATACAGTAATAATAGATATAAAAAACTTTCAGCTTCTCTTTTGCATTGTTGTATTGGTAGGGAAAAGCAACTGTTAGTTTCCAACAGGATATCATCAAATGAATTATTTTCTAGTTGATAATATCATTTACCATTCAGCGAATTACAGTCTTTAATGCAAATCTGTTTTCTACAACTACAACATGACTACAAGCACTGAAAACTAAACTTTCAAAGCCATAGGCTGTGTATCTGTGAGTTGCTCAATAATAAGGAAATTTGAAGAAAAACATATTAATGTTTAAATAATTACTATTTTAGAAACAGAGTCAAAAGAAGGTCGTTAGAGTTATCAAAATTGAAAAATTAACTAATTTAGCTGCAAATGAATGCTTGAGATCATTTTGAAGAGTTAGCAGCATTCTATTCATTATTTTAGTTTCGTATCCTTATCATATAAATAAATAAAAACTTGTTTGTTTAATTGTTTGTATTCGTCAGGTTATATATAGCGCATGAATCGTCTAATAGTTTAATACCAATGGAGTTTAGTTCCAATGGTCTAATTTGATTACAAACCGGCTCATAGCTTGAAGTAAAGTTTTCGTATTTCATTCAATAATAGATAAAGCAAAACTCGACTAAATTATGAGCTTAAGAGAGAGCGACAGAAACAAATTAATAAAATAAAGCATATAAAAAATATTGATTTTCATAAACATTTCGATCATTTGTTATTTCCTGTTATAACAATCATTTTCATTAGGCAGGAAATCAGACTATAATTGACGACATTATACATCAGTTATGAAATGTTTCATTTTAATAGATATTTATAAAGGTTTATTAGCAATAAACTAATCATAATTTGAAGCTCTTAGTCTATTAATATAACGTGTACTCAGACTGCGTCTCAATTGATTGTTCAAACTTTCGACAAAGTGTTGTTTTTCTTTGCAAAGAGATGTAAGTAAAAAATTGAGGCTCTGTTTACTATTTTCTTGGACGAAAGTTTCGTATTTACGACTTGATTAATTTAATTAATGCATAGCTCTAACTACAAAAACTTCAATGTTGACTACTTGTTATTGAATTACTCCTAAAAGTGTTTAGCTTTGAAGATATTATTTTTGATTTCTTAAGGCGTAATTCAAACATTTGTCTCCTTCTAAGTGAAAAAATCGGAGTAAACGAAATATTTTTAGAAAAATTTTACTTTAATTTTTGAAATAAACATTTGAAGTTTTATTGATTAATAATTAATTAAATAGAGATTTTGACATATTTTTCATGAAATTTTCAACAAGAAGACTCTCTAATCATAATTTAATATAATAGAAGATAGTTTTGAATTTTTAAAACCCAATCTTACGTCAAAATCTCGATGACCTTCAAATGAAAGACTTGATACTACATTTTCTTCTTTTGCAAAGTGATGTCAATTATCTTAGCTCTGGCTTCTCTTAGATAAGACCAGTTTTATGCGTGTTTTCAACAAAAATATTTTTCTGCAGACTTTAAACCTAGTAAATTAGTCAACATTTTCTAGTTTGAGAAATAATTCAAATGTATGTTTGAATAGTTAAAAATGATTCTGAAAATAATTAGATTATCCATTATTAGTTCACTAGTTGTTATACTATTATTGAATTTCGTGTTATGTGCTCAAAATGACACCAATGACGATTATGTTTATGATTATGGAAGTGGTGCTGAAGAAATAAACAATCGAACTGATGCTCCAATAGACAGTACTTTAAGTGAGGTTAAAGTTAGTGTTAGTAGTGATCAAGAAGATAATAGTACTAAAAGTGATATTGATATCGAGAATACAACAATTGATAATAATATTACCACTACTGAAAAGTCAAGAGTTGATAGTGAAAGTCCAGATAGTACTGAGAGTCCTAGTGGTACTGAAAGTTCTGAAAGTACTGGAAGTCCTGAAAGTGCTGAAAGTCCCGAAAGTACTGAAAGTCCTGAAAGTCCCGAAAGTACTGAAAGTCCTGAAAGCCCTGAAAGTACTGAAAGTCCTGAGAGTCCTGATAGTACTGAAAGTTCTAGTGGTACTAAAAGTCCCGAAAGTACTGAAAGTGATCATGAAATAGAAACAACTGGTGATGAAGACAATGATTCTGGAGAAGATGGAGAACAAGGAAGCGATAGTTGTGACGATGAGAAATTGTTGGATAAGTTAAGGAATATTCACGAAGAGGGGAAGAATTTAACGCTTACTAAACACGTGAAACATATCAACGAAACATTTGATAGATTGAATCATGTGAGAAATCTATATAGGGATTTGTTTAAGCCGGATAGAAGCACTATGCTAGAGCTTTTGGGTTTTGTCTCTAGTCTTGATGTGATTCTATCTCCTGAATGCTTTGCTTCCTTTTTCGCTATTATTACTGGTGTCAGAAACGACGAGTTATGGGCTATAAAGTGTAAGTTTTCTTTTCATAAATTGATCACTTTTTATGCTTTTATTTTTTGTCCGATTTTTCGGCTACAATTTGAGTTTCGGAAAGTTTTTCACTTACGCAAATAATTAGAAATCTATACACGTAAGCCTTTGAATAAATTTATAGAAATATATCATGATTATTAGCTCTGATAACTTAAAAATTACTCAATTTTGCTACAAAACTATTCGACTGTCAACTTGTTCAATAGTAAATCTACCTGCATTAAATTTTTACTGATCATGGCTTTCATCTCTGTTGGCAAAAACGATTTATTTTTGAAAATAAGTCTCTTTAAATTTGTTTTGAATCTCACATTTAATATCCGATAATTATCGCTATGAGGGAAAATAGCTGTCTTAAAACATTGAACAAAACCAGTTTAAGTACTCCAGTACTGAATAGGACTAATTTGTAATTCAAAAGATTTACGTCTCTTACTAGGCCAGCAGTTCATTGCTAGCATTGAGATACCACATGATCTAAAAACACTGGTATTTCGAAATGATCACTTTCTTGTTTTAGGTCCGTTAAACAGAGTCTATCTTCCGTTTAGTTAGCCGATTATAGTCTATCTCTAGGAAATGGAAAGTTTTCACCTTATATAAAATCTTAGCCCGTTATTTAATCATTTATTCGTTTTATGCTGAAAAAATTCGATAATTTGAGAGTCGAGTCATATAATGAATTAACTGAAAAATATGTTAAATAAGATTATTAGAAAACTTCTGTTTTAAATCAAATTTGACCTAAAATATAGTCAATCAATATTTTAGTTATTATTTTGAAAGAAAATACTTCTATAATTTGAAATATCAATCAAACAATAATTAATTATAAACTAGATTTTTAATTATAATACTTTACGTAATGTTACGATATTTTAATCTCAATTCAAAATCTTATTAACAATGTTTGATACGGTTAGAAATATGAAATATACAAAAGAATTAGAAAAATTGACAGTATAACATAAATATTCAAGTTTTCATATTGAAATTAATCGTGAAAAATGTGTAACTCAAAAATTCTAGTTCAAATAACTTGTATGCACTGCTGTATTATCAGGCCTAAAAATCCAAAATCAAATGCTCACCTTTGTTGAGGTAAACAATAATCAATGTTCAAATATCTGATCATTTATTATCAAGCATTGATTATTGTTTAACAATAGGCTATCTATTGATACATCAAATAAGCACAGTTTAGAAGTTTTTCCCAATATCTTATTTTCAGTACAGATCTATACATAAATTCTGAAAAGGCTATGGAGCTATAGCCTTCCACTGGCAATGGCTATAATGGTTAAAAAATTGATTATTGTTTAGATTAGCTCTCACATAAGTTGCTTTCAATGGTAAACAAAAAAACTCAAACGTTAATATTCATTAGATCAGATCTGATAAAACCAAAGAGCTAAAGTAAAAAATAATCTCAAGTTTACACAATCTTGTGATCTTGAAACTATGTAACATTTATCAGTATTTTGTACCTAGATTTTCAACTTGAACTAAAAACTTAAATCAAGTTAGCTTTGAAACCGAGCTCGATTCAAATTTATCCTTGTTTATTTATGGTTCCCATCTTTGTAAATTCACCCAATTCTCATATATATTGTTTTCTTATGACATAGTTATGGATTCAATGGGTCGCTTCCTAGAAAGTGGTTTCGCAGATGGCAAACATTCCAGTTTTGGCGAATACGATGAATGTTTAGAAATATCAAGTCCCGATGTAGAAAAGGGACTTGTAGTCAAAGACCAGTACTGTATGATCAAATTGATAGCTCCATATCCAAAAGTTAACTCATACAAAAAAGGAGATCCTTATGACCAAACTTGGGACGAGAATATCAGATATATCAAGAACTTGAATGGACAAAATTTGACAACACTAACAAAACTAATAGAAGGTCTTAACATGCACAATGGATCTGTTTTTAGGATGGGTCTATGTGTTCCTGCCTTGTGTAAAAGACATGAAGTAGAAAATTTTCTCAATCAACGTAATTCAGATTTTCACATAAATAATCATTTTCCAAAATTCTGGTATTAATCAGTCTTATTAATTTTATAGTTTTTTATCCGATAACTCGTTTGCCATTAGAAGTCGGGCCTAAGTGTGACATCCAAGACAAAAGCGAAGATTTCACTATATTTCAGTTAATTTCAATGTAAGGATTTTGACAATAATTCAATGATATGCTGGAAGAAATGCGTAGGTAACCAATACTAAAAAAATCACTTATGCCTTTCTTCCAGCGACGATTTAATTATTGAAGAGGAAGATTATTGTTGATTTGACAAATATATTTATATAATAATTATTAGACATTTTCGGAGGAAAATATAGAAACTATCGTTCCACTAATGAATTATACTCTTAAACTACCTAACCTAACCTAACCTAACTCAAAACCTTTCAATTGCAGGTCAATTCTGATAGTGCTAACAGTTGTTGTGTTAACTTCAACAGGAATCGAAATTTATGATATAATTTATGATAAAAGCATAATTAAAGATAACAACAATTTAGGAGATGTCAGTTTTGAGGGAGAAGAACTTACAAACGCCAGTCCGTATTACTACACATTCTCATTGGTCACTAACACTCGAGCACTTTGGCGCGAAGATAAGACTTTCGCCGCTTTGGACACAATAAAACTGTTTCTGACCTTGCATTTCTATGTTTTTCATTTTTACAACACACTTGCCACAATGGGAATAGTAACTCTTAAACGAAGTTTTGCTACATATCCCGGACTTGTCTTATATCTTGATAGATATTCAACACTCAGAAATTCATTACTTATTGACGTATTGTTTACGTTGAGGTTTGATATCAAACTTTTTATTAGTTTTCATAAAATCGTAATTGTTTTATAGAATATGAAAATTTTGAGCAAAAACTAATTTTTCATAGTAACTTTACCATATAAAAAACTATTTTTGACAGAATTATAGCTTTTCCTTTGGAAACTTTCATTTTTACATTAGGAAAAGTTTGATTAAATCAAAGTTAATTGATTTGAATTTTTCTTTTAGTGGTTTCATGTTAGCGCAAGGCCTATTGACAAAGTTACAGAGAACTGGTGGAAAATTTAATTATCCTATTTATGTGGCAGACCGATGGGTTAGATTTTCAGTTCTTTTGTTAGGATCGATAATATTCTTTTATTTACTGCCACTTTTGGCAAGTGGTCCCATTTGGGACCATGGCGTCAATTGGGTTATGCGTGGATGCGAATCACCTCTTGTCATCTTGTCTGAATTTCTCTTTGTAGCCAATTTTAATGAACTGTTCGGAATTATGCCAAGACAAGAAGCAGTGCCTTATGTAAGTCTATAACAATACTTAATGAAGAGTTTATTAACATTGTTGAACGCGCTAACATTTTTAAAAAATCATTCAATTTAACTCACATCGAATTGTTATGAAAGTAGAAATAATTGCTTAAATATTTTAAGAGAAAAGGCTAATTTATTCTGAATTTGAAATTTTATTTCATACTATAGGATCCAACTTAAGGTAACGCTAATTAAATGCTCCAATAGAAATGTGTCAGATAAATGTATGGTATTATTAATATCAGGTTTAATTTGCTTGGAGGCTATAAATTGTTGCTATCACGTTCACATTTGAATTAACTCAAGTTCAGGTATTAATGAATAGATACTACAGTGTCATGTGCTAACGAAACCTTATATTAGATAATTATTATCTTTTAAAGAATATAATTTTCCTTAATGATTGCTGATATTCATTTTAATCATTTATGGTATGTCGGGGAAAGTCTGTGAATAAGCACTACTATAACCAGGTTTTCAGTTTGGGGGCCAGAAATTAGAAAAATGTCGACAAAGCTCATTCTTTATTGCGTGTAAATCTAAATCAATATCATTTTTCTATTACAACGATTTTAAGTAAACTTCATGACAAAGTTATCTAAATCCAGAGCTAACCAGTTTTCACTTTAAGTCTACCAAAAGGACTAAATTTAAAAGTAAGAGTCCCTCCTTTGTTTTAATTTTGTCAATCAACATTATTTGTTGCTTAACAGTCAACTTACGTCATTTGAAATGTGATTTGAAATTTAACACACAAAGAGCAATATTTAACATTACCTCTGCTAAGGTGTCAATAAATATTGAAAATCTTTTGTTACTAATAAGTTGTAAACTTATTCAATTGACATACACGCTGAACCATTTAATCTTTGATTTTATATTCGACTTCTCGTTAAGTTTTCACTCCTACAAAACTACACTGTGCTCAAAAATCTTTGAAGGCCTGGCCCTCTGCCCATCCCTAGTTACAGCTTTGTGAATAATAATAAAAGTTCGCATTATTGTTGGCATGCGTTCTATTCAGAATGAAAATGAGAGACAAACGAATTCAGATTTTTAATGGAAGTTTGACACACAGAATCGGGTTGTGTTAATCTCTAATTTTCATTCTGAAGAAACACGAGCTGGCAATAATGCATAAACATTTTTTCTTATTAATGAACTTTCTGAACATAGAATAGAATAAAAGCAATTGAGATATGCTGGCGCGTCGAATAAAATTGGAAAATGTTGTATTAGAACTAATTTATTTATAACATTTTTCTCTAATAAAGTGTAATCCATCGGTTTGGTTCGTATCAGTCCTATTCCAACTTCACGTAATAGTGCCAATACTTATAATTATATACTACAAAAATCCTAAACGTGGACTTCAACTAACAATCGGTGCAATAGTTATCGGACTATTCCTAACAGTCGTGCCAACAATCTTCGGTATTCTACCACATGTCCAATACATGAAAATCGAATCATTTGAAGAATTAATCAAATCATTTACTTGGTATCACTTATCTACCACTATATATATCGCTAGTTTTCTGATCGGAGTGATTGGTGGTTATTTGTTGAAACAAGATTTGAAACTAATTATTGAACATGAGATTATACTATGGGTGCTGACTGTCCTCTCAGTTATTCTTGTTTTCATGTGGAACAACACACTCTGGAAGTTGGATGAGACGGCACCGATTCATAGCGTACTCCTGTGGTATACTTTTGGTAGATTAGCATTTGCCGCTGCTTTTACTTGGATTTTCTACGCTTTGTGTACCGGAAGAGCTCGTATGTTATCATAGTTTGAGTTATTTTTTAAGATTATTTTGAGCTAAATGTTTATTCTTAATATTTATCTATTTTTCTATGAAGATAGGAACTATCTCGTGACCTGATTTTTAGAGATTTTAGGATGATTCTTCCAATTTTAGTAAATCTTTTCTATTGACAGAAACTTTTATCACTTTTTCTTCGTATTGATTCGATTTTGAATTTATCATTTGAGATAAATTATTCTCCACTTAATTAAGCTTTATAGTACAGATGAACATTTCAAACCACTATCTCTTTTTTTGATAGATATTTTGAATTACTTGCTCTCATGGCCTAACTTTCGACCATTCGCCCGATTATCATTTGCTTTCTTTATGGTCCACTTCATAGTTATTATAAGGCGTGTATTTTCTGTCAAGGAGACTATCCTGATGACTGACGGACTAATGGTTAGTATTTTCAGGATGAATTATACGAGAAAAAGTTGAACATACAAATATTTTTCTCTTAGATTGAAAACTCAATCATTGATATCATGCTCACATTCATATTGGCATATCTTTTCTATATTCTAATCGAGTGTCCATTTTCCAATCTAATGACTTTGTGGTCTAAGCCTAAGTATGTAACCGAGGAGCCCCATAAAAATGGTACCTTAACCAACACTAATAATAGCGAAAAGAGTCCGGACTTAGGACACAGTAATGAAATTGAGTTAGAAGAAGGTATAGGAATGGATAAAAAAGTTAGAATTAATATTTCGGAAGAACAAACTATTAGGATCTGAATGCATAGATTAATGTTTCAACAAAGAGACTGAGATTTGGCTTTGAATAACCGAATTTTTAAGTTCTGTATATAATCTATAAAAATGATTATCTATTTTTTCAAATTTCATTCTCACATGTTGATCGATATTTAGATTAAGGTTAAACAAAAATCTATATTTAATATTGATTTTCATGTGTAAAATTATAAATAATCTATCAACTTATTTTCTAGACACGAAATCAGCTCATAAATTATGTTAAAAGTTACAATTTTTTCTATTATATAAACAGTTGAAGTCATATTCTTATAATAAATCGTATTAGTTATCGTTGCTATGCATGTTAAATTAAAATTTCTTGTTTTATAAACTCGAAGCAAAAGTTTATACTTTTTTATTATAAGTAATTAAACAGTATGAAAATTATTCATTTATTTATAAGCCAAAAAGTTTTATTGAGATCAGCTGCGCTGATCAAGTCTGAAGTCTCATCTACGATGGTTTCTATATTAAAAAGTATTTTTGATTCAACCAAGTCAGTTTGTAAGAAATATAAAAACAGTCTTTGTTCAACTTTTAGTAGTATAATTTGTAGAAATCCGATCAAAGAAATCGAATCATTTTGTTGGAAAAATTATATTTTAAGCATCAGTTTTGATGACTATTACAATAATAAAGATTTGAATTCGAGAAGATATCTGATTTCATGCATTATTTGTGTATATTGCTGGTTATTCACTTTCAAATCACTTTTGGTACAGTTTGTTCAACAGGATATTTGGATACTTTTGGGTGATTTTTTCTATATAACCAAATATCGAGAAATATGTAATTTTATTGTACTTTTTGGTGGATTCTTATATTCGAGTGTTGCGACTCATTTAACAATTGGTCAAAAAACTAAAAAACTAGTATTTTTAAACGAACTGAATCTGTTGAAAAATGGAGTCAATCATAACTTATGGCAACAGAATCTGATGAAATATGACAGAATATGTCAAATTTTTAACATTATCATTTTGAAAATGATTTTCTATTCAGGTGTCATATCTTCTTGTTTTGTATGTACTTTCTTTGCCTATTGTGCAATTGAGGACAAAAACTTAAACTTCGATCCATTCTTAACTATTATTTGGCTCATTCTTCTAATAATTTGGATTTACTTTGCTCTTTCAAATTTCATAGCTCTAATTGCACTGTTATGTTATTCACTGATATATTTAATACTCAGATTCAAACAATTGAATACTCAACTAAATTGCACGATATTATCAGAAAATTCTTTACTAAAATTGATTTCAGAACACAATAGTTTGACATTGATTACGAACAAATATAATCAGTGCTTTAACTTAATTTATTTTATTCTCTATCTGACTCTCATTTCAACAATCGATCTATTAGTTTATGTAACAGTCTTTGGTGATCTAACAATCAGCTTGAGAATTGGATTTACTATGATTCTAACTTCTGTTATAATCTATGCCCTATTATTTGCTTCAATTCCGGCGTATTTGAGTTCTCAGGTAACAATTCAAGTTTTATTTGAGAAAATCTCTGATTAAACTTTTTCTAAATTTTGTGAAGGCTCATAAGTCATATAAAATGATATTTTCCATCATTCATAAATATGATGTCAAACTTGACTCAAAATTCAAAGTAAAGTATTATCTGGTTATAAAGGCTCGTCTTTTGTTATCTCATAAATTTTCAATATTCTAATAGTTGATGCAAATCATTGAACGACTGTCTGGTCCCACGATCGGAATTTACTGTTTAAACATTTTTCCGTTTACAACACAATATTTTACAAAAGTAATTAAAACTTCATCTAAAAATCTTTAATTTCAAGTCAATTAAATGCATAAGCGACAGAAAGCAGAAAACTTTAATTTAAGCAGTGTCTGAATGTCAGGCAAGTTGATAATTGAATCGCAATTGTAATTCAAGCATTTGGAGATATTAAGTTCATCAATCAGTTAGTACTCATTCTATTACTAAATTGACTTGAAAATTAGGGACTAAATAGAAAATGTCTATGAAAATATGAATTATTTTCTTTCTTTCAGTTTGTTATGGGATGCATTTCTTTTTATTTTATTCTCTTGAACTTAACTTCGTTCAGTAGAGCAACATAGAGGATATCGATCTCTCTAAATATATTTAATTAGTCATTGGAAGATTTGAGGGTCGGAATAATTGCTTGTAAAGAGTACCCAATACTAGTTTATCAGAGAGTGATTCAGTATAGCACTTTAAATGAAGTCATTAATTAGTTTCTAATTAATAGTTAGTAAACAAGTTCTAATAATTTTTCTAAAGAATATTAGGTTAGGTTAGATTAGGTTGGGTTAAATGTGGTCCAAAACTCAATGTTTCACAAGTATTGAAGATGGTTTACGGTGTAAACATTATATTGAATTATTTTTATCGCAATACGCCACTAAGTTATGCAATATTATATCGTGAGAGATCTCATCATAAGAAGTCTTATAGCAGAACTGTAAATTATATCGAGAATAAAAGTACTATTAATTATATAATAAATCAGTTATACTACCTTTAAAGTTAAACTTTATTGTTTATCGTTGCAATGCGTGTCAAGCAAAGGTTTCTCATTTTAGAAACCATAAAGCAAGCTTATTCCAGTCTATTGAGAATAAGGATTCAGCTTCCTACTTCTTTAAATTATACTAAATCTACAAAATTATTAATTCATTTATAAGTCGAAAATTTGTGGTTTATTGTGCTCAGATAAGCAAGTCAACACTAAGATGTTAATTAAGATGATTTCCTACTTTAAAAGTATTTTAAGTGTAACTAAATCTGTTTGTAAGAAATATAAGGAAAAATTGAGTTTAAAGTTTACTTCCTCTGATATGTTTCGTAGAAATCCTATCTGTGAAATCGAGTCATTTTGTTCGAAAAATTATATTTTAAGCACTAGTTTTGATGACTATTACAATAATAAAGATTTGAATTCGAGAAGATATCTGATTTCATGCATTATTTGTATATATTGCTGGTTATTCACTTTCAAATCACTTTTGGTACAGTTTGTTCAACAGGATATTTGGATACTTTTGGGTGATTTTTTCTATATAACCAAATATCGAAAAATATGTAATTTAACTTTATTTTTCGGTGGATTATTGTATACGAGTATGGCAACTCATTTAATAATTGGTCAAAAAACTAAAAAACTAGTATTTTTAAACGAACTGAATCTGTTGAAAAATGGAGTCAATCATAACTTATGGCAACAGAATCTGATGAAATATCATCGAACATGTCGAATTTGTAACATTATCATTTTGAAAATGATTTACCGTCCAGGCATCATATCATCTTGCTTTTTGTGTATTTTCTTTGCTTATTTAGCAATTGAGGGCAAAAACTTAAATTTCGATCCATTCTTAACTACAATTTGGCTCGTTCTTGAAATAGTTTTTCTTTATTTAGCTATTTCTAATTTCACAGCATCGGTCGCATTGTTATGCTATTCACAGATATATTTAATACTCAGATTCAAACAATTGAATACTCAACTAAATTGCACAATATCATCAGAAAAATCTTTACCACAATTGATTTCAGAACATAATAGTTTGACATTAATTTCGAAGAAATATAATCAGTGCTTTAACTTAATTTACTTTATTTTCTATCTGACTCTCATTTCAACAATTGATCTATTAGTTTATGTAACAATCTTTGGTGATCTAGTAATAAGTTTGAGAATTGGGTTTATTATGATTCTAACTTCTGTTATAATCTATGCCCTATTATTTGCTTCAATTCCAGCATATCTGAGTTCTCAGGTAACAATTCAAGTTTTATTTGAGAAAATGTCTGATTAAACTTTTTCTAAATTTTGTGAAGGCTCATAAGTCATATAAAACGATATTTTCCATCATTCATAAATATGATGTCAAACTTGACTCAAAATTCAAAGTAAAATATTATCTGGTTATAATCTATTTTTGTTATTTCATAAACTTTCAATATTTTAACAGTTAATTAAAATCATTGAACGACTGTCTGGTCCCACGATCGGGATATACTGTTTGAACATTTTTCCGTTTACGACACAATATTTTACAAAAGTAATTAAAATTTCGTTTAAAAATCTTTAATTTCAAGTTAATCTAATAAATAAGAAGTTTATATAGAAATAAAAAATATAATTTAAATAATGTATGAGTGGTAGGTCAATCAATGAATAGTAATTGCAGTTCAAAAGTTTGGAGAATATCAATAACTGTTATTGTACTCAACAACTTAATGATACTTGAAAGCAGCTAGAAATGATGTTTTGTAATGATATACCCCTCCCCGTCAGATCATAATATATCAGGTATTTGGAAGCTTATATAATATTAAATATAGAAATTAAAGTAAATTATAGATTAAATTTAACAAGAAATTGGTGTGAATATGGGGAATGTTTGTATATCACGAATCGCGAATTATTAGAGTTTTTAGCTGTATTCATTCTAATATTAAATTAACTTGAAATTAATGAACTAAATATCAAATTTCCGTTGCAATATGAATTATCTTTTTGCTTTTCAGTTAGTTTTCGGGTGTATCTCCTATTATTTTATTCTCTTGAACTTAATCTCGTTTAGCAAAACAACATAGAATTCTATTCACTTTTGAGTTGAGGAAATCAATCGCTCTAAATATCTGAAGCTGTGGTTCATTAAGTCATTAAAACATATAAGAATTTGGATAATTACTTATATCGAGTACATAATACTTATTATAATACTTGTCAGAGAGCGATTCAGTATAGCGTTTAAAATAAAGTTGTTGTTTAATTTTAATGAATAACTAATAAACAGATTCTAATTGTCTTCTAAAAGAGAACTTAATAATTTTTTAAAATACTTGATATATTATGAAATTTCTGCAGCGGGAATTACTTCAGCGATTGCGGATGTAAGAATTTTGAACATTCAGGGCTATAGTGTTAATTATACTCTGAATGAGAACTCAATTAGTTCGTGGTGGCGCTTAATTTTAATCAGAATAATAATCAATAAATAATTTGAAATATAATACTATTTGTTAATTTTTATTTTTAAATCGAATAATTACTGCTTTGCGTGTCAAATAAGAATATTTCCAATTTATTGATTGAAAATATAATTTATTTCAAACTTTATTTAGAAATAGGATTCAGCATTCAATTCGGTTATCTTGCACTTATAATAAAGTGTTTTACTTAGTTTAGTATTTAATTAATGAGGATTTTAAAGTCATTTATTAGCAAATATTAAGTCTTAGTTTAAAATTATATTAAAATTAATTTCTAGTTTGAAGATACATACTGTACATAGTAAATACAATAATCTAGTTAAATACAATAAAATTGAGTTATAAAGGATATTTCAGGAAAATCTGATTAGGGAAATTGAATATTTGTTGACAAGTTTTATTTTGTGTGTTGGTTCTGGTGACTATTGTGATAATAAAAATTGGTAATGGAAGAGATTTTAGCTTTTCTTTTCTTGAAGAGTCGCCCCAGTTACTGCTTTAACAAGCTTCAAATAAACAAAGCTTTAACTCTCCTAAAGTTTGCACTTTCGTAAGTTAACGAGAAAACTTATACTTGATTTAGGTTTCAGTTATACACCTTTTATCTTAATGCGCTAGATGAGCCATTTTCCTATCCAACCACAGCCTTAGAAAGGGGATTTTAGGGGTACCATGGTTCTCCGGAGATTTTTTCAAAATGGGAGTCTATACTGAAAATAATATCGCCTAAGACTTTGAAAGCCTATTTGATGCATCAATCAACTGCTTATTGTTAAAAATCAGTGAAACATTTGATAACTAATTGATAGATATCTCAATGGGAGTTAGTGCTTGCCTCAGCCAAGCCTCAGCATTTAATTTATCATTTTATTAATCATCCTCCCCCATAGACTAAAAACCTAGCTACGGTACTGGTCACAAACTTGCTTAATTTAGCCTCACCTTGCCAAACTATGAGTTAATTAAATTGAGTAGGGTTAAGGCAAGTTAAGGTAAAGGCGCGCTAACTACGGGTTTAAGATTACTTAACTTTAAAACTAAATCACTGATAATAGAACAAAATATTTTAGAGATTTACTTATGCTTAACCGCGTACTGCCTTTTAAAAAGTGTCTAGATTCATCATCTCTTGCTCATTTCTGTCGGTCAGATTCAAAAATTAGTGGACAGTATTCACTAAGCTAGATATTTTAGTCCTACAGTTAAACCTATCTAGCTTGAACACTCAGATAGATTGTTCTTAAAAAAAGGATAAAAATAAGCCTTGATTTTCTATAGATTAAATTAGTCCCTTTTTGGAAACTATTTAACTTAATGTGAGAGTTAAATAAGCTTAGCTGAATTTGGTATTTGATTTTATTGAACAAAAAGTTGTGGTTTACTTTTCACGTGAACCAAGTTCATTGAAAATGGGAAAAAATCATGAGCCACGGTAAGACAATCTTGAAGTGAAATAGGTTTAATTGAATTTAACAGCATTCTATTTAAAAGAATATACTTACACTGATTATTCATATCACGTTAGATTCAGTCTATGTTCTTGACCTAAAATACTATCATTATTCAAACATGAACTTCAATCGAATGTTAACAATTATTTGGCATATACTAGAAATAATTTGGTTGTATTTAGTTTTATTATATTGTACAGCTAAAATTTCTTTGATCTTCTCCTTACTGCATATTTAGCTATAGGATTCAAACAAATCAATGTTCATTTGAATCGCAAAAATAATTCAATAATTGATTACAGGTCACAATAGTTTAACATTAATTGCTGATGAATATAATCAATACTTTAAATTGATTCATTTTACTCTCTACCTATTACTCGTTTCGAAGATTGGTTAATATCCGGTAATCATAAAGTTCTTATGAGATTTTTTCACTCTTATTCTGTTAGTAGTTTTACTTTCATTGTTCACATCAGTTACTGCATATCTCAATATTCAAGTATTGTTTGAGCCTTAAAATAATTAAAACTTGATTGCTAACTATAATTATATTTAGTTCCATTAAAAAAATTTTAAATATAAGTTATTAGTTCTGTTCAAATAGTTGATCCATCTTGATGTAGTAGATGGAATAGTTGATAAAATCTGTGATTGTAATGTACTGCTCAGAAATATTTTCATAAGAGACCATATCTTAAGTTTACTAATACAAGAAAACTAAAGCTTTCATATCATCAGATCGACTTAGACACACAAAATGTTTTTATAACAATGTGTAAATTCATTGAAGTTTGTTTTGGGCTGCATTTCCTGGATTTCATTCGAGAAAACTTAATTTGATTCAGCAAAACAAACATCCATTGAACTGAAAAGTGGAACTAATTATTTACTTAGCCATTAGACAAATCAAATATTGTTAATCACTAGTAATGAAAATATAGATAGTTATTGACTATATTACTGAATCAATTTTTGCGTAACCTTCACAGTGAGAGTTATAATCATTGAAACTTTTTTATTTGATTGCTTGCCGTATAATCTCGATTATTGCACACCATTGTTATATTTTCTTTCAAATATCGCTTACATCTCATGAGTTGTGTCACAATTATTCATACGTTTATTTAGAAAAGTTGTAAACAATTTCAAGTTTTTATCATACGCATTAGATATGAGGATCCAGTCATTAGTTCTAATTGTTTTGTTGAGATGTTATTTTATATTATGTGAGGACAGGACTGAAAGTAATACCAGTTTTTTAAGTGAGGGAACAGAAGATTTCGATAATGATTGTGTTGAAGATAATTGTGGTAATGATCCTGATGTGGAAGAATGTAATGATTCCGAGAAACTTTTGGATAATATAGAGAGGATTCATGAGAGAGGGCTGAATAAAAGCATTAGTAGATATGTTGAAAACATCAATCAAACATTCGATATAATGAGTAATTTAGAGAAAAATGTGGCTCAACTATTTCTACCGAAAAACAAAATAACTCTCAGAATCGCAGAGTTTTTATCGACTAATATTGATTTGTCAAATGCTTGTTTGGAATCACTCACCACAATTTCTAATGGCATCCAAAACAGACAATTCTGGGCTCTTAAATGTAAGTATTATGAAATTTAGGTAAAATAATACTGAAATTGAATTGCAGCTAAACTCATGTCGGACCAGACTGTCAACAATAATAGAAATATAGTATCGATTCATCCGATCTGTTATTGAATTTTTCAAAGATTCTATTCATTTCAGTTATCGACTCAATCGGTTCAATACCGAATGGAATTCTAGATGGAGTGTATTCTAGTTTTGGTAACTTTGATGAATGCTTAGAAATTTCAAGTCCAATAAGGAGAAAAGAAACACTAATTGAAGGACAATATTGTCTATTGAAAGTGATTGTTCCATTTCCTAAACCTAACTCATATGTAAGTGAAGACAAGAGTAATAGAGTTGTTAAATTGGCTGAAAATTTACTGAAAATACATGGTGGGCACCGATTGGTTTCAATCGGAAAATTGATAACTGGTCTGAATCTCATAAATGGAACCACCGTTCGTTTGGGTCTTTGCATACCATCCACTTGTAGTCCGAAAGAAGTGCAAAATTCTATTAATCGAAGTAAGAATAATCTTAATAAATCTAAAAAATTCTCGAACACCATTAGACTAAATGTAGAGACTTTGATCCATATTTTTAGGGATTATGTAACAAAAATCATTCCCAATTCTACACTTTTTGTGCATTTTAAGTGTTTCATAAACTCATTTGTGAATCAATTTAGTCAAAAAGTGTGAAATACCATACATTAATTGAGAATAATGATTAATCAATTCCTACTCCTATTATCTCTGAAATTCAAGCACTTAAGAAATAATTTGATTACCTTCAGTAATGATAGTAATCGTGATTAACTTTGAAAATAATAAATTGTAGGGGGATTATTTTAAATTCACGTGATTTCCTTGTCACTTTTCACTTTATCTTTCTTGACATGTGTAGTATTTCCCCAGAGAAAGTCATCAAGTCTATTCACACTTCATTCAAAATTAATAATTTAAAAATGATTCTTATTTTCTACACAGTTTTATTTCCCATAACTCAACTCATGATAGATATCGGACCAAAATGTCACACCAAAAATCAAGATAACAAATACGATGCATTCATATTATTCTCAATGTAATTAAACTAACTTAGTGTAGATTCAAACTTTTGATTATCTCTTGTTCAACAGTTCTCTGCTATGTATCCTAACCTTATGTGTGGTTTTGAGCACCGCTATCGATGTCTATTCAATGATCATCGATAATCACATTAATAATATCACAAATAAGTCTTACGGAAAAACATCAAAGTTTAAAGAATTATTGCTATCATTTTCCATAATAAAAAGTACTCGTTCACTATTTGTAAAAAACACCAGATTTGCATCACTGGACACAATAAGACTACTATTAATAATCAATGTCTTCGTTACACATAACTATCTTTTTACGTCAACCGTTGGAATAATTTCTCTGAAGAGTATCTACACTTCAATACCTATGAAATTGCTTTTTGACAATAAATATTTTTTCGTCAGAAGCCCTCAAATAGTGGACGCTCTCTTCACAATCAGGTATAAAATCTATAACAATGAAAAGATTATCATTTTCAACTGTATTTAGTGGTTTCATAATGTCTTACGGGTTGATCGGAAAACTGAATAGAACTAATGGAAGATTCAGTTACTTTGCATTTTTGATTCAGCGATGGATCAGATTTTCATTACCACTTTTTGGATCATTTCTTTTCATCCATTTATTGCCACTTTTGAGCGATGGTCCAATCATTAGTGATGGCTTAAAATGGATTATCCCTGGTTGTAAAAATGCATTCAGTCTATCAACAAGCTTTCTGTTTATAAGCAACTTTAATGTTATTTTTCCTCACGAATCGAGTTTTTTGACGGTAAAAATTTGTTTAAGACTCATATTTAACAATTTTACATACTACTATTAGGCTTACAAAATAACTCAACTATTAGCCAGAAACATATCTTACTCAGCAATTAAATCAATTGCAGGAAGAATGGGATAAATGATTGTTTTCATAAATTCACTTATCTTATTTTTTCACTTAAATATTTAATTGTGAACATCAGTTAAAGAAAAAATCTTTTCAGACTATATAAGAATTAAACTTGAAAACAAGTTTATCATAACTGCAAATCAATCTTCTTCTTCAGTGCAATCCTCCAACGTGGTTTCTGTCGGTCATTTTTCAGCTTCACATGATATCTCCAATTTTTATCTTATTGTATTATAAGAGACCAAAGTTTGGAATCTATGCCACAATCTTAACAATAGTTTTAGGCTTATTTCTAAGCATTGCTCCATATTTACTATTCGGCATCAAACCCTATGTAATGCATTTGAAAATCAATACATTCTCTGAACTATTCGAGGGTTGGAAATGGTATCACTTGACCACAAATCTTTATGTCATCAGTTTCTTTGTTGGCATTTTATTTGGTTTTATGATGAGAAAACAAGTTTCTATTAGTAGAAGCCGTGAAATTCTATTATGGATTATGTCTGTAGTAATGATAGTTTCAGTCTACTTGTGGAATAATTCGTTATGGAGCTTAGAAGAATCGGCCCCCGATTGGTCTGTTATGCTCTGGTTTTCACTCGGCAAATTTTTGTCAGCTGTCGGGTTCGCTTGGATTTACTATTTTTTGTGTAGTGGTAGAGGAGGTATTGATTGATCAGGATGTTTACTATGTTAATTATCAATTATTTTTTTATGAATCCACAGTTTAATTGTTGTTCTTAATCTAAAGGTTGCCTAAATCGGGTTTTGTCATGGCATGGATTCCAACCATTAGCCCGTCTGTCATTCGGCTTTTATTTGCTTCACATCATTGTAGTTTTTTATCGCATATTCACCATTAGAGATACTTATGTTCTGAACGACTCTTACTTGGTAAGCATCTAATCATATTTTAAAAATTCAATATTAGATTTTGAACATGAATTTTATTCCTATTGAACGCATAATTCGATGTGTATTTAAATTTTTAAAACTATTTTTCTTTACATTATAGGTAAAAACAATAATCATAGACTTCATGATAACAATTATTTTGTCGTATATTTTCTACGTAATGATTGAATGTCCGTTTACTAATGTTTTCGACACTATTTTCAGTCCTAAATCTCAAAATCACGTCACTGTTTCGAATGGCAATGATTTGAAACCTAACAACATAGAGTTACGAAAAAGATTACCTATAACGATTAATAACAATTACTTATGATTAGTAAGTCTTACGGTTGCTTAAAATACTTGATCAAAAATATGACATTTTCTTAAATAGAGAAGTTCTAGAATTAACTTAAACACGAATTTTAGATTTTTTCAAAATATAACATTTTTTTATTCAACAATTAGTCTTGTTCATTTATTATAATTAATCAGTTGATGCTGTCATTCACACTCTAAACCTTAGATATTTTGTATCTATAAGCATTCAATAAAATCCTTCAAATTGAGTATTCATTTAATGGAAATGTTGTGAAGAACTAACTGATTGTCTAAAATATGATAATTCTACATTTTATGTGCAAACAGTTCTTAGAATTCTTGGAACTCAAAATTTTTGAATTAAGTTACAGGTTGAAAAATTTGAATTCAATCAGATTTCCATAAAACTAGAAGACAAAAGCAGTGAAATAAAATATTTGTAGAAGCGTTAAAATTAAGTGCGTAAACTCAATGAAATTTTGTTACTTTAAACACTATTTAAGCAGATATTAATATTTGATAGCAAAACTCAAATTAATAACCTCATACAAATTAACATTTTCTTTTAAAGCAGTTAAGTGTTTAATAAAATGCAATAAAATATCAATTTTTTAATGTCAACTACTTTAAAAGAAACTCACTCATATATACTCGTGAATTGTATAAAAAACTTTTATGTTCAATTGTGTTGTCTTTTATGCGACTTCTGCCGGTTTCTCTTCTCAAGCCTTCTTTTTGATAGCGTAAATCCAGAAATCATTTTAAATGCAATATAAACAGAAATGTTCATAAATATAATTCGAATAAAATATATCAGATTCAAAGTAAATAAATGAATTTTTTTTCTAGATTTTTCTCTAAGTACCGACATTTTGACTTTATTTTTAAACCAATAAAAGTTTAAAGAGAGCGAAGTTCACTTAATATTCATCGTAATAAGTCTCATGTATCTATTCAATTTCGACGTTTATATTAACAAGTCAATGAAATTATTATTTCATACACTATTCAGATAATAGTGTTACACAGCTTTTCAGTGTTTTCAGTCGAACGACTCTTATCTGTCAATTTCAGGGAAAATTTTTCCTTTCTTCAAAATAATTTTGAACAGAAGCGTAAGTAAAAGTCGTACGAACGTATTTAAATACCAAATTGAGTAGATTTCAACACATTTGATGTTAGTTTGCATTTATTCTTAAAAAATTAAAGTTGAAAAAATTTGAATATTTTTGAGTTCAGAAAATTATTCAACTTAAAAACAAAAAGCATCTTCAAGATCTGCATAATTGTTTCAAACCATGAACTGTCATTTCCATTGGTTGTTTTGAGGTTAAAATTTGTATCATGTTAAGGACACATTCATCAAATAGATTCTGATCACAGTTTTTGTATTCTCGAAGCACTCAAAGCAATACAATTATGATTAAAAATGCAAAATTTCTATGGAATAGTAATTTCATTTCTAAAATCAATTTACTTAACTTTATTTTAAATCATCTATCGAAAAATTGAGAAAAATGTGAAAATTGGAATGTTTTCACTTTTTATAATAAATTCATAACCAATATCATTGTAAATTTAAATGAAAAAGTAGAGATGAACTTAAACCGATATTATAATAGAGCCAACAACCAATACTAGCCTTGAGAAGACATCTCAAAATCATTTAAACTGAAGTTTACTAATTGATTGGTTTTACTGCACAAAAATTGTAACCTTTAATATAAAATGATAATTTATGATTAAAATCATACTATATTTTATTAAACCTTAGCATCATTAGATCAAATATTGATTGAAGACCTTGATATTACTATTTTAAAATTTGCTTCTCTCCTTTCACTCAGAATCACGTACTCAGAGCTATTGAAAATTGCGAAGCAATAAGCAATCATAAGTTAATAATCTTTGATATCAACAAGAACAAGCTTTTTACGATATGCGCAAATGCGTATAAACTTGTTGCCAAATTTACTCTTTAATTTGCCATGATTACTATTTTGAACATTTGATTTATATTAGTTACTTAATATCTTTAATATTATGACCTAATTTAAAGCATTCCAAGATAACATATCACTTATATCACTTTAGGTTACTATAAAAGATTATTCATTTGCGAGTGTACTTATCAATAACTCAGCATCATATGTTAAATATTTATGAATTCAAACTCTTTATTTGATAATTTCTTAGCCTCGAGTTAAGTTCATAACATTTGTTAGATAAAAGTGTTAGACAGTCGTTTCTTAATTGATACTCAATTTATAAATTATAATATCTGATAGCCTTCAAGATCAAATCATATATTCAATACAATAATTCCGTTTGATTCACACTTTAGAAACGAGGAATGATTGAATTTCATGGTTGTCATTCTTTTCAGCTCAAACCAAGAGGAAAGCTGTTAGTCATGATTAAGTACTATATTAGCTAAATTAATTATATTAGCATCCACCACAAATGTCCCATTAACTGTTATACAAGCACAATCTTATGGAAGTTAATTTAGTTTGAATTTATCGGTCATTTTTAATAAAAATATTTCTAAATATTTTGTAGCACTCGAAAAACGTCTTATCAGCTGTCATAGCTAAGTGAAAGTAGAATTTTTCATAACAATCGTTGTTAACAATATTATTCGCAAAATCATATGACATGCAATTATTTCCGATTGAAATTTTCTAAAAAATATTCAATCTTGATGATTATAATTTAGTTAAACAAATTCTAGTTTAATTGATTAATCTAAAAACGTAAAGAGATAATCAAGTTAGTTTACTATGCTTGAAATAATTGTCTGAACGAAATAAAATATATGCTTTGACGTATACCATTAAAGAATAGCATTGAACAACTATACTGTAACTTTTAAAATAGTAATAGTGATAATGATTATCATTTTGATCAGAAAGTCAAAAATGAATCATGAAGTCATTATTTATCAGTTGAAATGAAGAGACAATATTTTTTCAAGTTCATATTAATTCTTGTTATAATAAAACCTTTGTTTATAACGTGAAAGAAGTATACTTCATGGACTGTTAATTTGTATTTTGTTAAAGTTTATCCATGGATTCAACTCATTGGTAATTAAAATTTTTAAGATTTAATCAATATTGAATGTTCTCTGTTGAATATTGAGTCAATACTATAGAGATCTTATGGTACAGTCGATTATTTCCTATTCATACTTTATATATACTGTGAATATATATCTATAAAGGAGTTCGCCCAAAATCGCCTAAGCGCGTCCCCTAACGGAACATATCAGATATTACACAGTACCAAGACCTAATTCAGAAATAAAAGAATTTTATCAATTGATGAGTCGGTTCAAGAGTTATAGCCAAAAAACAAGTAGATTTCGATAGGACGGGAACAGGCTAGTGGTGCCATCTCTCCGCAGTGTCGACGTGCAACAGACCTCGTGAGAGGCCTGGCTAAGTGCTTCGGGTCGTGTTATGCCGGCATGGCATCCGCTAGCGGTAGGGGGATCTCGGCTGGTACTCCTAAAACAAATAAAGCTCGCTCTGGAGACTTAAGCAGAGGGTCTTTAACACCAAGTTGGCTACAGTCTCCCTCTCGGACATCGAGCCCATCTGGAGTTGTCACCGGGCTCCAGGTGAGTATGGCTACCGGTATAAAATATAAATGCGCAAGATGTAATACTAATCTCCAGAAAAAGAGGAAGATGTCGCTTTCCGGTGCGGACAAGGTCGACCTATTAGACTTTGTTCAAGAGGCAAGACCAAGCTTCTTAACAAAGCGAGGTAGGCCTGATCCCGGTGTTCGAAAAATACATTTCTCATACATACATAACTCACATTACATGTTACATTAGTAACATACATATTACATAACCCATACATTTTACACTTTTATAAATTTCTAAGCTTTTATACGTATGTTTTTATAATGTACCTGCAATTGTTTTATATTTTAAAATAAAATTCTTTAGTATTTTCACTAGCGATATTTCATTGGTTTTTAGCCTGTAACATCCTGTGCGATTCACCGATCTAAAAATTATTTCGGTTAATTAAATGTCTTGTATTAAGCTACAACTTCGGTGGGTCACCGTAAAGGGGCATCGATAGACTAGAGTCTACGGGTTTTGGGCGAACTCCTTCGTTCAAACAATTATTTCAGGCATAGTCTTGTACTATTGAATAGTCTCCTGAATTTTAAATTGTGTTCAGTTTCATTCATTTTATAAGAAAAAATCCTTATTTTTATTTAATTCATTGAACGAAACATTCAAAGAACAACACGAAATAAAGCGTTAATTCGGATGATTTAAAGCTTATATGAACTTATTTTCATCTTTAAGAAGTAAATCGAGAATCAATTCCTTTGTTCGAGGAATCATTGAGTTATAAAATTGTGCGCTAAAGAAAAAACCATTTATTAAATGCATTGAACTCAAAAGAATAAATGATTTAAAGAATTTGAACATTATAGTAAAAATTATTATTTATAACGATATTGATTTCCACTTGTATTTGCAATCACTTTTAGATGAAATAGTCATTTCCTACGGATAATGCTATATCAACAGCTATTCAACAAAGAACTAATGTGAGTTATTGTGTTGCAAACTGAGAAAATAAGCTAAATGTCAATGAGAACGCAAATCTATATTTTAGCAATGATTGCATTCTTAATTTCATCTATTTATAAAATTATTCTTATATTTCTAATTTTTTCTCATGACAAAGAACTTGAGTTCTAAGATCAAAATACAATTTATATTTTATGTATAAACTTTTTAAAGTTCAAGTTTTCCCTTCTCTGCCTTCCCACCAGTTACTATAGACTGCATGGAATAAAAGAACTCTACTAAAGTACGTAATATGTCCGGGATATCCTTTCTATTATCACTACCAATCTAATTTTGTACAATTCTGTTTTTCTTTTACTTGTAATCAAATAGATGTTTCATAAAAAGGATTAATAATTTATTATATAAGAATAAACAATGAGTTTCTTAGTACTGATCTTCACTATTAATTGTCTCGCTTTAAATGTGGTGCTAAGCGAATGTTCAGTCTTTGTGTTTTCCCACTATGGTCGCATATATTCCTCAATACTTGAATCAAACAATACTTTTAAACTTCATAACATTACTTTATTTAATGAAAACGATGGGTCACAAGGAATGGACTATAGCATAAATGAAAATTTGATCATTTATAAAAGTTTAAAAAATGAACCCAATTTTTATATGTCACCCATTAATTTGAAAGAAGAAAACTTTTTACATCGGGGAGTATTTTTAGAAATAACATAGCAATCGATTGGATTCATAAACTGATTTACTTCAATTATTATAATGATATACACGTTATGAAAATTTCGAATAAGAGAATGCATGCTATTATTGTATATAATGAGACATTTGATGATATTGTTATAAATCCATTGGAATCATTTATTATTTGGAGTAAAGGTCCACCAAGTCCTGCAATAATTCGAGCAAACCAAGATGGATCTCATCAAAAATTATTAATTGATAGGGGTTTATCTAGACCCTTTTCCATCGTTATTGATTTTGAAACTAAAAGAATTTATTTTATGGACCATTCATTACTGCAGTTATCATCAATTGATTTTAATGGAAATGACAGGAAATTAATCTACCAAATTAAAATTGATGAATTCAGTATTAATAATGATGGTAAATCCTTAGATCTTTATGATAGAAATTTATATGTCTATAATTCCAAAAGTCATGAATTTATGAAAATAAGTATTGATGGTGTCATTATGGATAAGTACAAGTTAAGAGACAACACTATACATAACGTTACAAACAATAATAATGCTATTTATTATGATACAGTTAAAATTATTGATTCTTCACGTCAACCAAATGGAAAAAATAAATGCATTGATTCCAATTGTACTCATTTATGTTTACCAAATGATTTAATTTTAAATGTGTATGTCCTCTAGACCGATATTTGCTTCCCGGAGAAATATGTCAAACTGTAAGATATATATTATGCAAAAGTTGATAAATAATTCTATTCATTCAATTATTGTCGCAGATTAACTCTACTGGAATTCCATACGTAGTATTTGCAGTGAAAGACGAGAGGATTCAAGAGATAAGAATTGTAGAAATTAGCAACAATGTAAATTTAAATCTAGATTCTAAGTCTTTATATACAATAAGCAATACAGAAAAATTTGCTATTGATATTGATTACGCTTTTAAGGACAATATCATAACTTACATTCATCATAATGGATTAAATATATTAGTTTCAGACAAAAATGATCACAAATCGAGGGTAGCCAATGAATCAATTGATAAAAGTACCCTTTTGACCTTAGCTTATGATTGGGTCTATAATTATTTATATTTTAACCATAACGATCGCGGTAGAGATCACATAATCATGTCAACATTAGAGAAACCTAATATTTTTTATTTAATTTTCGAAATACCAATGGGTAGTTCTCTGAGATCTATATGTTTGAATCCTATTGATCTATTCATTATATGGAGTGAAAATGGCTTTCAAGGTATTAATTATAGAGGATATATTTATAAAGCAAAGTATGATGGAAGTAACAAAACATTATTAGTTAATGAAAATATAATTAGACCCGGTTCTATGGCAATCGATTACATTATTAAAAGAATTTATTGGAAAGACGATTATCTTAAGCAATTGTATTCAATTGATTATAATGGAAATGATAGGAAACATATTTATTCATTGCGTGATTACGTTGAAAAAATCGATTTATACAATGGATTCCTTTATTGGTCTGTATTTGGTTCAAATATCATGCACAGAATTAATACTATTGGCGAAGATTCTTCTGAGTTTGCATTACATGAAAATTTTTATGGGGTTTTTAAAATAATACATCCTTCACGTCAACCTAACGCTAAAAATGTGTGCAAAAATACTAATTGTACACACCTCTGTCTTCCGATAAACTTTAATACGTATCGCTGTCTATGTCCTGATATCAAAGCTTATAACTTAAGCGAAAATTGTGAGGAATATGTATGAAACTAAATAATTCATTTACCTATTAACCAAATTACTTCTAAAATTTAGTTTTTTTATCATTATAGTTTGGAACCATCAACCAAATTGCAAACTCAACTAAATCAAATATTCCGTTATTGCAAGAAAACACAGCAAGCTTTACTTTTATAATTATAATAAGCATATTACTGCTATTTGTAATTGTATTAATTGCAACAATTATTTACCTGAGATTTTCTCCAAAACATAATAATTTAAATTCATCAAAAATTGATGAACAAAATGAGTGGATAGATACACACCATATAGTAAATGTTTACGAAGATGTTGATTACCGTGAATATGCATTAGGTGTATATTATACCGATACAATGGAACCAAACGTTTACACTGAAATACTGGATACCATTGAACAAAATGAATAAAACAATTTTCTTAACATATGCATATTTCAAACACAATAAAAAATTGGATTCAATCCGAGTGGCATGTTTCCTTCAACTCTTCCTGAAACATTACAAAATATATTTTATTATTGATAGTTTGTTTATCTATTGTTCTGATAAAACTTATATTTATTAATTGCATTATTCAGTTTATTGTAATGAAACAATTAATCTGGTGATTGAAATTATTTCTCTGACAAAACAATAGTACATCTGCCAAACTATATGAGTGCTAAGGAGCAAAACATCACTGTGCATATTCAGAAACGATGAGTCTCTATGCTTCTGGATATATACGAGTGATGTTTTCGTGAGCTCCGGCTACGGTTTTCTTGAGGTCGAACTCATAGAGCAAACAGTGGCGGATGTGCTCTTTGTTTGAAGACATGTCTAGGAATCACCAGGAGTAGTTTCAATCACCAGAGTTCAATACCTGTGTTTGAAGTTTATAATTTGAAAAGATTTGTTAAGAATAGATAAAGTGTCAAAAATTAGATTGAAAAATTACTCTTAGATTTATGACAAAACTTTTTCCTCAACCTAATATATTTATACTTATAGTTATATTTATTTAATAGTGTTGTAAATAAAACTTATATCTTTATTAATTGCATTATTTTGTGTATTGTATGAAATAATGATAATAACAGCCTCTTTCTCTTTATTTCATGCTCATATCAAAATGAGTGCTTAAGGAACAATAAAAGGAATGAGAATTAAACCAAGTAAGGGAAAGACTGCATAAATAATTTTGTTATATTATTTCAATAAGTTTTATTTCTAATAATGAGTCATAAAATGCGAAACTTATCTTTAAATCTCTATAAGTGGTTATAGTTTGTATTAAAATTTGATATAATTAACTTAAATTCATGAAATCAATAATTGAGAAAAGTTGAATGCAAAATAAATAATTTATGAATTCTGTCAGTAAAAGGATTAATGCAAAAGTTCGTTATTTTGTTTTACCTTAATTCAGACATGAACTAAAGTTCATAAAAGTTTTCAAAATGTTGATTACGTAAATATTAAAGTGATCCCTAAGTATGTAAGGCGCGAAAAAGTATTATTTAACATATATTTTTTTGTCCGATTTTATACTTATCCAATACCTATCCAATAATAAAAAAGGAAATGACAAAACTTACAGTTTGAAAAAACTACCTTTCGGTTAAAGAGTGCATTTTGTTTATGTGTTTTGTTAATTCTGTGTATACTAGTATTACATAATTTTTTGTCCAATAATCTTTAGTCTCTTGCATTTTACGTTGAATATGTAATCCACCAAAATAACTTATTTGTTCACTTAATGTATTATATTCTCAATTTTAGTCAATAATAACATTATTCATTTTATTAATAGAATTTTCATGACTTTTTGACTATAATAAATTTTTCTCATCTTGCTTCAGTAGCAATAAAGGCTTCATTACATTCATTTGATTCTAGAACAATACCTTTTTGAATATTTTTGTCTTAAATAATCAAATTTTTAACATTTATTTCACTCACTGTTGAGTAAATCTTTGTTTATTTCTTTTAACTTCAAATACATTATTATCATTACTTATTAGTTATTTGAAATCTTCACTTTATTACTTTATTCTTATTTGTATTTTTTAATTTGGTACTCAGAGGGCTTGAGAAGCTTTGATTCAATTTACATTTAGAATTTTCTTCATACTTTGTAGTTTAAGTTTAATTTCCATTCTTTTAATGCAATTTTGGTTTTTATAATTAATGTAATTTGAAGTTTATGATGCTACTGAATAGAATTAATTGTACTGACTTTGAGAAATAAAAATACTGTATACGTGGCAAACTATTCGTGAATTTAATTGTTTTGACAAAACTTTCAACCAAAATGACGAGTAAATGTTAGTTCATTTAAAAGATTATTATAAAAAGAGTGGTCAAAGCAAAGCATAAAGTCTTGTTATTAAACTTGTGCATTTAATGAGTAATCTATTTTTATTATACCTGTTCTAGTTTACATGATTAAAAATGAATTTTAGTATAAATAGAAGAAAAATAGCAAATTTTATATAATAATGTTTTAGGTTTACAGTTCTCTGGATTAAAATTTGCAATATTTTAAACACTTTCGATAATTTTAAGTTTTTAAAGTCATAAAAGTGCTCATCAAAAAATTTGTACTGCGACTCAATTCCGAACAGCTCTTAAACCAATTTCGCAGTCCATTAGAAGCTTTTCGCGATCCTCTTTTGGGTAACGATCCACCATTTGAAATCTTAATATAAATAATATCATTTCTTAGAAAATTTGAATATTATAATTAATAATTCCTATTATAACATCTATAATAAGCAACTCAAATCATTTTGAAGTTAAAACCGCTGTTATATATGAATAGCGAAGGGAATTAGCTACTCTTAAGCTAGAGATTGAGCTTAGCCTATCATTAGGTTCACACCATTAGGTTTTTGAATTTTGATTTGACTAAAAATCTAATAAATTAACAATACAGTTCCCAGAATTTTTATATGAAATAAAGGGAAAGAGGAATCAAGAAAAGAATTATGGTTTGAGTTTCATATCTTCATTAACTCTAAACTATTTCATTGAATTATAATTAAGTTATAACTTACAATTTTAAAATAGAAGCAATCATTTTTGGAAAAAGATCAAGAATTTAACTTCTAAAGAATGTCATTTATTATTAGAAACTTGAAATTCTATTAAAAAGTTTAAATGTTTTTAGTCAACAACGTTTAAAAAATAACTATTATGTCATCGATGATGTTGAAAGCTAAATCCTGCCTAAAAGCTTAATCGATAAAAGAAAAAGTCATGAAAAACTATAGAAATGAAAAAGATTTATTTAAATCATCAAATATTCTTTTAGAAGATTAAATAGTTTAACACAGTAGACCTTAAACCTTATTCTGAGTTAATAAGTATCGAAATTTCGAGGATGGCCAAATTCGTACCCGGCTTACTCATCGTCTTATTGAATTTGAATAACTAAATAAACCTAAAATATTTCTAAATCTATCGTTTCAGCACCAAATTTTTCTTGGAAGATGAATAATTCAAAGCATCAAAATATGAGTTATTTTTTGTACATATCGAACTCAAATTCGTGCTCATATAAAAAGAAAACAAATTCAAAAGAAAATTTCAATACTAAATATTAACAGAAAGTAACAAATACTAACAACTAATCCGGAACCCGATTTTAAAAAGCTATTCATTATCAAAACTTGACATTCAGAAAATTCTAAAGGATTTTTGAACTAGATTTCCAAAAATATGTATTTTTCAACATTCGCTAGAAATGAAAGTTTAAATGGAGCTGTTTTTCAAGAATTTTCAATATTGTTACGTGCTACATGAGAGCTAAATAAAGCAAATTTTGACGCTAAATCACTTATGCAGTTCTCTGATTGCAATAAAGGCATTCTTTTAGCCCAAACATATCATGTGCAAAAATGAGTATAATACTCCTCCGTCACACTGAAAATAAGTCTTAATTTCAATAGAAAACTTTTGTATATCAATATTTTAAAAATTTTAATATTAAGTAAATGAGCCCTGACCTTGATCCGGAGTAGATATATATTCAGATCAGCCGAAATAGAATCTCATTCCCCTGGAAATTTATATCTTCAATTATAAATTTTAACTCTAAAAACTTAGTACTGATTTCATAGCAATTTCTAGACCATTGATAAGTAGTGAAGAGCATTAGTCCGAAATCTTGAGCTTCAAGCTCGAGCTTCTATAAGCGCAGCTCAAAATTGTTGAGCTTTGAGCTGCGCTTCTGTCAAATTTGGCCTGAGCTGCGCTTGTACTAAGAAGCTCGGGTCCAAACTGCGAGCTGCGCTGCTGAACTTATGCTAAAAATTAAAAATTAAAATAATGAGTAGTAATCTTTGTAACAAGTATTTATTTCAAGTTATAATGAAGTATTTGCGCAAAAATATATGAATTTTGATCGTAAAGTTTGAACAATGAATTCAAATTTCGACATCTGTGTCACCTATCAATGATTGTGAGTCTTCTGATTGTATTTCACTTTCTTGTAAAGTCATGTTAGAAACAGTTTCAAACAAAAATTTTCTCTTATATTGAATAATTATCAAAAATTACTTGAGATTATCTTATTTTTAATATAAAGATATTTAATCAGTGAATAGAAATAACATTACTTTTAAGGCCTTAAAACTTTATTAATTCTTTCTTCAAATAAACAGTTACTGCACTAAATTTCAGTTTGAATTGAAATTTATTTTGAAAACAATGATTCATAATTCAGAAATGCATCTCATCATTCAATTCGATAGATCTAATTTAATATCTAATTTTCTAACATACGAGAAGCAATTCAACAGTCATTGCTATTTTACAGTGAATACTGCTTTTTGCTTTATTAAATAAGTCGGCTTCAAATGAGCTGAGCTCGAAGCTCAACAACTTGAGCTTGAGCTTGGGCTTGAGCTACGCTTCTTCATCATAGCATGAGCTTGAAGCTCGAGCTTATAAGCTCGAAGACAGCTAAAATTGAGCTTCAAGCGCAGCGCAGCTCAAAGCGCAGCTCAGCTCAAAGCTAGCTTATGCTCTTCACTATTGATAAGAACTCTAAGATATTATAAAAGCAAATCTTTTTTCTTATAAACTTTAAAACTAAATATGGATCAAACGATAGAAAGTTTTGAAAAGAACTTCTCGCTACCAGTTAATAAAACCAACTTAACTAATATTAAAGATAACAATAACCAATGTTTCATGCCGCCTTTAGATTCCTTTAATCTTGAGTTTAAAATATTTTTGATTGCCATCTATTCAATTAGTTCATTGATGGCATTTTTGGGAAATTTCACTGCAATTGTGGTCGAGATATTTGGGAGAGCATCGACCAATAATTTAGGAAAATTTTTAACGAACATGGCTATTTCTGATGCGATCATGGGTGTTTTGTGTTTTCCGTTTGAATTTATAGATATGATGCTCGGCCGCTGGATATTTGCCCTCTGGCTATGTCCAGTCAAGCAATTCATCCAATTGTTGTCCGTTTTTGTGACTTCATTTACGTTGACCGTCATTGGAATCGAAAGGTGGGCATCTTTAATTTATTTATAAAATAGATCATTTGGAAACAAAGTTTGAACTTGTTGTTGAAATATTTATTATAAAAATAATTTTCTCAATATAAGAATCATTTAGTCTTAATTTTAAATTTGTACTGAAATTTTAGATTAATTTTATTATAAAATTTGGCATCTCTAAAGATAAAGTATTTTGATCTAATTAGATAACACACTATTGTATGAAATTCTTAGCTAGAAATTGATTTTTTAGCTTAAAACCAGTTTAAAAGCTAAAGCCGTTTGTACTTTTTAAAAAATGTTTACTAAATATTTCTTCAACCTATCATTAACTGAGATATGGTTTGATAACTAAATTGATTTTTATTCATTTGGTGATAATTATAGAATTCTTGTCTATATTTAATTCAATAAAACTAACTAAAATTTTTCATATACAACTCAAATAAGAATTTAATAAAGCATCTAATAAACTTTTCCGAAGTTTTCGATACATGAACTCTAGGATTTAATATTAAAATATTTTATACTTTTATACATTACTACTAATCTTAAGTGGATTGCATTCACTAAACTTTATCAATATGTGTCATATCAAAAAGAGTTAGAATTACAGTAATAGACCTGATTATCCACAGTAGAATAAAGAAAGAGTCATCGGTATGTCAACCTCCCTGGTATGTGACAAGCATTAATTTGTTGCCAAATTCAATTTTTAATTTGCTTTGATTACTATTATGATCTTTCGAAAAGTTATGGGTTTTGAATAGTTCCAGAGGTCTAAGAATAAAAATTTGATTATTGTTATGGAATGTCATATCCCCTAATATCATGATAAAAATTTAAAATTTCTCTCTCATCTGAGTGCTTGGCAATAGTAGTCAAATTATTAGTTGTTTGGTCAAGAATTTAATGACAGCTCTGCGTTCAAAACTTGCCATTTTTTCAAAATTTGCAGATAACTAACAATTTGGCTACTATTGTTAAGTATCCGGATGATCTCTGTTATCTAGGCGCTTAGTAATAGTAGTCAAATTGTTAGTTATCTGCAAATTTTGATAAAATAGCAAGTTTTGAACGCAGAGCTGTCATTAAATTTTGACCAAACAACTAATAATTTGACTAATATTGCCAAGCACCCAGACGAGTAAGAAATTTTAAATTTTTATCATGATGTTAGGGTATATAATATTTTATAACAATAATGAAGTTTTTATTGTTACACCTCTGGAACTATTCAAAACCTATAACTTTTCGAAAGACCCTAATATAAGGAAATTACAATATGTTTTTTAACACCTGATATAGTACGATAGAAAGCATGTAATCACAAACATCTTTCTGGTTACTATCAAAGAATATTCAGTTTTTAATTGCAAAATTTTTCTGTTTTTCATACCGGATAAAAATTCCTAATAAATTAATTGTAAGAAATTATAATTTAAGACAAAAATGTATAGAATTAAGTTGAGAGCATGATATTTTTAATCTAAATTTTTCTAATTCTGAAATTATTCTTGAAAATTATACCATTAGTAGAGGCATAAGAACTAATGATTTTTTCGTCATAACCAATAAATTGATTTTTAAACACGAGAATTATTATCAACAAACTTTAATTTTTATTCTTAGATCAAAATTTTGTTTTTAGCAATTTTGATTGCGATAAAAGTTAAAATTTGTTCAATTTTTATGTATTGAAGGGAAGTGTTTTGTCTTTATTACATACAGTGAGAAACAGCTACTGAGATCTTTCTGAACTAAAAAATAAAATCCAAATAGATCTCTTATTCATCATTCGTTCATTTGTTAATCAATCCTATTATAAGACATATATTGACTCTGTAAGAAAATAAATTAACTTTTGAAATGCATCATAGTCATTGTACGCATTGTTCAACAATCATAATATTTTATTGAGATAATTTTATTTACTCAATAAAATCGTTAGCAATACATTAGTTTCAATTCAGAAAAGTGAAAATAGTATTGAAACTTAATTTCTTAGAAAATGTTATTCAGAGATTCTTAACAAAAAATAGTCAACAACTTTCTATTTCCATCGATCGTAAATCTTACACAAAAAGTCTTAATTCAAAAATAGTTGAATAATATTGAGAAATATTTGTATTCTATGGAAAAAGAAAATCTTAATTTTCTAGCTTAACTCATTTTTATTGATTAATTTACAATTATTAACAGATATATGGCAACAATCCATCCATTATCTCACAAATATGAATGGATGAAATCTCATTCAAATTTGTTAATCTATGTATCGTGGTTATCCGGCTCGTTATATGCTTCGTGTTTTATCTGGAGTACCACAACTGTTAAGTTTACTTTAGATAACACTACTTATTATGATTGTCAGAATTTTGTTGAAATTAGTCCATTGGAAGAAAAATTGTTAATCACAAGCAGCTTTGTGTTTACATTTGTGACTCCATTGATTGTAATGGTAGTCAGCTATCGTCCGATTATGAGGAGATTGTTGGTCGACACTATAGCCAATACTGAAGAACCACTTCGGAGGCAAACTGAAATCCGAGGTGAAAAGAGAGTAAGAAATTTTTAATTAGTCACATTTTCACTTCAGGTCAATTTTTTAACTACCTAAATAAAATATGTCTTATTCTGAAATTCTAATCTACCATGAATAGGTAAATGCAGTGCTGCAGATCACGCTCATCAGCAAATATTCACAAGTTGAATTTCCGGTTAGGTCTGCCTATCATTAGTATATCTTGAGTTTAATTTTAATGGAAACATGGGTGTAATTTGTGACAATGTAGCTTAAAATCTATAGTGAAGCTTAAAATTATAGATTCCATGAAAACTAGATATCGTTAATTGGCTGTACAAAGATTAAAATTTATATTTTCGTTTATTAACAGTCTGTGAAAATGATGGCTGCAGTCGTATTGTTCTACGGTATATGTTGGGGCCCTATCAAAATCTATCAAATTTTGAAAGTCTTCTGGCCTGAACTGTTCGATTTGTGCACTTCATCACAACTCTTCTCATTTGTCACCATTTACTTCTCAGTTCACTGGACTGCTATGAGTAACTGTTTTATAAATCCAATTATTTACTCATTTATGAGCGAAAATTCCAGAGTAAGAAAATAAATACTAATTCATTAAGTATGTAATTGAACTCCAATTATATGCTGGAGTGTAATTAGTAATAACTTCTTACTTTTTTAGTTTTTTTACTTACTTCCTCTTATTTTCATTGTGAAATAATCTAGATTTTCCTTATTTCACAAAATATCCTGTATGCTTTACATGAAACCAAAATGTATATCGTCTAATATACGATACAGGTTTGGGTATTTGAGATCAAGTTTCTGTAAGTAGAAGCAATTCTATTCTAATTATATAGCGTCAAAATGTATTCGAACAAGGCAGAAATCTCACGTAAACTTATTACATTCCACTATGAGTTGTTTCAATTAACTGAATTTAGTTTTAGACTGTTATCTAACTCACAAATTAAAGGACTAGAGAAATTATTTAAGTAATAACAGAACCACAAACTTTTTGCCAGAATGTTAGATAGTTTTTTCCAAAAAATGTTCTTTTCATAAGCTTATTTTGATCAATAACAATTTTAGAAATCTCCCTAACAAGATGATGTTATCGTTGGATCATTTGTGTCGATAGACTTTTTATGTCTACTATAGGCGTTAAGACTTAAGTCTTTCTTGATGAGTGCGATCGAATACAATAACAGCTAATATTTTATTCGTACTTTTTAGGCCAATTTCCGTCGAGTGATTCGAAGATTTATTAGAGAGTCAACTCAAGAGCCAACTCGAAAGCCAACAGATACTAGCAAAACATAAGCCACTAATTTGAATCGTTAAATCAACAATTAGCTCAGTTTATATAGATATCTGTAAAATCTTAATTTCTAGTTCTGTCTGTTTGTCTGTCAACTCTATAAATCCAGTTGTTATCATATTGCACGAGTTAGATACCGTGCTGTTAGAATCAATATAATTTCAAAATGACAGCTATTTCACTACCGAAAAGTAGCTAATGGCTATTCGGTAAGTAAAATTCTATAACCTGTTATTGAAATGTGCTTTCGGCTAATATATCGTAAGTGGTCTGATATGTCATTCATGGTAATAACAATGATAATAATATCTCAATGTATAATAGTTTAGTTATAAAACAATTAAAATATATATCAAAACATATTCTACTCTATACATTGATGACTAAGTGTATAGAAATGTGTAAAACATCTTTCCAGGGTCTACAACAAATTCTATAAATGATAGAGGAATGAATTTTTTAAATAATTTTTAAAGCAGAATGATTGACTTTACTCTATTTTTGGATTAATCATTGTTTGAATCATGTACGGCCTTCATTGTTTCATCATGAGATGAATAATTTGAACTTATACGTTTAATATCAAGTGAGAGAAATGTTATCGGACTCATGTCTGAAGGCTTTTATGGGAGATTTTGATTTGAGAAATGAAAAACGTCAAAAGTATTGACTGCATATACATGAAATCACATGACTTAGAATACTGCTTTCGTTTCATTTCAAAAGCATTCGTGACGTATGTGATCAGAATAATGGTCGTAAGTTTTTTGTTAACTTCTACAATGGTTTCATAATTAGTTATCAGTCGTTTTTGAATAATTGAGACTTTAAATTTAGTTTTTATAAAATTTGTTCTTTTATTGTATTTAACATAAGTTATAATATCAAATTTTCTTATTTCAATTATTATTTTTCTTAATTTAAAATAATAATAGTTTGATATGCACTCAAAGTTATTTTCTATTAGGGTGACCTATACTTAGCTCTAACACCTGTACAATAAATCAATATACGCTCATTGAAATTCATATCTTATTCTGATAAGTATTAAGCTATTATTGATTTAAATAAACATATTCACATTAGGTTAGTTTAGTTCATATTTAATTTTACTGTGAAAGAATTGGAAATGATTTTGTCGAACAGATATTCAGCATAATGAAAAATTTACGAACGGATGAAAGAAATCGTCTAACTATACCTCAGGTTAGAGCTGAACTATGCATAAAATTGAGTTATTCTATGAGTTGTATTGAGTTTTATGACCACATATCAAAAGACCGCGAATTAATAGAAGCAGCTAAATTAGGAAAGAAATATGATTTTAAAGTTTAATATGATGTTGATTGTATAATTATATCCTTAAATAAAAATATTGTATATAAGGTCACACCTTTGATATTTTTTCTCCAGCTTTTAGGCTGAGAGGTGTTGGCATCCCTATGTGAAACAATAAACAGATTTGCACTTCAATATTTCTTTTAGCTGAACCTTACTTTAGGATTAGTAGTAAATGAAGTATAGATAATGTTTAAGATAAAAACAAAAGTATATTTAGAATGGTGTTTTCAATAAAACAAAAATTTTTTATTTATAAAACTTAATTTTTAAACTAAGTCCTGTGATCGAACTAGATAAGAATTTGCTGATAAATTTGGTAAAAAATGACTAGCGAATGCGACTATTATTGACATTAATAAGCATATACTGTAAAGAGCATTTCTAAACACTATTTTTGTATATCACACTAGGTTAATAAACGTTTACTTAGATCAAATTTTCAGTATATGAGTAATTGATATTAAAATCAATTGCAATTAAAATGTCAAACTGCGAAAAGCCTTTAACTGCTTTATCTGAGTTTAGTTTTATTTTGGACAATCTGTAGTGAAGACTACTTTTAGATTGAAAGGAAATCTTAATTACTAAGAGTTTAGAATCTGATTCAACTAAAGCTATTTTTATCAAGCTTTTAGCTTGTCTTCAGTAAAGCTGACATAATATAGAGATTGCACTAATAATCTTTTGTATATTATGTAAATCACTGTTATTATTACTTTATACTCTCAAATAGTGAAAAGCATAAGCTAGATGTGAGCTGAGCTACGCTGCACTTAAAGCTCAATTTTAGCTGTCTTCGAGCTTATAAGGTCGAGCTTCAAGCTCAGGCTATGATGAAGAAGCGCAGCTCAAGCTCAAGCTCAAGCTTAAGCTGTTGAGCTTCGAGCTCAGCTCATTTTAAGCAGAATTATTTGATAAAGCTAATAAAATAGTATTAACTGTAAAAGAGTAATGATTATTGAACCGCTTCTCTTATGATAGCAAATTAGGTGTTTAATTAGATCTATCAAATTGAATGATGAGATGCATTCCTGAATTATGAATTATTGTTTTCAAAATAAACTTCACTTCAGGCTGAAATTTAATTCACAAACTGTTTATTTGAAGAGGGAATTAATGATGTTTTAGGCCTTAAAAGTAATATTATTTCTATTCACTGCTTAAATCTTCTTATATTTGAAATAAGATAATCTCAAATAATTCTTTTGAAAATTATTCAAAATAAGAGAAATTTGTTGCTTGAAACTGTTTTCAACTTGATAAGAAAGTGAAACACAATAAGACTCACAATTATTGATAAGTGACACCGATGTCGAAATTTGAATTCATTCGTCAAATTTTACGATCAAAATTAATATATTTTGCGGAAATACTTCATTATAACTCGAGACAAATACTTGTTACAAAGATTACTACTCATCATTTTAATTTTTAATTTTTAACATAAGCTCAGCAGCGCAGCTCAGGTTAAGTTTGACAGAAGCGCAGCTTAAGGCTCAACAATTTTGAACTGCACTTATTGAAGCTCGAACTTGAAGCTCAAGATTTCGGGCCAATGCTCTTCACTAGTTATCATACAATTAATTGTCTTTATAAACTGATATTCAAAATTTCAGAATTCAATAACTCTTAAAGCATTCAACTCATATGCTTAAAAATAAGATTTGTGGAAACTGTGCATAAACCTTTGAAATGATGTGCATACCATCATCTGATCTTATAGGTCCACGGATGAGCATCTGTGATATGTACATCATTTCAAAGGTTTTTGCATACAGTTTCCAGAAGGCTATAGAGCCCAAAAGCTATATTGGAATATTCGTAGTAATGTCGTCCGCAGTAAAGAATTCGCGGTAATGTCGTACGCGGTAATGCATTCGCGGAAAAGTCGTGATACGGTTATGCAGAGGTATTACGCTTAAACATTTAGAATAGCTTTGTAAGCTGGCTTAATTTGGAAGAGTGTTTAAATTATTGATGTAAGAAGAAAATTTCTTAAACATATTGTAAGAAAATTCCTAGAAATTTTCAACCAATAGTTGAGATTCAACGATTCACCTCAGTAAACTTAATTTTTAACGCTGATGCCGAAGCAGTTTTGAACTAGTTCAGCCTATAAGCTTAATTTCTGGATTATGTGAGTATTTTTAGCTGCTTTTGGTCTCAACTAAATTGACTTAAACAAGAACTAAGTTGGATTGCTACTTGGCAAGATTTTATCTGAAATTTGAGGCCTAAAACACAGTTAGATGTGTCTAAATCCATTCAGTTTATTCTGGGTACAGTACATAACATATACACTGTTTAAATGGTCCCATAATTATTCAAATTATAAGATGGAATGTTTTAAGTTTGACAATTCATTTAACCTTCGTCACGACTTGTTGCCAGAAGAAATTTTTTTAAAATAAAGTCATAAGTCTAAATTAATCGGCTTTTTTGTCATTCAAAGCCAGATATATGACTGAGGAATACCTAAATTCTCAAGAAGCAACGACGTTTTGTTGATTTTTACGAGATTTTTAAAGTCAAACTTGAGAATATTTTACCCCACAGTTGTGACGAAGGGTTAAAGACAGACTCACTTTACTGTTTTGGGCATGAAATAAAGAGCCGCATTGTTGAAGCTTAGGATAATATATGGACTATAAATATGATTAACAATTGATTGCTGCTGTTGAATATGAATTTTTGCGAACCTGAACTATTCCTTAGATATTTAGATACAACTTTGTTCCCTTAGTTTCTAGGGCTCTACTTGTGGTATTATTGAACTCATTTCTACGTGTCTTTTATGAACATTCAGATATCGAAGGTGGAAGTTTCAAATAGTACCACTAGAAAAGAGTTACCGTTGTCGTTTTCCAAGTCTTTTGCGTTCGATTTCTTAAACGTAACATATATTCTGCCAAATTGTTCATGTACTAAACTATTGATATAACAACTGATGATCAGCTTAACAATTGATGTAATGCTTCGATTGAGAATGATTCTGAGTATTGTTTAACCCTTTGGTCATTATTAGATATAACTGATACATAGATTCTAGACATAATAATAACCATTGTATCAGTTATATCAACTATCATTATAATGACAATTCAAGCACATTGATTATATCTCTGATTGTAGTATATAGTTTGATAAACAGAAGTTCCATGTTTTATTCACTAATGTCTCATTTATTATGAATTTTTGGATAATAAAATAGTTTAAATGAAACCGATTGTTTTGGGGAAAACTTTTGAGAAACTGAACTTTAATTAGCAGAATTTTTTAAAAAGCGTTTATAGGGGAGAGTCATTGTATTAAATGACAATACAATAAAAGTCTTGAGTATTGGTTATATGAGGAGAATAAATCTGTTACAAAACATTAAATTAATAACATATGATTACAAAAGTGGACGGTAAGATATTTCGCTGATGAAATATATGTTCAATCAGTTCAATAGTAATTTCAATATTTCTGATTACTTATAATGACAATTATACGTTCCGAAACATTATATGATTTAAATATTATTAAATCTATCAATTAAGAATTTGAGGAACATAATCTATATATAAATATGATTAAAATCATTGTTCACAATTCAGATTAACCTGTTTTGTATTTAGCAGTTTGAAGAAGAATAACCGTATAGTTCAATATGAATGAGAAGATCTATTAATAACACAAAATTCCATTATTCAATTGAGATAAATTATTCATCTTTCATACCGTTATTAAAGTTGTTTTTCTCAGATCAGCATAACCTCCAATTGTGAAACCGAATCTCGTTTCTCGACAAATATTCTTAAACATAAGCCATTCATTATATTCCAATTCATCCAAATCTCGAGCATTAGTATCATCCAAAACAGCATATATTCTTTCAGACTCTTCATGTACCAATCCATTAATGTGACAACTGATAATCAATTTGATGGCTGAAGTAATACTATTAACGGCCAAAGCTTTCGATTGCTCTTTTATGAAGGGGTTTCGTTCTGATACAGCGGATATATAGATATTAATCATTAATGAAATTATAGTCTCTGCTAAGTCCAATTTGATGATCCATGAAGTCGATTGATCCAAACTGTTGATAGTATTACGTAACTTAATGAATTTGTTTCTCAGAATCATGAGCGGACAAGTATTTTGTAAAAATTTTGTAGTCGAGATAGTTTTCAAGTATGAGTTTGCTTTTAAAGACAAAAATCAAATAAAGATATGATTGAATGTCAATTTTCTATTTATAAAACTACTTGAATTCCTATTGAATTGTTTGATAAGATCTTGTTTTAAGCCAATTAAACATTGATAGAAATATATCGAAGTGATCCAAGTGAGAAACGAAACCACCCAAATAATTATAAAACCACAAATTTGTGAAAGCGTTACAAGGATAATGAATGACAAATTTGTTATTTTAATCAATTTTGTAAAGCAGAGTTGATATCCAACCAGAAATATGGGTACCATTATATGAATGATCCATATAATGAATAGTACGATTTGATTCTTCTCGATGTCCATTTGATAAAAGATTTCATAAAACTTAATACCACTTTTATTTGCATAAAACACATTCGCCAACATATGTATATTTCGCAATAAAGACATCACAAATCCCATACGAAAAGCTTCAATCAAATCTGAATCTTTACCTAAAATAATTTGTACAGAGCTTGCAAGTTTTGATTGGGTAAATATGACCCAACATATGATAACAAATTCACAGAAATATGTATAATACTTTAAATATTTATTGATATAAAGTTTGCCGTTTGAGTCAACTGTTATTCCACCGAAAGGAATGAAAAATATGCGATAAAACCAAATATAAATTTTGACTATTAAAGAAGTTTTCTTATGCATAAAAGCCATAATTTTGGAGACTCATGAGTTTGACAAAGACTGTTTTGATTGAAAATAATTTTATTCAATAATATTCATAAGAATATTAAATTTCAAAACTGATTAGTTTAAGTGTGTTTTCATTATTTTATTTGTCTACAGATTTACAAATTGATGAAAGAAATTAATCAAATGTAATGTATATAACATTTATTATTTGGCAAGTGTTTTTCATTTATTTATCAATATTTGCTAATACTTTTCTACAAATGAAATCTATACAGTTTATATTAATTTGTATGATTAAATTTATTATAAGTGTGTTACTGACTTCATTTTTTTGATTGAATTGACTGCTATTTGATCGAATGTGGAAATAGTTATAATTGCTCTTCAATTGATTTTAGTATTAATTTTGATGTTTTAAGAGTTAATTAAGGATGCCAACACATCTCAGCTTAAAAGCCGGAGGAAAATATCAAAGGAGGGATCCTTGTATGCAAAATTTTTATTAGAGCACATAGTTATACAATAAACATCATATTAAATTTTAATATTGCCTTTCTTTCATGATTTAACTGCTTCTTCAAATCACGGTCTTTTGATGCGTGTTCACAAGACTCTGTACAATTCATAGAATATTTAAATTTTATGCATAGTTCAGCTTTGACTTGAGGTACAGTTAAACGATTCCTTTCACCTGTTTATAAATTTTTCATTATGCTGAATATCGGTTCGACAAAATGATTTCTAATCGGTTTACAATGAAATAAAATACGAACCAACCTGAATGAGTGAGAATATACTTGTTTAAATCAATAATAGCTTAATACTTATCAAAATAAGTTATCATTCTCAACGAGCGTGCATTGATTTATTGTACAGGCGTTAGAGTTCAGTATTTGAAGGATTAAAATAGTATTGAGTATAAGTTTGGTTCGCATGTGAAAATCTATTTTGTATTAAGTTGAAATTTCGTGAATTAAAATTGGTTTTACTTTCATTTCACTAAATCACACGATATTTAAAATATTTGGTATAAGTTAAATAAAGGCTGAAAATTATAGCCTCCAGTTTAAGGGTCGAGCTGGAGACCGGAGAGGAAGTCCTACATAAAGCTAGAGAGTTGGCATCCCTAGAGTTAATAGAGAATGAATAAAATTAAAATTCAATTAAGGTTATATTATTTTCAAATACTCAAAAAATTTTATTTTGAATCATTGAATGAATTCATAAAAGTATATAAATATATTTTGTAACTTAAATTCAACAAAATCTTGTGACATTCTTTTAGGAAAACATTGTTAAAATGTTTATTTAGCAGTTTATAAAAATAACAAAATAGTTCATATGAATTTGAACATCTATAAAAGAAAATGAACAATCATTAAATCATGAAATTCAATAATTAACTATAGGAACTGGAGATACAAATGTGTTCTAACAGAAATAAGTACTATTCTCTAATAACAAACCTAAGTCATACTTTATATTCTGATTCATCCAAGCAATTATAATTACAGCTATCCAAAACAACATTTTCCTGTCAGATTCTTCATGAACAAGTCCATTGAAATGACAGCTGATAATCAATTTAATATTTGATGTGATACTTCTGAATTTAAATAATTCTGGGCATTGATTAAAAATTTGGTTATTGTTAGATATATCGAATTTATAAATATTTGACATTGGTGTATGAACAAACTAAAAACTCGATAGAAGCATAGAATTTTGAATTTTATTGATAAGTGCGTAAATTTTCTTATGAAATACTTCATTTTAAAATATGTAATCTAAAATTTAAGCGTTGAAAAAATACATTAAAAACAAACCTCTAATGCTTAAAGCTATACATTGAGTCATTTGATAGCACATTTTTTTATAGTTTTGATTTCTGTTACTTCTGAGAGAATGTTCTCAAGGCTGATCTTCTCGTTAGTAAAAGACGTTAAATGTTAAGTCTACAATCTATTAATGAATTATTCTTTTTAATAAAAATGTTTTAATTTTTAAAAATATATTTAATAAAAGGTTATGATTATAAATAGCTTAAATAAATGCTATATTTGAAATTTTTTCCATTACAAATACACGAAACTCAAACAGAAATTTCGACCGAAGCTAGCGTTAAAAAATTCTAGGATGTTTCTAGAAGTATTTCTAGAATTGTTTCTAGGACAAATAAAATTTTCTTTTCATTTAAACATAGAATGCCTCAGATTCGCGAAAAAGTATCGGATGAAGATTAAAATTTTGTAAAAATTCATGCTATTGCATCTCTTGTAAACGAAACCTTCAAATAGTTTTCTATACACCAAAATAAAACTAATAATCTCTACTTTTGATTAATATGAAATAATTTATTCAAAAAAATAATAAAACAAAGTATGGATAATTTAAATCAGTATGAGCTCGGATAAATGATCGGAAATCTTTATCTTAGAGATCGATCACAAAGGTGGCTCTAATGCGTTTTTATGAGATCACGGGGTAATAATAATGCAATTGTGTATAAAACGAGGCGTATTACGAATGAGTTGATGCCATTTATGAGTAAATTCCATCGCGGCCAGAATTTTATATTCCGGCGCACTTGGCATCAACTCATTATGCTCAAGAGACTTTTGAAGCTTACGATAAGCTCAATGTGCGATATGTGCAGTGCAACGAAAATTCTTCGGTGCCTCAGATTTGGTCCATAGAAGAAGTTTGGGCTGAAATCTAGAGAAGGGTTTATGCTAATGAGTGAACAGCAACTATGGTTGAATAACAAATTAAAAGAATCAATCTTAAGCTAAGAATTTCGGACAAAGTTATTTCCAGTATCCTTTTGTGGGACTGAAAACTAAATTCAGTAAGGCTGCTGAAAATGATGCCAATTCAGTTCTTTGATAAATAAATATAAAAATAATTTCTCATTTCTAGAATGATATATATTTAGTCTGACTATTATGAATAAAACAATGAAATACTGATTGGATTTACTTTTGCAAAAATTACCCGATATAATGTTTAAATAATGTTTTTAAATCCTTATAAATAAGATCGCGTAATATTTTTAGACAAAAAAGCTTCAAAAATTAAGTTCTATCGCAAATCAGAAAATTTTTATATATTAATAAATAGTGATTACTGTTTGATAACCATTCGTAATTTTTAAAATAATCATGAAATGTAAGTTAGAGAAATTGAATATCAATTAATGTGTGAATAACTTAATAGGATGAATTACTTAATTTTGTTTTAATAAAAGTTTCATGTCATGATATGAGAAGTTCATATTATCCAATAGGTTTACAAAGAGAAAATTTCTTGATTTATGAAGAGAAATTATTTCGGAAAAGTTTCTTAGAAACTATCTTTTACAACACTAGTTGAAACTCGAAATTTCCACACAATATTTGATAGTATATAACTGCTTAAGCTTTTCTTTTCATTTAATCCATTTTGACATTTTCTTCGAATTCTAAATTTTTATATAGTTTATAAAATTATTTTATTAGTTTATTAAAATTAGTTAATTATAGTCAGTTTAAATTTAGATAGGGTTCCTCCAAACTCTATCACCTAACCTAAACTTAACTTAATCATTATCGAGATTTTCAATAATAGTATGAGAAATTCTGATCAAAGCAATTTAAATTTATCATATAAATAATATTAATATATAATTTTAATTGTAGACTTGTGAATATAAAGCATGTCTCCAATGCATACCTAAATCCAGAATAGAACACGAAGCCATAGGATTTTATAGGTAGCACGTCAATTCAGCGTACGACAATTCAGCGCTGCGATAATTCAGCGCATTTTGAAAATTGATTACTTTAAAGAAAAACAGAAACTGTAATTACAGAAACTCTAAATTAATAGGTGTTCATGGGACACTAATTTCAACCTATATAAAAGTGTTAACTTTCAACCAACAATTACAAGCAAACATACTTATAGGTGATAAAATCTTTATTTGTAATCCATTTGATTTGAATTAAGGAGAAATATTTTAAAAATAATTATATTTAATAAGAATATGTTTATAAATTATGGAATATTTGTAGTGAAATCCAAATATGTTTATTCAGTAATCAAAACATGCATGTTTATATTTTGTACATTTTTTGGTAAAAATTTATTTCTTGTGAACACCTAATAGTCTAGCGTATCACGACTTTTCCGCGAATGCATTACCGCGACCTACTTTACCGCTAACGCATTACAGCGAATGCAATACTGCGAATGCAATACTGCGAATATATGAATATTTCTCTATAGCTTATGGACTCTATAGTCTTATACATGAATCTTTCTCAGTAAAGGATTAAAAATTTCATTACTTAAGTCAATCTTAAATAGTTTGTTTACAATGTCAACTTACATACCATATGTTATGCTACATTACGGATTATCAAGGGATTATTATATATGTAGTAATGAACACCTGCCAAAAAATGGTATCATATTTACATAGCGCTGATTGATTTTCAGTGGGTCCTCGTTGATTTTTAAAGTACATGTGTATATAAAGTGATATTCATCACTAATTACTTTTTAGTATTTGTGGCTATTTCTTTTACTGCGAGTTTATAGCTATAATTTAAAATGCCTTTACATTTAGTTAAAAGTAAAAGAGACAATGACCTTTTGGTGCATAGTAATTTTATCTATCGTAAAGAAAGTGTCAAATTTTCATCAATATATTGGAGGTGTATCCAATATGACAATATCAAATGCCGTGGACGATGTATAACTATAGAAGATGTGGTGAAAAATTCTTCCGATGATCATGATCATAATCATACGCCGGAAGCATCACTTGTCAGAGCCAAAAAATTGATTTCAAATATTAAGAATACATCAAAAACAACACAATTAAATCCTCAACAAATAATTGACCACGCAACTTCTGGTATTAGCTCTTCAGTAATAAATAAATTACCAAAGGAACAATCAATTAAAAGAATGATTCAAAGACAACGGCAAACAGCAGACAAGGCACCTTCTGTCCCTCGAAATCTTTTAGAATTAGACATCTCTCATCAATTCACTATAACTCTTAAAAATGAAGAGTTTCTCCTATTTGAAAGCGGTCCGTCAGCAGACAGAATACTTATTTTTTCTACGCGTAAAAATCTTCATTTACTGTCTCAATCACAACATTGGTATGCAGATGGAACCTTCAAAGTTACTCCACCTCTTTTTGCTCAAGTATATACAATTCATGGAGTTAAATTAAATAGTATTTTACCATTATTTTTTGCTCTAATGCCCAACAAAAGAGCGCCAACGTATGAAAGAGTCTTCAATGCTATTAGGTCACTTGAACCAACTTTGAATCCGACATCTGTGCTAACTGATTTCGAGGCAGCAGCCATTAATGCCTTTCATTCTTCTTTTCCAAATGCTGTTCAGCGCTGTTGTAATTTCCATTTTGGTCAAAATATATGGCGTAAAATTCAAGAGCATCCTGATATTAATGTTCAATATCGAAACGATCCTGAATTCGCTTTAAATGTCCGTCAAATATTATCTTTAGCTTATGTTTCTGTTGCTGATGTTGTGGAAAAATTTGAAGAATTAATGGGATCTCAATTTTTTGTAGATAATGATCAGAATCTTCAGCCATTAATTGACTACTTTGAAGACACATATGTTGGCCGTCCGATGAGAGGAGGAAATCGAAGAAGGGCTCCAATATTTTCACATTATTTATGGAACTGTTATGATGCCATCAATGATGGAATTGCAAAAACAAATAATTCTGTTGAAGTGTGGCATCGAAGCTTTAGCTTATTAATAGGCAGCAACCATCCCACCATCTGGAAATTTATACAAAAGCTTAAACAGGAACAGAGTGGTAATGAATTTCGTATTGAACAATTTATCGCAGGAACAAGTCCTTCAGCATCCCGTAAACGCTATCGGGATACTGCGAAGAGAATAAAACGCATTGTTGAGGATAATCCTAATAGAAATATTTTTATTGTTGTAAAGGTTTAGCTAATAATTTTGAACTGAATGTTTAACATTTAATTTTTATTGTGGTCTAAATCCTTTATTACTTTTTTTCAAATTCTTAGCATATCATTCGAATATCTTGAACCAACAGTTAGTGTTAAATACATAATCGTTTGCAAAATACCGTCAAAACACTCGATATCGTATAGATAGTTGAATTTTGAATAGTGGTATTCAAAATTTCAAAAGTGAATAACTCCTGAAGCGCTCATCTGATATGCTTAAGACTTATATTTCTGGAAACTGTATGCAAAAATTTTGAAATGACGTCCATATCATCATCTGTTCCAATAGGTCCATGGATGAACATCAGTAATATGGACCTCATTTCAAAGGTATTTGCACACAGATTCCAGAAGTATAAGTCTTAAGCATCTAAGATGAACGCTTCAAGAGTTATTCACTTTTGAATACCACTATTCAAAATTCAACTATCTATACGATATCGAGTGTTTTGCCGGTATTTTGCCAATGATTGTATATCTTTAATACTAACTGTTGGTTCACGATAATCGAATGATATGCTAATAGTGATTAAAAGAATTTTAAATGTGAAAAGTGATGAAGGATTTAGGTCGTCGTAAAATGTTTCTTATACTTTGATATTAAATTCTTTATATAAAATATATATTTTAATTCTTTTCGCTGTAATTTATTCGCGGTAAAAATTTTCGCAGTATTGCATTCGCTATAAAGCATTCGCGCTAAAGCTTTCGCGTTAATGTCGTGGAACCATAGTCTAGAGGTCTCTGTTCTTCTTTAAAATGAATTTATAATAAACGTGCGCTGAACTGTCGTAGCGCCGAATTGTCAAAGCACTGAATTGTCGCAGCGCTGAATTGACTTGCGCTGAATTGACGTGAAACCATTTTATAATGTAGTGTAATTAAAGTTTAGCGAAATTTCTAATGAATTCATTATTAACGAATTGAATGAGTATCACTCATTTTTCCACGTATGCAATAAAAATTTTATATACCCTTTATAGCTAATATTTAATTATTTGTTAACATAATTCATAATTGTATCGTAAGTTTTCGAGACATTAAATATTTGGTTGAAATATTGTTTTATTAATAAAAAATCATTGATAAGCATTTACTTTTTAAAAAATTAATCATCAGTAAAGAAATATTTAACATCCATTTCCATATCATCTCTTGATCTATCGTTTGATTTTTCTAGTCTCCGACTATTGATATGATTAAAATTTTCATCAGACAATTGATATGAGCCATGGAAATGTTTGATCAAATTATTAAACGGACATTCAATAAGAATATATAGCAAATATGCGATAATATAATTGATGGTCACATCAACAAAAATGCATTGAAGCTAAAAAATAGAATAATCAAATGTTATATTAAAGCAAATAATTGCATAACATCTTATTTAATACCAAGTAAATGTGAGTTAACTCGACATTATCTCTAATTGTAAATAGTCTGAAATACATGAGAGTTGTGCTCAACAACAAAAATGCAAAATTTAAACGAGTTATCGGTTTGAATAAGTCCAAACATAAGAAGCGATAAACAAATCCTAAAAAATATTAAAAATTATGAGTAGTTTTCAATAACCAGAACTTTTTCAAACCTCCACTTTTGGTGTATAAAAATAACATAAGACAACCACAACCTGGAGCCCAAAGTAATTTTCCTAATGAGAACCAGAGTAATAAATTCAACTTATTTGGTCTCTGATTCAGATCTTTGAAATTTTCTCCCCAAATAATAGCCGAAGAACATAAGAGTGAAAATAATATCCAAAGTATTAATGATATGAGTTTTTTGTTGAGGAGATGTGAAAATTTTGATCTGTTTACTATCAAGTATCCGATTAGTATTCCGCTTACAAATGGTGCCAAATACTGTTCAGTACTCATACTATAGTGTATTAACGAAAGTGTGATTTGATCAAGTGAGTCCATATCTGGTATCTCGAATGGAGCGATCGGTATTCCCAGAAATGTGGGTAAAATACTTGCAAAGCAACCAAATATCATTAGCATTACAGTAATAATAATACCAATTTTAGTTGAAAAATGTAATGCAATCATAATTAGTGGTGAAATGATTTGTAATTGAAATATGATTGACAGAAATAGTGAGGGAGGATTGCACTGAAAAATCATAAACAAAGAGCTTTTACTTGCTGTATAATTTTAAGATTATAATTATTGTGTTTTCATAAGAAAACCTAGAACAGGAAAAGAAATAGTAGTCTGCTTTAATTATAATTATATTTTTACTCACAATGTCTGCATAACTCTTAACATGACTATTAAGAAGTAGTAGATTTTGCCAATAATTAGTTTTACATGAATTAACAAAATACTGCTCTCCTAAGTGCCAAATCGGTCCGTCACCCAATACTGATAACAGGATTATAACTAGAATCGGACCAATACATCGGATATTAAATCTAAGCCATTTTTCAATAACGAAGTTAGCATAACTTCGAGCAGAGATCTTTTTCTCTTTACTTCCGAAAAAGTCTAGCGATATATAAACTCCTCTTAAATAAACGAGATAAAATTTTTACAAATTGAAACCTAAATAAGGATCGGTGTCATATTTACGCGAAAATTAAAAGAGTGCTCAAGGGAAACGGTGTCCGAACCCAAAAGTATTTTTTGGCTGAAATCAATTTAAGTACAAAACTGTTGAAAATACTTTTAAATCCAATAAATTGTAGAGTTATGGGCGTTATATAATATTGAGCTATAAATATCCATAATAAGAACATTAAATTCAACGTATAAATGCATTGATAATTATCTTTTTTAGTTGAGAATAAACTTTTTGTATTTTTGATTATAGAAAACGTGAATAAAATATTCTCAAAAGTATTTTGTTTCTCGATTTGATTTCCATTTCCTTTTTTTAGTACTTTTTTTATCAGGAATACTTCCAGTGTTGTACTGATCGCTACCAGAATTGATAAGATTATGAAAACGGCTCTAAATTTTGGAGGGAAAAATTTATTGAATATTAAAAAATAATTATTACTGCCTTAAGATATAACTAGCATTAAATAAGTGCCATCTACAAACGAATCATTACTATTCCATAGCATTTAATCAGTAAACATTTTATTCTTATTTTATTCTCGTTAATATAAAAATAAAACTTGTTTTGCATTTATTTATATTGCAAGGGAAAAGTATGCGTTAATTTCGATAACACTGAAACAAATAAGATTATCAATAATAATAATCTTGTTAATTCACACCATTTTTATGTTATCATAATATTTGAGGAAATGAATCGTCTAAGTAGTACTAATTAACTGAAATTTTTTTAATTGTATTATTATATTTCATATATGTTAATTTGCATTATTTATAATGAAGTCTAGGTGCATTCTTAGAGATATGCACTGATGAGGCAGTCTAAAAATTGCTAGCCTTATGATATGTCATTAATACATCATATTTTCAAGACTATAGCCCGCACCTCATATATTGCCCGCATAACTAAAATTTTCAAAAATTGACTTTTTTTCTTGACGTGAAAACAGGGTAAATTAGCAAATAGTAAAGAAATGACGGATAATTCCACAATAACTTACATTGCTGTTATTTGAAACTGATTGTATGTAAATTTTTCACTTCTAACATTACATCTTGGCCCAATCTCTACAGGAATCTTAACTATTGGTTGAATAACTATATACAGAATTAATTTATTTTAGTTTTACTCTAAGAGAAAAAATTGCAATAAATATGTACTTTTATTAATAGCATTTTTGATATGTTTTGCTTCACAGTTAGATGGTATGCAAATTCCAATACGAAAGAGTGTAATTTTTGGTATATAAATGTTCATTGCCATCATTAGCCTTATAGTATTAATATTTTTCATCAGCAAACCATTGATCAAATGATTAGTTTTATTAGTCAGAATATTCATTGTAAAATTGTTTTTAATTTATCAAATAATGATAATTGAATATCAGGTGTCATCAAACAGTATTTTCCATGAAATATATCGCCACCACTTTCTGAAGGAGAGCTCTCGATATTAAGACATTGATCGTATTCACCGAAAAATGATGAAACTCCTTCTATGAGCCCCGAGGGTATTTTTCCGTCTGCATCCATGACTAGAATATTACATAAATAGTTTTTATATAGTTTCTCATGACTGAATCATACAATTCGTGGGAATGCCAGTGGCAGTGCACATGATACTTGTATTTAATGATTTCTTAATAAGATATTGCATTCACATTGGTTTGTAATTTTCAAATATAGTTATTAGGATTTAACATTGAAATTATCGATTTTCGATACGTTATTGATTCTAACTTTCCGACATTTTCAACGTTAAATACTAATAAAAACTCAAGGTTTTATAAAATATGTTAAAATCATCGATCTGATTGGTCTAATTATCAAATGAAAGCTTATGTAATTTTTGCATTTAATTTCTATTAAAAATGTATAAAAATTTACATAATTCAAACATTAAGACCTGTATGCAAAACTCTAAAACGATTTTAAGTCTTAAAACTGACTTAAAACCTGAAACGCGTTTTAAAACTCTTTACACAACTAATGTTTAAAACAGTTTTAGTTAAGTCTCGACTTGTGCACATCGGCCTAACAGCTTTGTTACGAAATCCATCAGATAAAATCGTTGACTACTACGACTTATTTATATTTCAAGGAAGCTTTCAAAAAAGTTATTAAGATATAGATAACACATACAAAATATGTGGCGATGCCAAACAAATAATACTTGCGATAGTTTTTATTATGCAATCATTATTATTAGATGTAATATAGACATACAATAGACAAGTAATTCATAACACCAATAATTATTGTTTATTGAAGTCAATTAATTGGTGATTGACTGTTCTCACAAACATGTTTATATTATATTTAAGAATACTAACCATATGATAAAAACTGTCATAAGTAATATTCCTTTGGCATCTCCACATAACAATGAATGTGACAAATAGGATAATAAAATATATCTTTTGTTTCTTTTGTGAGTCAAATATTAACTGATTGAACATAACTTACATTTGAAGGCCCACAATTCACTTCTTCGCATAGCATTTATAATACTTACGAATGATGCTAAACAATCGTCCGGTAATTCAAGTGATAATATGAATTGATTAAACTTTTGTTTAATCATGTGTTCAACTGGTCCCATATTTTCAGTCATATGTTTCAGTATATTTTTCACTCGATCATTAAATGATATGTTTTGTAAGAATTTAGTTGAGTTTTCATAAATTTTATTCATTACACTAATATCAGAAAACGTTCCGTTGATCACATTATTTTCAAGACTTTTTTCATGATTATCATTATTCTCTTCATCACTGTAGTCATAATAATATTCTTCGTCATCATTTGTTTCTTTGTTCGAACTATCTTTTAATTTATTCGAGATTTCATTTTCGATATTGACACAAAACACATTCATAGAGTATAATAGTATTGAAATAAAGATAACTCGCATAAATTTCATGATAAAAGTCTATTATTTACTACTAGAACTCTTGATGTATTGAAATACCACTTTCAAACCTCAGTTTCAAAGTACTAAAGTAGCCTTGAATATGAAATCTTGAAAGTAAAGTTAAATTTGAAGAGCACTTTTAAAAAGTGTAGTTAATCTATCGATATCAAAGATAAGAATGAAACTGAAATTGAACACAAAACACATTTATAGCAAAGAGATGGAGTGAAACTGTAATTAATTTTACATTAAGATTCAATTTTTTATTAGTAATCTTAAATGTTTGTTTAAGCTCATACGAGTAATATGTCATAAGCTTACATGTTAATTAATTCTTTTCATAATTGTAAAATCTTTTGAGAATATTAAGTCTGAAGTAAAAGTTAGGTTTCTACTTCTTAAACACCAATTTCATCATAAGAATCTTAAGCCATGTGAAAACTAGAAAATCCAGATTTGTTTTCACATTATAGTAGCCCTCAAGCTAGGCGATTAGTAATTCAATGCTATTTTATTCATTAAAATTGTTCTAAATTTGCTTTTCCTTCAAGTCTTGCTATTTTTTAAAGCTTTACTAATGACTAAAGTCATTTCTGTAGCAATTTAATTTTTTAACTTTGTTCATATATTTGACTCGAATAGGCTTAACAGAAATTAAGATTCTAAAACATTGCGAAACTTTGTATTTTAATTACGTCATATTCCTATATAAAACCCAAAATCCACCTTTGAAAAATTTTTGACATGAGTTTGTGACACATAGTCAGTTTGACATATCATAGGTTTGTGAAGTACCTGAATACATGAATATTTTATAATTAAAGTTGTTTATTGCACCTGAAGATCCATTTAGCCTATAGAAAAGTTTTGAATAATATTGCAAAGTCTGGAATCTTTTATAGGAGCGTGTAAGAAATCAACAAAACTTAAAATATAACCACTTTGTTCTACCACAAATTGTGAGCTATGTTGTCACAAATCACGTCCATGTTTCTGTTAAAATTAAACTCAAATTATACTAATCAAATTTAAATTTAACCTCAACTCTAAGTTCTGAAATGTCGCTGTTGGACGTGATCTGAAACAAAGCATATACCAATCCATAGAATTCAATTTCAGAATTTAAATATATTTTATATTATAATATTTTGCTTATGACAATTTTATTTGATTACTTGAAAAATAATTTCCCTGCAATAAAATATAATTTTTAAAAAAATTTCTTACTTTTTTTCACTCCCGATTTCTGTATGCCTCTGAAGAAGTTCCCCATTATTGGCCATAGTGTTGGCCATCAATCTCTTCATAATCGGACGATAGCTGGCAGTTATTACAATTAATGGTACTATAAATGTGAGTACGAAATTACTTGAAATTAGCAAAGGAGGATTCCATTATAACATTGGCCCTTCCCCTCAAAAATGGATAAAATAATTTTTTTTAAAACATAGGGAAAAAACCAATTGAACTCGTTTATAATGCAAAAAAATTGAGTTTTATCGTATTTGTTGTTGTTTTTGTGCAATTTTTAAAAACATTAACAAAATAAAGATGTGAAAAATCGAATTTTAGATGAATAAAAATGAAAAAGAATATGATTTTTTGCAAATGAAAAAATTTTAATTAATGAAAAGATTAATAAGGAAGCTTGAAAAAATATTTATGTAAAGAAGTTTCAAACTCAGCATATTTCATTGCAAAGTTGACACTCTTGTCTGATGAACCTTAGATAAAGTAGGGGTAGGAATAAGCATTGAAAACTTGCCGATCGAGTGATTTTGATCAAACTCAATATAGTTATAGTCCATGTCCAACTATTAAGTTTGACCAAAGGTTTGACCCGATTCCGCGCCTCGCGCGAGATTTAAAGTGTTATAATCTAAAGTGTTATAATCTAAAGTGTTATAATCTAAAGTGTTATAATCTAAAGTAATATAATCTAAAGTGTTATAATCTAAAGTGCTATAATCTAAAGTGTTATAACCTAAAGTGTTATAATCTAAGTGTTAAAATCTAAAATGCGGAAAACTTTATTTCAGCGAAACGGGACAAGATAGAAACACCAAACCAACGCAAATATGAGTGAAAATTGATTCCAAAAAATATGTGAACATTTCAAAACCAGTACTATACGTACAAATATATTTCATGAAAAAGTGAAAATTTTGAAATTTTTCACTATCTTTCCCCATAGTCCCCAAAGATTTTTTTCTATGTAATTATAGAGTAACATCTCCCCTACATAAAACAACAAAAAACTTTTGGGGACTCTATGGGCAAAAATAATATTGACAAAAAACTAACCGGTTTAATGTATTCGCAATTGTATACATGTAAATATAATTATATACATATCAGTATAAGTATACTGAGTTTGATCAAAATCGTTCCATTAGAACGCTTATTCCTACTCCTCCTTTAATACGTTTTATTTGAGAACCTGACTAAAGTTTATTCAAGCAGTATGTAATAAATATGATTTCAAAACTTAATAAAAATTCTATAATTATTATAAAATGATGAGGTTTAAATTTTTTAACATTAATTATTCTAAACATATTCAAAATAATTTGAAAATGAATAAAAATTGAATTTTTGGTTTTTGTATTTTTTCAACATGTTACCCCAAAAGGGCTAGCTTTTCCTTTTAACCAAAGCTTCTTTAGATAAAGTTGCTTTTTAGGAAAATTTCCCAAGCTAGCCCTTTCGGGGTAACATGTATAAATAAAATTTTGAAATTTTATTATCTTTATAACTTTCTTAATAATGAAAATTTTATGATGATTCTTTTTTCTCATAAACTTGTATTAAACTTTAAGTTTTAGTGAAAAAATTTTCAAAATATCTCTAACGGTTTTCTTAGAATAAAAATTTGAAATTTCAAACTTCTAGAATTTTTCGCAGCGCTCAGGCGCGTCCAATCTCAAAGTGATAAGCACAAACATATATTCTTTTTTAGTTTTCTTTTTGAATAAAAAATTTCAAAGAAATCGGTGTCTCAGGGGAATTTTCTATGGGGCCACCGAATCTTCCTTTTCTTTCACTAGACTCATTTCTGCAAACTTCCAATAATAAGTGTTGCTATCTAAATTAGATTCAATAATTTTGTTGTTCGGAAAAAACAAAATGCGTATGGCAAACCAAATAACCACAAACTATAGAGTAGATTTCAACCGATCATAAATATGAGAAAATGGATAGATTATTGCCATATATCTGTAAATAATTGTAATTCAGTCAATAAAAATGTAATAAATTTATAAAATTTTATCTTTGTATAGTTTTGTATAGAATAGAAACGTTTCTCAAATAGTTTTCAAAATTTTTTGAATTAAGGCTATTTATGTAGTATTTACGACAGATGGAATACAGTATTGCAAAATATTATTGTTTAGAATTTCTGATTATCACTTTTAATATTTTCACTTTTTTACAATTGAAACTTATAAATTGTTAACTATTTTGTTGTGGTTATAAGTTATCTGAGTAAATGATTATTAATATAATTACTGAGCAATGTCTAAAATAATTATGATGCACCTTATAGATAAACGATTTTCTATGGATCAATATATCTTCTATAATAAGATTGATTAGAAATGATGAGCCTAATCAAATATTTGATGAGTATCAATCTGTTTGAAGTTTTGTTCCTATTTATCACTTGACTGCTTTGTCTCTCACTGTATTGAATTAAGACATATTTGTTTCCTTTAAGGTATGGGGACATGCCAATTTTAACATTATTAATCACCAGCAATATCACTAAAAGCAAAAACTCAAGAAAAAAATTAAAACTTATTGATAAATATCTCGTTATGTGTTACGAAAGTTCAATTTCTTAGTTATAATAAATGAAATTCTCAATTCTTATGTCTGGTGTTTCACACTGGCTCAGGATCAAGATTAGACTCGAAGCTTTTGTATGGCTTAGGCTAAACATTTTTAAAAATCTTTCTGTCAACTAAAATTTTAGTGCCATCATAGTTAAAAATATGTTGAAAAGCATAAAAGGCTGAAACTTTAAACTGATTGTTAGACATAATAAAAAATCAATTCTAACTAAAGATTTGTCTTGATGTCAACAATTATCATAGAATAGTGTATTACTTAATCGGATCAAAACTACTTTATATTATAGGCGTTATAATTTTTAATTGAGAACCGAATTTTTTTATGTAAGGGGGATCAAGTATATTTTTTAGGTTTATCATAAATCGTCAAATGGTAAATGAACTATCTAATTGAAAAATATTCAATGATTTCACATCTTATTTTCGACGACTTTCATATAGTTCTATTTTTTGCTGGATTTTGCAGCTTCAACCAAACTCTTATTTTTAATGGCATATTCTGTAAACTCATCCCATGACATCTAAAAGTTTACTTTTGTACAAATCTCGCCATGAACAGAGTGAACACTAAAACTATTTCTTTTATAAGATCGTAGATTATTTTACAAAATTCAAACCATCATATAAATAAATATTAATTTTTCAAAGGTTTTAAGCAGTCAAGACCGGAGAAAACGTCTCCGCTTACAGATCAACTTCGGAGACCGTGGAAAAGACCTTAAAACCGAAAACCAAGGGTCAAAACTGGAGATATAACACCCGTAATTTATTTACAGATGGCAAAAGTCATATAATTAATCTAAAATATAGTTCAGATTTAAAGTTAAGACTAAATGATTCTTAAGTAGAAAATATTATCTTTATCAAAATAAATATTAAGTTCAAATGATTTATTTTATAAACAAATTAGCAATAATCACTTTTCTATTCCAATGACAGCCACCGTAAATGAAGTCACAAAAAGGATACCATTTGGATGAATTGCGAGGCTGAACATTATCCAGCGACCGAGCATCAATCAATAAATGTAAACTGGAAACACAACACACCCATGATCACATCAGCAGTAGCCATATTTATTATAAATTTCTCCAAATTATTGGACGACGTTCTCTCAAATATCTCGACCACAACTACAGTGAAACTTCCAAAAAAGTCATCAATTTACTAAATGAATAGTTGATAACCAAAAATCCTTTAGACCCAAGACTAAAGTGTTCCAAAGGCGGTATAAAACACTCCTCATTGTCATCTTTAGTAAAGGTTGAATTGGTTTCATTATTTAATAGCGACAAATTCTTTTCAAAACTTTCTATTGCTTGCTTCATATTTAGTTCTAATTAAAGTTTATAAGAAAAAAGATTTGCTTTCATAATATCTTAGAATTTGTATCAATAGTCTAGAAATCGTTGTGAAATCAGCACTAAGTCTTTAGAGTTGAAACTCATGATTGAAGATATCAATTTTTAGAGCAGGAGTGTTTAGTAAGTCGATCGCGAAACTTGATGATTAATTATTAGCTATACAACATTGATTTTACTAAACAATACTATTAAATTACACCAATATAAAATTACAGTAAAAATACAATTACAATATAAGTTTTAAGTTAAACTAGCTCTCATAGAAAAATGTCTGGACACCATCGTTCCAGAGGAATGAGACTTTATTTCGACTGATCTACATCTAGTCCGAATCAAAGTTCACTTACTTCACAGTTCATTCACTTAATGTTATAAAACTTTTAATACTTATATAGAAATTCTTTCTATTGAAATAAGACTGATATTCAATGTGACGGAGGAGTGTTACAACATTTTGCATATAGAAGTTTGAGTTAAAAGAATGCTGATTGCTATTAGAGAACTGTATCTGCGCATTGATATCAGAATTTTTTTCATTTAGCTCTCATATAGTTTGTGACAATATTGAAAATTCTTAACAAACAAATCTTTAACACTCTACATTTGAATTTTCATTTCTGAAAAAATTGTAAGCATGTTTATTTTTGGAAGTATTGTTCTAAAGTCTTTTAAGAATTCTCTGAATGCCAAGTTTTGATAATGAATAGCTTTCTTTAAAATCGAATTTCAGATTAGTTGTTAGTAGAACTTAATCCTGAAATTTTATTCCAAAATATTTTAGAATTACTTGAATATCACGTTTTTGATAGTGAATAGCTTTTTTTAACGTTGAATTCTCTATATGTTATGAATATTCATTATTTTGTGTTAATGTTTGTATTGAATTTTATATGAGTTCGTTTTCTTTTGACATGAGCACGATTTTGAGTTCTATATGTGCCAAAATAACTCGTGCTTTGATAATTTGAATTACTTTTTTACAAGTAAAATTTTGAGCTGCAATAAGAGATATAGAAATATTTTCGGTTCATTTAGCTACCTGACTTGGGTTTTTAGTAAGAAGGCGAGTTAGCCGGGTCTGATTGACCACACTCGATTTTTTGATACTTTTCTATTTCAAAAAAATAGATAGACTCTAGCTTTAACTAATCATTACTTAAATCATAATTTGCTTGATAGAGTAACGTTCTCGGATAAAAATCCGCGAAAAGTTTACAAACTTTTAAAAATATTTTGAGCTTAAAAAGATATGTGATTTATATATCAAATAAAAGAGAATTTACTATTCTCTATAACAGTGAAAGATTTAAAAAAATATTCATATAAAGAAAAGTGTTACATAATTTTAAAGCGAATAACCTCGAAAAAGTGCTTGAAAATTTTCGTTTTAAAAACTGGCATCATTCAAAATTTTTAATTTTACTCATTTTAATTTATTTCAAAATTTCTAAAATGATCAGAATTTATAGTTCAGATATAAGGGAATATAAATTATCGAAAATATTAACAAAATTTATTTCAAGTTACCATAAAAATGGTCATCAAACTTATCAAAGAAATTTAAGGATAACCCTAAGAAAAGTGACTGCAATTTTGTATCGATTAAGTTAAAAATTAAAATTTGTCTATAATATTATAAATAAAATATTGATGATCATTTAACCATGAAAGAAAATATAAAATATTAAGCATAATAAAAAGAGAGACAAAAAATTGAAGCTCATCGATAAAGTTATTGTCTCGATTTTGGTCTATTTAAGGAGTCTCTTTTCGGTCGCTCCCCGATTCTAAACCATGCCGACACATATCATTGGAAAGCTCTCGATGAGACAAGCACTTTGATACTCAGTACAAGTACTTTTGATCAAAAGATTGATCATAAAATGCTCCTAAATTAATCATTAGTTATCAAGAAATATCAAAATTTATCATTAAAAAATGAAAAACCTTATAGTAATGAATAGTTAGTTATTAATAATAATAAATTACATAAAATTATTGTGAAATAACTGAGAAGAGAGGATAAAATTTTCAAAATTTTTATATAATTTTGAATTATATTCATTTCCATTACACTTTTAGGGGTATCCTTGCAAAAAGTGGTATCGTAGCCAAACACTCGCTCATATGTTTAAATAAAAATTACCATTTAACAATCAATAATTGTTTTAAGTTTTAGCCAAATTTTGACTTCATATTGAAATTATTTTATTATTTTACAATCAATTGAAATTTTTGCGGATTTTTATCCGAGTACGTTACTTAAAATTGCAATAAATATTGTTTTGGAATTTATCAAAACACATTTCATAACTGGCAAACACTGTTCTACATAATCAAAATTCTATATATATATATAGGGCAGGATAACATTAAATATTTATTATGAAAATACCTAAATATTAATTTTTAAAGAAAATAACATACAGAATATCGCAGACTAGAGTTTATATCGGAGCTTTCGTAATATTCACCTCTTGTTTCATTCAGAACTAACACATTTTTGTGCATATTATAGAAAGTGTTATTATTCAAGATTAAAGCATGGAATGCGACATCTTGTTTAATCGATTAATTTTCGCAATTGAAAACCAACAGATACATTACTGAGAGATTCTTGTGTTTGATGATTTTCTAACATTTAATTCATTCGAAATATTACTTAATCAAAACTTGTTATCAGAACACAATCAACGGACTGACAATTCAATTAGTTACTCTTGTCTGTAGTAATTTCAATTTGAATCGTGCACTTTAATATAGGCTGACCAGACGTCCAGTTTTGGACTGGATTGTCCAGTCTTTTGGGTCTCACAACAGTGTTTAGTGCAGGGTAAGAACTGGACGTAGAAAAGTTCTTTTTTCAAGTTTGAAAAAACTCTTTGTGAGCAAACAGTCAATCATTCAATCAACTGCAGTAAAGTACTGCAAATGTATCACAATTTCTTTTAAAGTGTGGTAGAATTTCGTTATATTTTTATTATTGGTTTGTTTTTAAAAATTCAACAAAAACTCTATTGTAAAAGTTTAGCAAACGACTTAATGCATCTATTAATCATTTTTTGGTACAAAATATCATTGAATTTATAGTTGATTTCTTCAGTCATTTATAAGACAAAACCATTAATTGTTTTTGTTTGTCTTCGTCTCATTATCTCTGATTTCTATCAACTGCTTCTCAAATTAAACAATAAAGTACTTATTAATTTAATTTAATTTAATCTCGAATATTAAATTTTTTGAATCGAAAATCAAATTAATCGTTAACAAATGAATGAATAAATTATTGAATATTCGTGTCGATGAAGACTTACTGTTCGATGAAATTAATTCATTCAATGCTTTCCTGAATAAAAAGGGAGTCAAAGTAAAAAAATTGAATGTCATTTCGAAGTATTGAAAAATATTTACGAATAATGAGTTCAACAACTTGTCGACAATTATAGAAACAGTTATGGTTATATCTATAAGTAATGATTTTGTTGAACGAGTTTTCAATCATTTATGTAGGATATGGACTGACGAAAGAATTTTAATGGATATTGATTTAATTGAAGTCGATATTTGTATTAAAAATAACTTTGATATGGATTGTATTGAATTCAAGTCTTATGTGAAAAATGATGAAAATCTCTTAAAATCAGTCAAATCTAATCAAAAATATAATTAGAACATTCGTAAAGTAATCAATGATTATTCAAAATAAAATAGTTGAAAAAATAGTGTTCATTTTTTGTCCATTTTTTATCAGCATTTCTTGATAAAATTCCAGTTTTAGTTTAGAGAAATCTTGTTAGTCTACTTTAATGATAGATGCACAAAGTTACTGCTATACAGGGATGTCACTTTTCCACAAAAGATATTTTTCTATTGAACGTGTGAAACAGAATTGGGTCAAAATAGACAAATAGGATAAAAATTGAAGAAACAAAAAGTAAATTTATAATTTATAAAGAAGTTTTAAATATTATTTCAAAATTATTATCCGATTCATAAATTTTATTGTTGAAAATTACATAATGTGGATAGTATATAGGGAGCGCGTAACTCTACATGTCAGTTGTTATGCAGTTACAGTATTGATAATGTAATAATTCATCAAAATACAACATATTATCTAGATTTTCAAAAGCTACAGTTGTAATTGACAATCATTCAAGGTCAACAGAAGAGATAATCACAGACGCTGACACCAATATTTATGCATGTTTATCCCAACTAATGATTAGATGACATTACCGCGCAAGCGACACTACCGCGCAAGCGACACTACCGCGCAAGTCACTACCGCGCACGACAATACCGCGCACGACTTTACCGCGCACGACACTACCGCGCAACGACACTACCGCGTAAATGACAATACCGGGTAAACGTCACTACCACGTGGTAGTATAGTTTGCGAGGTATTTATTTTACGCGTTAAAGAGTTTGCGCGGTAGTGTCGTTGCGCGGTAGTGTCGTTGCGCGGTAGCGTCGTGCGCGGTAGTGTTGTACGCGGTAGTGTCGTACGCGGTGTTTGTTTGCGCTGTAATTTATGCGCTGTAATGTCGTGCTAGTCCAACTAATATTAAGCTATTTGCCAGATTGCGCTATCACAATAGATGTAACAGCACTTATCCGAATAGAGTCGATTTTCTGTAAATTTTACCTAGCACCTCTGAATTACCTTGTTTATAAAACTAAATGTCACTATTATTCAATATTGGATAAAATTTCATTTCGTAGATGTCAGTATTTATTTTATGTGATTTCCTTTATGTAAATAACTTGTAAGTATACAAGAACTAGATTTATGTTTTATCTTTATTCAATAGTTTTAATCAATAAAAATTTGAAATAATTTAGAAACTCAAATTATATATTTGTGTTTCTCTCATAGTCAAATTCGATTCATTTGACGCTTCCAGCACATTTATTAAGTCCAAAGGTCTACTGTTGTTAAACTTTTAAACTTTTATAATGACTTAGAGGATGGAGTTTAGTTTAGCACCCCACGACAATTGATTTGAAAAGTAGTTATTTTACCTAATCTTAGGGCGAGGAACACGAATTTGATAGTCATTTTTTCCGGAAATTCTTAGTTTCTTGACCTTTGACCAAGTAAATTGACCTTTCGTCTTTGACCCTATAACTTGTGACTCCGCGGTCATAGCTTCATGAAATTGATATCGCTTTACTCCTCTCGTCATCCTGATTCAGCGATGTATAATATGACCTAATTCGGGATTGTACATCAGTATTTGAACCGTCACATGAAATGCATATGTATCAAATCGACTATATATAGAGAGCATGTTAAGGGAGTTCATAAGAGGTCATAGCCACTTTTTCGCAGTTATTTCAAAATATCACATGTTTTAATAATCTTCGAAGTTTAACTAAATTTTAACTAAACTACACCAAAAAAATTTCATATTGTTGCCGAATACGGTTACCACATAACTAGCATCGCCCAAAGAATTCCACCCAGACCTAACCTCCTCGAAAATGGTTAAACTTGGCTTTACCAAGCCCTAACCCAAACAAACCTGATATAAACCAAGGTAAAATAAGTTAGGTCGCTTCGTGACCTAACTTATCCTCCCATGGTTTATACCAGGTTTGTTTGGGTTACGACTACTAATGTCCTGAACCACTATGTGGTGAACCGCCATCTTAAGCGACGAGAAGTTTAATTTCAACGATCTAATGGTTGTTAGTACTATTGATTCCAGACACACTTCGAAAATCGCAAAAATATTCTTTGCAGATGAAAGCATAACTATGACGGAGTGTCCGAGTAATAGCCTTGATATAAATACGATTAAGAACCTCTGGTCTGTTATTAAAAGACAAATTGAGAAGAGAAAACCCCACAATATCGGAGAATTGGAAATTTTTATAATAGAAGAGTAGAATAAAATTGATATTCAAATTACTAAAAATTTAGTTTAATATTTTTGAAAAATGTTGTCTAAATTTTTGAGATTCATTATTAATAGTCTGATGAATGATTGGAGAATATCTAACATCTCAAAAAATTACTACATTTGATTGATTTTATCGAAGTTTTTAAAGTAAAACTTGGGAACATTTTACCCAAAGTTGTGGTGAGGGTTTAAATAAAAATCTTAATTGCTCTCTAATGAATTTAAATTGATGTGTGAACTATTATTAATGCTAAGAATAAATTAATCGAAATTTAATATTCTGGTCTTTTCTGACTTTAACTGTGTAACAGTGGTTTTATTTCAAAGTAATTTTAAGTACTAAAAGTAATAAATATTATAATATTAATAAGTAGGGGTGACAAAGATATGCTTTTATTTTTCAGAAACATGTATGCAAATATGCCTTTAAAACTTGCGAAATATGCACTTAAATATGCATTAGAAAGAACACAAAAGGACAATCTGATACAAAATATATCCAATTAATAAGATTAGAAATTATTTTTGTTGCATTTAACTACAACGTACATCTTTAAGTTTTCACTTGTAAATCTTAGTCTTTTTGTTCTTAATATATTTTTGTGCCCACTGAAGATTCTCTCAATATTACATTGAGTTACTGTTGCACACTTAAGATATCCAGTATCAGCAGCTTATAAGTTATTATCCAATAGAGATGAAGATGTGAATCCCAATCCCGTCTTTTATGGGAATAAAAGTAAAAATTTTGAGAATCCTCTATTATTCAACTCTTCCAGTGATAAATTATTTCCGTTTAACAACTCAGAGATTATTTTAAGTATTTTATACCCAAAGATTTTGCTCAAAGCTTCACTATGTTTTTGATAAACTGATCAAATTATTTAAAATATTTCATTTCATGCTTTTATGTTTTTATCTCCCATAAACCCTTAAATATTCCTTTTTATGCAAATATGCATTTTACATATTTATGCACCCCTATTAATAAGTATTATTTATCCTAATATTCAAGTTTTCTAAGAAATGCTATCTATATAACCTTTTTGAATACAAAGCATTTACTAAATTTCTTTAACAAATGACATATTTCATTACTTAATTATTCCATAAATAATGGAATCGATTCTCGACTTAATATGTCACTTTAAGAAGTTACAAAAAGTTTCAACCTCTGAAATTGAGTTATTTAAATTAAGATTTTATTTCATGTGATTCAGGTATTCCCAAATGGCTGGTGGCGAAAAGTTTCTAATAGGCCCCAGAATAATTTTACAAAGCTATTGAAATTGAGTCACATCTTCATATTTCTTAATTGGGCACTTTTCGAACTTTAAATACTTATAAATTAATGAAAATGTTTAAAGTATCGTAAATCTGAATTTAGACAACCATAAACTAAACATAATATCATGTGAATCAAAATCTAGACAGTTTTAATAATATTAAGTCAAACCATAAGTAATTGCAAACTTTTTCATGTTTTATTATGAAAAAGTTTGCAATTACTTATGGTTTGACTTAATATATTGTTATATGTCATATATTTTCTTATATTATATCATTTAGTTATAAATAAGAAATACAGATGTCTTAAACAAAATTCATAGTAAATCGAAACACATCAAATCTGTTTTTATAAATGCTGTTTTGCTGATCACATCAGCATAATTGGGCAAATGGTTTAACATTAATTGGAATACACTTGCATAACAGTTACTATCAGCTCATTTAATTATCATTTGTTTGTTTGATCTCAAACAAGTATGATTTTTAATTCCAGCTGTGGCCGTTTTGAAAATCTCGATAATCTTTGTTATATTGTGAAGAATGGTTTCATTAACTATAATATAACTAAGTATCAACTGATATGTGGAGATACGAGCTCTATATATTCTGTCTACAGTGTGTGATTTCTAGCAATAATGTTTAATATTTAGTAAAATCTAAATAATCTAATATTCACAAACAGTAATGTACCACATCATATTTTTTCGAATTATTTCCATTATATAACTCTAATTAATAAGATGAAACACGAATTTCTTCGAATGACAAAGTTATAGAACTTAACCCTTGATCAATAAACAGCTCTGGACCATTATTAAATCTAATTTGACAAATCCGGTTTTTCCCAAATTTAATGTTCATTTCATTGATTAGTATTTTAATTATTATTGTATTGTCGTATCTATTTTCAAATAAATGAAATACTGTTAAAATAATATGAATGAGCTTTTTTCAAGTTCACTTCAAACAAAACTTTGCACTTGTATTTTATTAAATACTAAACTGCTTTAAAAGAAAAAGTTCATTAGTAATAGATTATTATTGAAATTGACCTTGCTGTTAAATTTATTTTCTGAACGATAAGAGTTTGTATTAATTCGTTTATCAAACTTTTCTACGTAAAAATGCATATTTTAATGTTATCAAATATTTGTTTAAATAGTCTTCAAAATAACAAAATTTCATTGAGTTTGCACATTTATTTTACTTTGTTTTGCTTAATGATATTTTGATCCATAATTTAGAAAATTATTATTCTAATATTTTTATGAATAATTTAACCTGATTTCATAATTTAGTGTCTATTTTAAAGCTTTAAGTTTCAATTCAGCCTATGATCAGTGGATTAATGGCAATTTCAAATAAGTGACTTAACACGTTTTTGAAAACTTTCAAATAAATATTTTGAAGTGAACTTCTTGAAAAAAACTCATTCATACATGTATGCTCTTATTTAAGTAAAAGCGAGAGGAGCTAATTTATTTGTCGGCCTGCTGATTGTGTTCCACTAGAAAGTTTTGATAGTAGTGTTAAACCGACCACTGACGGTCTTACTGTAAAGACAAATTCTGATAACTAAATAAACCGAAAATAATTCTAAATCTTTTATTTCAGCTCAGCTTTTCTTGAGAAATAAATAATTCAGAATACCAAAATATGAATTATTTTGTCACATATCGAATGCAATGTCGTGTTCTCATAAAAAGAATACTAATTCAAAAGAAAATTTCAATACAAAGCATTATCAGAAAATCATAATACTGACAATAAACCAGGAATTCGATTTTAAAAAGGAGCTATTCATTATCAAAACTTGACATTCAAATAATATTGAAAGATCTTAGAACAAAATTTCAAAGAATAGAAACCTTTTCAATTTTTGTTAGAAATGAAAATCCAAATGAAGAGTGTGAAGAATATTTTTTGTCAAGAATTTTTAATATTATCAAAAACTATATGAGAGCTAAATAAGAAAAATTCTGGCACTAAAGCGCAGATATAATTCTCCGATAGCAATCAGAACATTCTTTTAGCTCAAACATCTTATATGGAAATGACTGTAAATCTGTGTAAGTTTTATTTCAACAGGAAAATTTTTTATATCAGCATTGAATAATTTGAGCGTTAAGTAAATAAGCTCTGACCTTGATCCGGAGTGGATGTAGATTCAGATCAGTTGAAATAGAATCTTATTCCTCTAGAAATTTATATCTTCAATATAAATTTTAGCTCTATAAACTTAATACTGATTCCACAGCAAATTCTTGACCATTGATAAGAATTCTAACATTTTATATAAAGAAACATTTTTTCTTATAAACTTTAATAAGAACTAAATATGAATCAAACAATAGAATATTTTGAAAAGAATTTGTCACTATCAAATAATGGAACCAATTCAACCTTTATTAAAGATAACAATGAGGAGTGTTTCATACCTCCTCTAGAACCCGTTAGCCCTGAGTTTAAAGTATTTTTGATTGCCATCTATTCAATTAGTTCATTGATGGCATTTTTGGGAAATTTCACTGTAATTGTAGTCGAGATATTTGGGAGAACACCGACCAATAGTTTAGGAAAGCTTTTAATAAATATGGCTATTTCTGATGTATTGTGGATGTGATATGGGTGTGTGTGTCACTTACTTATACAGACATGATGCTCGGTAGTTGGATATTTGCCTTCTGTCTATGTCCATACGCAAGATTCATACAATTGTTATCCATTTTTGTGACTTCATTTTCGGTGGCTGTGATTGGAATCGAAAGGTGAGTTCGCTAATTTTTCAACCTAAGAATCATTCTGCCTTAAATTTAAATTTGAACTGAATTTTTAGATTAATTATATGAGACTTTGCCATCTGTAAAGATAAAGTAGTTTTAACCTATACAGATTTTACACTATTCCATGATGACTAGTTAGAAATTGGTTTTTTCTTATATCTTATGATTAATTCAAAAGTTTAAGCGCTTTATCCTTTTCAACAAATTTTTGACTATAATGGCATTAAATTGTCTATATGACAGAAGGATATTAAAAAGCCTCGAGCTGAGCTTTAGTCAGCGCGGAACAGTGGGTATAATAATTGAGGATTTTGTTTATCACGACTTATAAATTGAATTTTTCTAACATATAATCAAATATTCATCAATAAGGTTAAATTTCTGTTTTTAGTTATTTTGATTGTGATTTATAATGTTAAAATTACTATGCAAATCCTTCATACCTTAAAAGAAACAATATTTGATCAGACTCATTTTTCAATCAAACCTATTATGAAAGACATATTGATTCCATATAAAAATCTTTTATGCTTAAGGTGCACCATAATTATTACAGACAATACTCAACAATTATACTAATAATAATTTGCTCAAATAACTTGTTTTCTCAACAAAATCGTCAGTACATTAGTTTCAATTATATGAAAATAGTAAAGAAATTTACTCAGAAATTCTAAGCAATAATAGTCTACAACTTTCTATTTCATCGATTATAAATATTACATAAATAGCCTTAATTCAAAAGTATTTGAAAAGAATTTGAAAAATGTTTACATTCTATCCAATAAGAAAACTAAAATTTTCTAGATCTACCACATTTTTATTGACTTAATTACAATTATTTACAGATATATGGCAATAATCCACCCATTATCTCACAGTTATAATTGGATGAAATGTCACACAAATTTGTTACTCTTTAGTTCGTGGTTATTCGGTTTGCTATACGCATTTTGTTTTTTCCCGGACAACAAAATTCTTGAATCTAATACGGATAACAACACTTATTATTGTTGGAATTTCGCAGAATTGAGTCCAATAAAAGAAAAAGTTTTAGTTTCAAGTAATTTTATATTGACATTCATGATACCATTGATTGTAATGACGGTCAGCTATCGTCCGATTAAGAGGAGATTGTTGGCTGGTACTATGGTTAATACTGAGGAACCTCTTCGGAGGCACACTGAAACTCAGAGTGAAACAAGGGTAAAAAATTTTGATAAATTTATATTTTACTGCAAATAAATTAGTTTTCGATTACTCAAATAAATTTTTCATAAGCTAAAGATTACAAGAGATAAAATATGTTTAAATTCTGAAGTTGAGTTCTTCTATGGATTGCTATATGCATTGTTACAGATTACGCTCAAGAACAACGTTTCACAAGTTCAGGTTAAATCTGCACTTGATCAGTATAACTTTAGTTTAATTTTAATGAAAACACGGGTGTGATTCGTGACAACATAGCTCATAATCTGTAGTAGAATTTTAAAATTCTATTTTTCATGAAAAGAAAGCTTTAATTGGTTACACAGTAAACAGAATCTATATTTTCACTTTATTGACAGCCTGTTAAAATGATGACTACAGTAGTATTATTCTACGGTATATGCTTGGGCCCTATCAAAACCTATCAAGTTCTTATGGTCGTCTGTCCTAAACTATTCGAGATCTGCACTTCATCAAGATTCTACTCAGTTGTCACTATTTTATTCACAATTCACTGGCTTGCTATGAGTACCTGTTTCGTTAATCCAATCATTTACTCATTTATGAGTGAAAATTTCAGAGTAAGAAAATAAATACTAATTCCACCTAATATAGAATATAAGTTTAGGATTTATAATCAAGTTTCTTTAACTTATAAGCAACTAGATTATAGTTATATGATATCGAAAGTACTAAAATACGTCCAAATATGGTAGGAATTTCACAGAAACTTGTCTTAATCTAAAGCGAGTTCTTTCAATTAACAAAATTCTGTTTTAGACTTTTATCTAACTTAGAAATTATAAGACTAAAGATATTCTTCAATAAATAAAAGACCACAAACTTTGTCAGAATATGATATGTTTCTCTACAGAATACTGCTGTCTTGAGCATAGCATCATGGATGATAAATTTAGAAAATCTAATAAATGATGCTATCGTTGAATTCATTTGCGTTGATAAAAGCCTTTGTGGTCTACTATCGGAACCATGACTTAAGTCCTTATTGACGATATGATTTAATACTATAACGACTAACATTTTATCACATTATTTTCAGGCCAATTTTCGTCGAGTGATTCGGAGATTCATTATTAGGTCAACTCGAGATCCAGCTCAAGTGACAGCTCGACAACCAACAGATACCACTAGAATCCAAGATACTAAAATATAAATCGTTAAAAACTTAACTCAATCTACCTGAATATTTGTAAAATCTTAATTTGTCAGTCTGCTTGTCTGTCCGTCTTTCTGTTTATCAATCCTCCTATAACTACAGTTGCTGTCCAATTGCAAGAGTCAAATACCGTACCGTTAGAATCATTATGATCTCAAAAGGATAGACAGCATGCTTTACTATAGAAGGTCGCCGCTGGCCATTCAGTAAATAAAATCTTGTAACCTGTTATTGAAATATGCTTCAGAATCATGTTATAAGTGGTCTGAGATGTCATTCATGGTAATAATAATGATAATCATAGGCCCGAAACTAATTGTATAAAATGCTTAACAGTACTTAAATAACAATCATAATATCAAATATCTTCCATTCTACACAGTCGAAACTTGATTATCTAGGGAAGTATAAAATTGTTTCCAGTGTCTACAATAAAAGTTATAAATGATAGAATATTTTTTAAGGAATAGCTTTATTTATTAATAGAACAGCATTTATTGGCTATACTCTATTTTTAGATTGATCATTGTTTGCGTCGCGTACGGCATGTGATTTTTCATAATCAAATCAAAATATTCGTAGGTTTAATATAAAAGGAGAGAAATGTTATTGGGCTTCTGTCTGTAAGTTCTTATAAGATTTTTATTTATAAAGTAAAAATGTTAAATTATTGATTAGCTAAGCTCTAGTTTTCTGCAAGCGAAACGACGGCTTCATTTTACTGTTATGCCGTCCTGATTCGAGCTCATAAACCTAAACGCATAATTGGGGACTAAAATTAATTGTTTATCCAGAATTCTGAAACAAATATTCTATTAAATACTTAGTAATATTAAATTTTGTTTGATTGCAATCTTTTATTTTCTTTAAAAATTGTAAGTACTTTAAAATAGTATTTAATAAAAATACATAAAAAGGAACATGGCATAAGATTTAGACATGATTTCAATATTTGGTTGTTACATAAAATATTATAAATATATTTAATAGTTTTCACATTTTAAAAGATTCTTACTTATTTTTAGCACTTTTCACTTTCGCTCAGAGGCATAATGAGGTCCTCTCCTCGAGGCTATCGCCCAAAGAATGACGTTCTTTTCAAGTTTTTTAACACATATTTTATATACAAAGTAAATCTGAATTTTTATTCTTTTTAAATATTGACCGCAATTCATAGCAAACGTAAACACAACGATAACCTTGAAAGCGTTAGTAAAGCATTATATCAAATGTAAAGCATTTTTAAGATAACTGTTTGACAAACTATTTTCAAAGAATGAAAAACTGATTTCAAATCAGAGAATTTATATCTGCATAACAATACCTCAAAACAATTCGAGCTGTAAAATCAAGAAATGAATGGTTAATCTAAAAACCAAATATAGTCAATCAATTCTTTTCAATAAGATCTTTAAACAAGAATAATATCTAGGGATACCAATTTGTGAGATTACTTTAGTTAGTAGGAACCGATTGAAGACTAAATTTTAACCGATTTACGACTATGGACTCTAAGTTCAAAGTTTGTTACCTAATTTTTCCCTATTTTTAGCACAACTTGTTTCTTTATATAACTCCCACTGTCAAAGGGCATAACAAATTGGTACTTCTAGTTATATCTCTATCAGTTATATCGTATGTTCCATCAGCCTCTAAACTCATATATTAAGTGTTATTTTATTTTAATATTGCGCATCGATCGGATTCAACTTACGAATAAAGTTTGAAATGAATCAAAGATTGTTCTTAATCACTGAAACTCGTGTGTCAACACGTATAGTACATAAAATGGTATTTTTATTAAAAGATTTTTCATTTACAAAAATTATCTATTCATTTATTCGTTGGCTGAGAATTATTCAGTCCTATCCTCAATTTTTGGCGAAAATGAGTTATTGCCAGATTATCACAATATATACTACCCTCTATTTGTAGAAGAAATTATTTTCAAGAAATCTTATTGCATTAGCTTATAATTTGAAAATGAATTTTCGAATTTTCGAGAACTTGCAAAATTCTTAGAATTACACAATACTATCTCTTTTATATGTGCAAAATCATAGAGTTTCGGGTATTGATACTTAAGTTTTACTTCAAATGGAAGTGAAATTTTCAAAAATTTTCAAAAATGATTAAATGCTTGCATTTTCTGTTATATTCATCAGAAAAATCAGTAATATTTCACTTCACATAGAAACTGCATAATTTTTAATAGAATTGAACATTAGATTTAATGAAATAAAAATTTTAATGAATTTTATGAAAATATTTTAAGTAAAAAATTAATTCTTATTTAATTTCAAAATTGAATTATTTATTAATTTCCTCTAATAACGAAAAATTATGAATTAATTCTAAACATTGTGTTTATGTTTTATCTATAGAAGCAATGCATTAGTCATTCATTAGTTTTAGAGCGCATTCGAATTCTCTTTCCATTGAACGTAAAAACTCAATGAGTAGAAAATAACTTAGTATTTTGTGAAAAATTTCATTCACTTTAAATTACTAACCAATTAAATGAATTATTTTTCAAATTGTGATTTTATTAAAGTTTATTTCGTTATTTGTAAAAATTTTTGTAATATCTAATATTTTTTTGTGAGTTAAATATTTTGTATATTCTATAAAAATGAATACTCAGTCATCAAAAAAAGAATCGAATATTTTGACTCACAATTATCAGAGAAAACCATTACTTATTATGAAAAAGACATTCAGCTCATGGGCAGCACTATTGAGTACTTCGAATCGAGTGAAAGGTTTATCACAAATTTTCGAACATTTGAATCAATGCTATTTTTTCTGACACATTATTGAATTATTTGAATATTTTTGATAATTTAACGAACAATTCGTTTAAAAATTATTGTTAAAATTTTTTTTAATTTGTATTTTTAGATCAGAGTTATTTTCAAATTATTGATACTTTGTATTTAAATAAACTTTTAGTGAAATTGTAAAGAGTAGTAAAAGAAAAAGAAATGTTAAAAACTGGAAAATAAATGCTAGAAAAATTAATTATCAAAGGGGAGGTTTAACACATAAATTCTAAAGAATTTCTGTCAAATGCCAAAAAAATTAAGAAATCTTGTGATCAGAGATGTTTTCGTAAATGCAATTCAAGAATTACTAATAAAGAGCGCGAAATATTATTTAAATCTTTCTATAATATTGACCTTAAAGGCAAACGAGATTTCATTAATCGTTCAGTTGAAAAGTCTTTAATTTCTAAAAATTCAACCAATTCTGTCAAAAATTATAACTATAGTTATCACTTCTTTGTTGGTAGTCGCAAAATTCGGGTTTTGCAAGCAGTATTTCTTGTCAACGCTTGATATTAGCCAAAAATTTGTTTACAATGTGCTCAATAGCAAAGATTTAGTTTCTGGAGTTAGTTCTTCTCCAAAACGAGGCAAACATAAGAAAAAAGTTATTTCATTAGAGCGCAAAACTATTGTTAAAAATCATATTAATTCCTTCCCGTGTGTGGCATTACATTATCGAAGAAGCGAATCGTCCAAAATGTATTTGGAATCTTCTCTCAATATTGCAAAAATGTACGATTTATATGAAGAAATGTGTAGAACAAATGAAATAATTTCTGTCAAAGAGTCATTTTATAGAAAAATTTTTAATGAAGATTTCAATCTTGGTTTTCTCAAACCAAAGAATGATTTGTGAGATATTTGTGAAAAGTATAAACTTCTAAATTCAAATGATATTTTCTATCAAAATCATTTGAAAGTCAAAAAATGATTAGAATCGATAGAAACAAAAATAGAGAAGATTCACAGAAATTGATTATCTCTTTTGATTTGCAAAAAGTAATAACACTTCCACAAAGTTTGGTAAATAATTTTTATTATAAGAGAAAAATAAATGTCTATAATTTGACTGCAAGTGAATCAATCTCAAAATCAGGTTATTGTGCTCTATTGGATGAAAAAATATGTGGGCGCACTGGTAACGATATCGCTAGTGCCTTATACAGTTCAATTCAATTGGTTAAATCCACCCTAATTTTTTTAATAAAACCGGAACGGCTCAAGTTATGAACTTGAAATTTGATGTACTTATTAAACAGATATAAAGAAACTTTTGGGTAAGTTTTGTATCAGATTGTTCGTTAAGCGTGTGCGAATTAGTAAAAACACCGTTTCATTTGGTTAAAGCCACTATAATTATGACAGTCTAGTACAGCGCGTGTATATCTTAATTCAATCGGAATGTTATTTTACGATACATATGGGCTCGCGCTTTGCTCACAATTCGCGTTCGATTTTATTCATGTTCTAAAAAATATGGGTAAAGGAAAAGTCTTAAATGATTATGAAAAAGGCCAAATCGATGCCTTTCATAAAAGTGGTCACTCAAATAGAGAGATAGCTAAACTGATTCATCGTTCGAAAACTGTAGTTGATAATTACATCAAAGATCCTGAAGGTTATGGTAATAATTTCAGTGGTAGGCGGCCCAGAGCTACTACTGGTAAAGAGCGCCGCAAGTTTTTGAGGGATATTAAGAATAATAAGATGACAATAAATGAAGCCAGAGGTGCTAATCAGATAAAAACTTCTCATACAACAATGTGGAGAGTCTGTCATGAGTCAAAAACTACTCAATTCTTGAAAATGAAGAACAGACCAGCACTTAAACAATCACATATTGATAAAAGCTTACAATGGGCTAAGAATAAGATGAGTTGGACCACTGAATGGAATGATATAATATTCACAGATGAAAAAAAGTTCAACTTAGATGGTCCTGATGGCTATAAGTATTACTGGCATGACTTGCGTCGCGAACCAGAATGGTTTTCAAAGAGAGTTTCAGGTGGCGGCTCTCTGATGGTTTGGGGTGCTATTGGATCGGTTGGCAAGTCTGAAATTTTCTTCATTGATAGCACAATGAACGCAAAATCTTATAAAGACTTGATAGCAAGTTTATTACTTGAGCCGTTCAGGTTTTATTGAAAAAACTAGGGTGGCTTTAACCAATTGAACTGGACTGTATGCTATTTTAAAACAAATTCTTCCGAAATATCCTGAACTTAATTCTCTCACATTATGGTGTGATTCATGTATTGGACAGAATAAAAATTTGACTATGACCTATGCTTTGATTATTTTGTTTAAAGAATTTGACACTAAAACTTGAAGAGATAATTATTAAATTCTCAGCTCCAGGACATGGATGTGTGCATGAAATTGATAACATTCATAGTTTGATTAAAAAAAATTGAAAATGTCTGAAGTATTTTCTATCAACAAACTATCAGACATAATAAAGAGTGCAAAGAGAAGAAATCCTTTAATCGTTATTGAAATGAAAAGAGAAGATTTTAAAGATTTTCAAAGTTGTGCAAAATTGTTTAATTCCAAATCGATTCCTTTCACTAAAATCTTTCAATTGAGATTAACAAGATATTTTTTTGAAATCGAATATCGATTATCTCCCAATTCAGAGTTAACTAATGTTAATATCAGAAATTATGAGAGAAAGTCGAGAATTAATGACAACTTTGCAGTTAATGACTTTCCAGTGCCTAAAACTAATAGAAGAAAAGTCGATAATTCAATTGAGAAGAAAAGAGACATTAATTCTATGATAGAGTGGTGTCCAGAAGATGAAAAATATAATCTGCAAAACTTTTGTAATTAAATTAAAGTTTTAAAAATATTTCATAGTTTTTTAATTAAATTGGAAAAATTTCGATCTGTAATAGTTTTCAATTTTTTTGTAAATTAATGTCTATTAACTCAAATTCAGACATTCCAATAAAATTATAACTAATTTTCACATTATTTCAATTGAATTTTACTCTATGTATAGATAGTACTGAATAGTTCTTAAAATTTAATCAAAATTTTATTGTAGGTGAAAAAAGTACAATTAGTTTCAGTTATATATTACATAGAATAGGGTCAAATGTCAGAAATCTTAAAACATGTTTGAGAACCTTTAATGTGTCCCTAACTATTTGTATTTTCTATTCATCCATTCATCTCTTGGTGGACATCATATTGTATGTCAAACTTTAGCTGCATTTTTCTCAGAATTTTAAAATCAGTTTTTCGATGAGATAGTACTGAATAATTCTAAGCAGACGATATACAGGACACTTATTCAATTCTTATACAATACTTACCTTACAATAAAAGAAAGAAATGACAAAATTTAGTTTAAAAGATAACTTTTGGTTAAAGAGCGCATTTTGTTTATGTGTTTTGTTAGTTCTGTATATAATAGTATTACATAATTTTTCTCCAATACTTTGTTTTATTAATTTATTCTTATTTTTTCATTCACTTTGGTACTCAGAGGATTCGACTGAAGAACTTGAGAAGCTCAAATTCGATTGACATTTGGAAATTGTTCATTTTATTGTAGTTTGAGTTTGACTGCCATTCTTTTTATGTGTTTTGATTTTTAAAAGTAAAAGGAGATTGGAGTTTATGTAATTAAAAGAGTTAATTGTACAGACTGTGAAAAATGAAAATACTGCATATGTGGCAGAGCATATGTGAATTTGATTTGGACAAAACTTTCGATCAATATGACGACTAAACAATAGTTCATTTAAAAGTTTATTATAAAAAGAGTAGTCAAAGTTAAGCATTAAAACTTGGGCATTTAATGAGTAGTCTGTCTCTTTATATCTGTTGTAGTTTCCCTAATGATTACAAAATGGATTTTAATACAAATAGAAAAAATTCGCAAATTTTGTATAATCATGTTTCAAGTTTACAGTTCTCTGGATTAAAATTTGCAGTATTTTAAACACTTTCAATAATTTTAAGTATTTAATATAATAAAAGTGCTTATCAATAAATTATGACTGCGACCCAAGTCTAACATCTTTTAAAATAATTATGTGGTCCATTAGATGCATATCGCGATCCTCTTTTGGGTAGCGACCCACCATTTAAAATCTTAATACAAACAATATTATTTCTTAGAAAATTTGAACATTATCTTTATAATACTCATTATAACATCTATTGCTTTTAGTAATTGAAATCATATTGAAGTTAAAACCACTGTTATATATGAATATCGAGGAGAATTAGCTACTCTTAAGCGGGAGAATGAGCTTAGCTTATCTACCGTTAGGTTCATACCATTGGATTTTTGAATTCCGAATTGACTAAAAATCTAATAAATTGACGGTACAATTCCCAGAATTTTCTTATGAAGTAAAGGTGAAAGAGGAATCAAGAAAAAAATTATGGTTTGACTTTCATATCTTCATTAACCCTTCGTCACAACTTGACTTCCGAAAACGTAAAATTAACTGTGAGGTAAAACGTTACCTCACGTTTTTCACCCTTAATATCTGTTCTAGGTTGGTCTGAATGCTTTGAGAATCAAGGTTAGCCCTTTGTTTCTAAGTTTGAATTAACTAATTAATTAATTTTTAGTTATTATCTGCTACAGCGTCATCAGTAGTTCAAATTGCTAGTAGTGACATCACAGCACTGCGATACATATAGTAAACACAAAGCACTGCGATGTTAGGGGAAATTTCTGTCCTCAGCCAAATATTTTGGCAGAAAATTTTTTAAAATAAAGTTATAAGTCTAAATTAGTCGGCTTTTTAGTCATTCAAAGCCAGATATATGACTGAGGAATACCTGAATTTTCAAGTAGCAACGACGTTTTGTTGATTTTTACGAGATTTTTAACGTGAAACTTGGGAACATTTTACCCTACAGTTGTGACGAAGGGCGACAGTTGTGATCTAAACTATTTAATTGAATTATGATTAAGTTATAACTTTCAATATTAAAATAGGACCAATTATTTTTAGAAAATGATCAGGAATTTAACTTCGAAAAAATGCCTTTCATTATTAAAAATTTTTAATTCTAACAAAATTTTTAAATGTTTTTTAATGAACAATGTTTGAAAAAATAGCTATCATGTCATCGATGACGTTGAAAGCTAGATCTAGCCTAAAAGCTTAATCGATAAAAGGAAAAGTTACGAAAAACTAAAGAAATAAAAAGAATTTTATTTAAATCGTCAAATATTCTTTTAGAATATTAAATATTTTATCAACAGTAGACCTCAAACCTTATTCTGAGTTATTAAGTATCAAAATTTCAAGGATGGCCAAGTTCGTACCCGCCTTACTCATCGTCTTATTCAATTTGAATAACTAAACAAATCTAAAATATTTCTAAATCTATTGTTTCAGCACCAAATTTTTCTTGGAAAATGAATAATTCAAAGCATCAAAATGAGTTATTTTTTGCACATATCGAACTCAAATTCGTGCTCATATAAAAAGAAAAAAAATTCGAAAGAAAATTTCAATACTAAATATTAACAGAAAATAATAAATACTAACAACTAATCCGGAATCCGATTTTAAAAATAGCTATTCATTATCAAAACTTGAAATTCGGAAAATTCTAAATGATTTTTGAACTAGATTTCCAAAAATATGTATTGTTCAACATTCGTTAGAAATAAAAGTTCAAATGGAGAGTGTGAAGTTGTTTGTTAAGAATTTACAATATTGTCACATGCTACATGAGAGCTAAATAAAGCAAATTCTAACACTAAAGCACTGACGCAGTCCCTGATAGTAATAAGAGCATTCTTTTAGCCCAAACATATCATGCGCAAAAATGAGTATAATACTCCCTCACACTGAAAATAAGTCTTATTTCAACAGAAAACTTCTGTATATCAATATTAAAAAAATGTTAATATTAAATAAATGAGGCCTGATCTTGATCCGGAGTAGATATAAATTCATATAAGCCGAAATAGAATCTTATTCCCCTGGAAAGGAGAGTTCCGCGGCCCCATAGACCTCGGATCCCCACCTCCAATTTTGTCATTTTATACTGACAAAGAGGATTAAATAATTAATAGTTTCTGCTTGTGACGTTGAGCATCAACCTATATAAAATATTCTAGAAATTTTCAAAGCTCAAAAACTCAAAATTCAATTAAAAGAAAACCGTTGAAGATTTTAGAATTTTTTTACACTAAAAATATCAGTAAATTCAATCATTTTTACCACCAAAATATAAAATTTATTGATTCAGAGATTAAAATTTTATAATAAAAAAATTTTCAAAAATTTTTAAAAATATGACGTCCCAAAAGACCCAAACAAAAATCAAAGTATTTTTAAGATCTAATCGTGAACTTTATTTTTATTCAAAGATCTGTACAATTCTCTCTATTCTCTTATGAAGTAAAGGTGAAAGAGCAATCAAGAAAGGAATTATGGTTTAACTTGCATATTTTCATTAACTCTAAACTATTTCACTGAATTATAATTAAATTATAATTCAAAATAGAAGCTATCATTTTCAGTAAAAGATCAAGAATTTAACTTCAAAATAATGTCATTGATTGTTAGAAACTTGAAATTCTAACAAAAACTTTAGATTATTTTCAATGAACAATGTTTAAAAAAATAGCTACTATGTCGTCGATGATTTAGCCCAAAATTTTAATGAAAAAATTACCTAAAGTCACAAAAACTACAAAAATGGTAGATTTTGTATTTAAATCATCAAATATTTTTTTAGAATACTAAATGGTTTAACAATAGTAGACCTTAAACCTTATTCTGAGTTAATGTGTGTGCTAAAGGCATAAAATTAATCGAATTTGATTATAAGCGAAGTGCAAAGTTTAATCTGAATTTCTGATTCATTTCAATTTAGTGATTGCCAGCTATCAAACACTACCAGAAATATATGTTAATAAATTCTAAAACAATACTTTATCTCGATTTCGAGAACTCTATCCATCAAATTATGATTGAAGTAATGATTAATTAAAATTAGAGTATATATATTCTTGTGAGATTAACAAGTATCAAAATTTCGAGGATGACCAAGTTCGTACCTGGTTTACTCATCGTCTTATTGAATTCGAAAACTAAATAAACTTAAAATATTTCTAAATCTATTGTTCAGCATTAAATTTTTCTTGGAAATAAATAATCCAAAGCATCAAAATTTGAGTTATTTTTGCACATATCGAATTCAAATTCGTGCTCATATAAAAAAGAAATTTCAATAATAAATATTAACAGAGAATAATAAATACTACTACTAATCCGGAACAAGATTTTTTAAAAAGCTATTTATTAACAAAACTTGACATTCAAAAAATTCTAAGATTTCAGGAAAAAATTTTCATAATAGAAGCCTTTTCAATTTTTTAAAATGAAAATATAAATGAAGAGTGTGAAGGATTTTTTTGTTGAGAATTTTCAATATTGTCACATGCTGCATGAGAGCTAAATAAAGCAAATTCTCACACTAAAGCGCTGATACAGTTTTCTGATAGCAATCAGAACATTCTTTTAGCTCAAACATCTTATACGCAAAATAGTTAGAGCACTCCTCCGTCACACTGAATATAAGTCTTCTTTTAACAGAAAAATTTCTTATTAAAGCATTAGAAAAAACATTAACATTAAATAAATGAGGTCTGACTTTGATTCAGATTGATGTATATTTAGACCAGTAGAATTAAAATCTCATTCCTCAAGAAGTTTATAATATCTGTATAAGTTTCATTTAAATGTTTTAACTTTAAAAACTTAGTACTGATTTTTAATAGCAATTTGATGATTTGATCATCGATAGGAATTTTAAGATATTATTAAAGAAAATCTTTTTTCTTACAAACTTTAATTAAAATTGAATATAAACCAAATGATAGAAAGCTTTTGCAAGAATTTCTCGCTCCAAGTTAATGGAGCCAATTCAATTCTTATTAAAGATAACAATGACGATTGTTTAATAATGTCTTTAGATTCCTTTAGTCCTGGGTTTAAAATATTTTTGATTGCCATCTATTCAATTAGTTCATTGATGGCATTTTGGGGAAATTTCACTGTAATTGTAGTCGAGATATTTGGGAGAGCACCGACTAATAATTTTGGAAAATTTTTAACGAACATGGCTATTTCTGATGCGATTATGGGTGTATTGTGTTTTCCGTTTGAATTTATAAATATGATGCTCGGCCGCTGGATATTTGCCTTGTGGCTATACCCAGTCAAACAATTCATCCATATGTTATCCTTTTTTGTGACTTCATTTACGTTGACCGTCATTGGAATAGAAAGGTGAGTATCTCTTATTTATAAAATAAATCATTTGAACTTCGTTTTTCGAAATATTATAAAACTAATTTTTTTCAATATAAGAATCATCTAGTTTTAATTTTAAATTTGTATTAAATTTTAAGACTGATTTTATAATCGACTTTTGTCATCTCTAAAGACAAAGTATTTTTGATTCAATTAAATGATACGCGATTGTATGAAATTCTGATATCATTAACTAGAAATTGATTTTTTATTATACAACAAGTTTAAAAGCTTTATATATATTTTAACAAATTTTTACTTAAGATTTTTTCGATCTATCATTAATTGAGATATGGTTTATAACTAAATTGATTTTCAGTGATTTCATGAGAATTAAAGAATTTTTATCTACATTTAATTCAATAAAGACAACCTAAAATTTTCTCTATACAACTCAAATAAGAATTTAATAAAATATCTTATGAACTTTACCGAACTTTTCGATAAACCTAACCTAACCTAACCTAACCTAACCTAACTTTAAGATTTAATATTAAAATATTTTATTCTTTAATACAATACTTAAGTGGATTATATTTACTAAACATAAGTCGTAGACTATATCAATAAATGTCATGTCAAAATTTTTAGAATTACACTAATAGACATGATTAACAAAAATATAATCAAGAAAAAGTCGTCGGTATATCATCTTCACCTGTGATACGTATTAATTGGTTACTAATTTCAATTTCTAATTTGCTTTGATTGTTATAAGGAAATTGGATTAATTCTTAATATCTGATAATATATTGTACGATAGAAAGCATGGATTCACAACATCTTTTGTGGTTGCCATCAAAGAATACTCAGTTTTAAATTGCAAAATTTGTTTTTCATATCACTCAATGAATTTATTGCAAGAAATAATTTAAAACGATAAATGTATAGAATTAAGTTGATAGCATGATATCCTAATCTAGGTTTTTCTAACTCTAAAGTTATTCTTAAAAATTATACCATTAGTATAGGAATAATAATTAAGAATTTTGTTCATTATAACTAAGAAATTGATTTTTTTAAACTCGAAAAATTATTATAAGCATTAATTTTTTTATTCTTAGATTAAATTTTTATTTTTAGTAGTTTTGATTGCTATAAACGTTAAAATTAGGACAATTTTGTTTCTAAAGGAAATATTTTGTCTTTATCCCATACGGTGAGAAACAGAGCTTACTGAAATAGAAAAAAATCCTAATAGATTCTTTGCTCATCATTAGTTCGTTATTTGTTTATCAATCTTATCATAAGACATATATTGATTCTGTGGAAAAGTCAGTTACCTCATTAAATTAATCATAATTATTGTACACATTACTCAATAATTATATTAATATTTTCTTGAGATAATTTTATTTACCCAATAAAATCGTTAGCAATACATTAGTTTCTATTCAAAAAAGAGAAAATGTTACTTAGAGATTTTAAACAAAAATAGTCAACAACTTTCTATTTCATACAGCGTAAATTTTACAAAAAAAATCTTATTTCAAAAATAATTGATAAACATTGAGAAATATTTGTATTGTATTTAAAATAATTTTTAATTTTTAGCTCAAACTTATTTTTATTTATTGATTTACAATTATTTACAGATATATGGCAACAATTGATTCGTTTTCCCACAAATATGATTGGATGAAATGTCACTCAAATTTGTTACTTTATATTTCGTGGTTATTTGGTTCGCTCTATGCCTTGATCTTTGTCCTGAATGACACAACTGTTAAGTTGATTATGGATAATACTACTTATTATGATTGCCAGAACTTTGTTGAAATTAGTCCGTTGAAAGAGAAAATGTTAATTATAAGCAACTTCGTATTGACATTTATGGTACCATTGATTGTAATGGCAGTCAGTTATCTTTCGATTACGAGGAGATTGCTGGCCGACACTATGGCCAATACTGAGGGATTTCTTCGAAGGCAAACTGAAATCCGAGGTAGAAAGAGAGTAAGAAATTTTTAATTATTCACATTTTCACTTCAGATCAATTTTTATTACCTAAATAAGATATGTCTAATTCTGAAATTCAAATATACCTAGGGTGACCATCCGTCCCGTTTTTGACAGAACAGTCCCGCCTTTTTGAAGATAAAATACAGAAATCCCGTCAGACCAAAATCTTTCGACGGGACAATTAGTTGTCCCGTTTTTCAAACTTTATTTTCAAAAATGTGTTTAAAAAGTATTTCTTAGAAACTCGAACATTGAATTTATCTTACAAATGATGAGGAATTAAGAAATCCACTTTAATGTTTTGAATACCTGTGGTTTATGACCAAAAGTTAATGAATTAATCTTTTCTGTCTTGACATATCTGATATAAACCAGTATTTCTTACTTTGAATATCTTTTGAAAGATGTCATTTTTAACAAAAAATCTATCTTTAAAATCAACCATGACTAATAATTTTCAATGTTTTAATATCAGAAAGTATTGTTTGATAGTTAAATATTTGTAATGACTAATGAAAGTGGCATTTTTCCTTTTAAAAATGTGAGGATTCCCATTTTGATATTTTTGTTTTCTCATAAGACAAGCAAGAGCTGGTCACCCTAAATCTGCCATGAATTGGTAAATGCAGTGTCGCAGATCACGCTCGTCAGCAACTGTTCACAAATTGAATTTCCGGTTAGGTCTGTCTTTCATTAGTATATATTGAGTTTTACTTTAATGGAAACATGGGCGTGATTTGTGACAATATAGCTTAAAATCTATAGTGGAGCTTAAAATTATAAATTCCATGAAAACTAGATATTGTCAATGGTTGGACAATTATAAGAATTTATATTTTCATCTATTAACAGTCTGTCAAAATAATGGCTGCAGTCGTATTGTTCTACGGTATATGTTGGGGACCTATCAAAATCTATCAAATTTTGAAAGTCTTCTGGCCTGAGCTGTTCGATTTCTGCACTTCATCAGAATTCTTCTCATTTGGCACCATTTTATTCACAATTCATTGGCTTGCTATGAGTAACTGTTTCGTAAATCCAATCATTTACTCATTTATAAGTGAAAATTTCAGAGTAAGAAAATAAATGCTAATTTCACGTAATATAGGATATAAGTTTAGGATTTATGATCAAGTTTCTTTAACTTATAAGAAACTTGATTCTAATTATATGACATCGAAAGTACTAAAATACGTCCAATAATGGTAGGAATTTCACAGGAACTTGTATTCAATCTAAAGCGAGTTCTTTCAATAAACAAAATTCTGTTTTAGACTTTTGTCTAACTTAGAAATTATAAGACTAAAGATATCCTTCAATAAATAAAAGACCACAAACTTTGTCAGAATATGATATGATTCTCTACAGAATATTGCTGTCTTGAGCGTAACACCATGAATGGTAATTTTAGAAAATCTAATAAATGATGCTATCGTTGAATTCATTTTCGTCTATAAAAGCCTTTGTGGTCTACTATCGGAACCATGACTTAAGTCTTTATTGACGATATGATTTAACAATATAACGACTAACATTTTATCACATTATTTTCAGGCCAATTTTCGTCGAGTGATTCGAAGATTCATTATTAGGTCAACTCGAAATTCAACTCAAGTGACAGCTCGACAGCTAACAGATACCACTAGAATCCAAGATACTAAAATATAAATCGTTAAAAACTTAACTCAATCTATCTCAATATTTGTAAAATCTTAATATCTAGGTCTGCCTCTCTGTCCGTCTTTCTGTTTATCAATCCTCCTATAACTACAGTTGCTGTCCAATTGCAAGAGTCAAATACCGTACCGTTAGAATGATTATGATCTCAAAAGGATAGACAGCATGCTTTACTATAAAAGGTCGCCGCTGGCCATTCAGTAAGTAAAAACTTGTAACCTGTTATTGAAATATGCTTCAGAATCATGTTATAAGTGGTCTGAGATGTCATTTATGTTAATAATAACGATAATAATAGGCCCGAAACTAATTGTATAAAACGCTTAACAATAACCTAAATAACAATCATAATATCAAATATCTTCCGTTCTACACAGTCGAAACTTGAGTATCTAGGGAAGTATAAAATTGTTTCCAGTGTCTAAATAAAAGTTATAAATGATAGAATATTTTTTAAGGAATAGCTTTATTTATTAATAGAACAGCATTTATTGGCTATACTCTATTTTTAGATTGATCATTGTTTGCGTTGCATACGGCATGTGATTTTTCATAATCAAATCAAAATATTCGTAGGTTTAATATAAAAGGAGAGAAATGTTATTGGGCTTCTGTCTGTAAGTTCTTATAAGATTTTTATTTATAAAGTAAAAATGTTAAATTATTGATTAGCTAAGCTCTAGTTTTCTGCAAGCGAAACGACGGCTTCATTTTACTGTTATGCCGTCCTGATTCGAGCTCATAAACCTAAACGCATAATTGGGGACTAAAATTAATTGTTTATCCAGAGTTCTGAAACAAACATTCTATTAAATACTTAGTAATATTAAATTTTGTTTGATTGCAATCTTTTATTTTCTTTAAAAATTGTAAGTACTTTAAAATAGTATTTAATAAAAATACATAAAAAGGAACATGGCATAAGATTTAGACATGATTTCAATATTTGGTTGTTACATAAAATATTATAAATATATTTAATAGTTTTCACATTTTAAAAGATTCTTACTTATTTTTAGCACTTTTTCACTTTCGCTCAGAGGCATAATGAGGTCCTCTCCTCGAGGCTATCGCCCAAAGAATGACGTTCTTTTCAAGTTTTTTAACACATATTTTATATACAAAATAAATCTGAATTTTTATTCTTTTTAAATATTGACCGCAATTCATAGCAAACGTAAACACAACGATAACCTTGAAAGCGTTAGTAAAGCATTATATCAAATGTAAAGCATTTTTAAGATAACTGTTTGACAAACTATTTTCAAAGAATGAAAAACTGATTTCAAATCAGAGAATTTATATCTGCATAACAATACATCAAAACAATTCGAGCTGTAAAATCAAGAAATGAATGGTTAATCTAAAAATTCATATTTTATCTTGTAATAGGAAACTAAACTCGTATATAGATGTTTTACATAATATAATAATTATTATAAGAAGTTTCTATGACTTGTTGTAAACTAGAGTAATTAAAATAACTTCATTTTGCTGTTGTAAAGACTCAAATTATGAGTCAGCTCATAACACACATATCGAACTCAAATTCGTGCTCATAAAAAAAGAAAACAAATTCAAAAGAAAATTTCAATAATAAATATTAACAGAGAATAATAAACACTAACAACTAATCCGGAATCCAATTTTTTAAAAAACTATTTATTATCAAAACTTGACATTCAAAAATTTCTAAAACATATCAGGAAAAAATTTTTATAATAGAAGCCTTTTCAATTTTTTTAAATGAAAATATAAATGAAGAGTGTGAAGGATTTTTTTGTTGAGAATTTTCAATATTGTCACATGCTGCATGAGAGCTAAATAAAGCAAATTCTCACACTAAAGCGCTGATACAGTTTTCTGATAGCAATCAGAACATTCTTTTAGCTCAAACATCTTATACGCAAAATAGTTAGAGCACTCCTCCGTCACACTGAATATAAGTCTTCTTTTAACAGAAAAATTTCTTATTAAAGTATTAGAAAAAACATTAACATTAAATAAATGAGGTCTGACTTTGATTCAGATTGATGTATATTTAGACCAGTAGAATTAAAATCACATTCCTCAAGAAGTTTAAAATATCTGTATAAGTTTCATTTAAATGTTTTAACTTTAAAAACTTAGTACTGATTTTTAATAGCAATTTGATGATTTGATCATCGATAGGAATTTTAAGATATTATTAAAGAAATTCCTTCTTCTTACAAACTTTAATTAAAATTGAATATAAACCAAATGATAGAAAGCTTTTGCAAGAATTTCTCGCTCCCAGTTAATGGAGCCAATTCAATTCTTATTAAAGATAACAATCACGACTGTTTAATAATGTCTTTAGATTCCTTTAGTCCTGGGTTTAAAATATTTTTGATTGCCATCTATTCAATTAGTTCATTGATGGCATTTTGGGGAAATTTCACTGTAATTGTAGTCGAGATATTTGGGAGAGCACCGACTAATAATTTTGGAAAATTTTTAACGAACATGGCTATTTCTGATGCGATCATGGGTGTATTGTGTTTTCCGTTTGAATTTATAAATATGATGCTCGGCCGCTGGATATTTGCCTTGTGGCTATACCCAGTCAAACAATTCATCCATATGTTATCCTTTTTTGTGACTTCATTTACGTTGACCGTCATTGGAATAGAAAGGTGAGTATCTCTTACTTATAAAATAAATCATTTGAACTTCGTTTTTCGAAATATTATAAAACTAATTTTTTTCAATATAAGAATCATCTAGTTTTAATTTTAAATTTGTATTAAATTTTAAGATTGATTTTATAATTGACTTTTGCCATCTATTAAGATAAAGTATTTTTTGATTTAATTAAATGATACGCGATTGTATGAAGTTTTTGATGTTTCTTAATATCTGATATATTATTGTACGGTTGAAAGCATGGATTCACAACATCTTTTCTGGTTGCCATCAAAGAATACTCAGTTTTAAATTGCAAAATTTTTTTTTCATATCACTCAATGAATTTATTGCAAGAAATAATTTAAAACGATAAATGTATAGAATTAAGTTGATAGCATGATATCCTAATCTAGGTTTTTCTAACTCTAAAGTTATTCTTAAAAATTATACCATTAGTATAGGAATAATAATTAAGAATTTTGTCCATTATAACTAAGAAATCGATCTTTTTAAACTCGAGAAGTTATTATAAGCATTAATTTTTTTATTCTTATATCAAATTTTTATCTTTAATAGTTTTGATTGCTATAAACGTTTAAATCAGTACAAATTTTGTTTAAAAGAAATATTTTGTCTTTATCCCATACGGTGAGAAACAGAGCTTTCAAAAGCTTTCTCAACTAGAAAATAAAATCCAAATAGATTCTTTGCTCATCATTAGTTCACTATTTTTTTTATCAATTTTATCATAAGACATATATTGATTCTGTAGAAAAATCAGTTAACTCATGAAATAGCTATTGTACTCATTACTCAACAATTATATTAATACTTTCTTGAGATAATTTTATTTACTCAATAAAATCGTTAGCAATACATTAGTTTCAACTCAAGAAAGAGAAAATGGTATTGAAAACTTTCAAATAGAAAATGTTACTCAGAAATTTTAAACAAAAATAGTCAACAACTTTCTATTTCATCGGGCGTAAATCTCTGAAAAAAAATCTTATTTCAAAAATAGTTGATAAAAATTGAGAAATATTTGTATTCTATTGAAAAACAAAATTTTAATTTTTTAGCTCAAACTCATTTTTATTTATTAATTTACAATTATTAACAGATATATGGCAACAATCCATCCATTTTCTCACAAATATGAATGGATGAAATCTCATTCAAATTTTTTAATTTATGTATCGTGGTTATCCGGCTCGTTATATGCTTCGTGTTTTATCTGGAGTACCACAACTGTTAAGTTTACTTTAGATAACACTACTTATTATGATTGTCAGAATTTTGTTGAAATTAGTCCATTGAAAGAAAAATTGTTAATCACAAGCAACTTTGTGTTGACATTTATGATACCATTGATTGTAATGGCGGTCAGTTATCTTTCGATTATGGAGTTTGTTGACCGACTCTATGGCCAATACTGAGGGATCTCTTCGATGGCAAACTGAAATCCGAGGTAGAAAGAAAGTAAGAAATTTTTAATTAGTCACATTTTCACTTCAGATCAATTTTTTAACTGCCTTAATGAAATATGTTTAATTCTGAAATTCAAATCTACCATGAATTAGTAAATGCAGTGTCGTAGATCACGCTCGTCAGCAAATGTTCACAGGTTGGAGTTCCGGTTAGCTCTGCTTTCATTAGTATATCTTGAGTTTAACTTAACGGAAACATGGGTGTGATTAGTGATAATGTAGCTCACAATCTATAGTGGAGCTTAAAATTATAGATTTTATGAAAATTAGATACTGTTAATTGGTTGGACAATGATTAGAATTTATATTTTCATTTATTGACAGTCTGTCAAAATGATGGTTGTAATCGTATTATTCTACGGTGTATGTTGGGGCCCTATCAAAATCTATCAAATTTTGAAAGTCTTCTGGCCTGAACTGTTCAATTTCTGCACTTCATCACAATTCTTCTTATTTATCACTATCTTATTCACAATTCACCGGCTTGCTATGAGTAACTGTTTCGTAACTCCAATCATTTACTCATTTATGAACGAAAATTTCAGAGTAAGAAAATAAATACTGATTAATTATGAAATTGAACTCCAATTATATTAGGTCAGCCGGAAATTAATCGGACTTTTTAATCACGTTACTGATAAAAGTTGTAAACATGTTTATGTTATATTATTGCGCATTAGAGTAAAAGAAAGTGAATGATGCGGTCGCTTGTATTTCTCGTGCTTTTAAATACGATTTCTGTTTATGGTCCAAAAGTGGACCCACTTCGAGCTAGTGTTACAAATCAAGAACAACTGCATTTATTAAATGTCATGTTCTATTGAACACTCCTGCTATTGAAGTTTATAAGATGCTAGATAAAATAGCTCGGAGAAGTGCATTAAGCAAAAGTTAGGTATATGACCTTTATAATCAATTTAAAGATAGAAGCTGCCTAAGCAGCGAGGACGCCCCTCACCCAGGAAGACCTCGTACTACGACTGATATAACACACGAAAAAAACTTAAGGAGCTTTTAAATGAGGGCAATTACTGGAGGACCGAAGATTTGGCCCAAGAATTAGGTATTAGTATCACGAGTATAAAGGATCTTTTGAATATGGTAGGGGCAAGAAAGGTAGCCTCAAGATGGGTACCACACGAATTAAAACCCCAACAAAAGGAGTTTCGGTTACATATTTCTACAGAGAACCTTGAAAGATATAATAGTAACCCTGATATTCTGGAAAGAATTATAGCAATCGATGAAACTTGGCTGAAGAGCTATGACCCATTAGATACTAAGAGTTCACGTCAATGGATCCTACCTAACAAACACCGTAATTATTTAAAGTTAAATTTTCGAAATCTAAAAATTATGTGAGTGGCTTTATTCTTTGTCGTAGGCCGACCAAAGTCAGGGCAACAATGAGTGACTGGAAGGTAATAATGATCGTAGCGTTTCATCAAAATCGGATCATAGCTTATCAAATTTTACCAAAAAATAAAAACGTCAATTTTGAAGTTTATCTTAATTTTTGTCCGAAATATTGCACTGAGAGACAAACAAACACCGTATTGCGAGACCACTCATCTTACATGACAATGCTAAGCCACACAAACATCAGAAAGTTCAAGAATTTTTCAAATGACATCGATGGGAGGTGTTAAAACATCCCCCTTATAGCCCTGATTTGAATCCTTGCAACTATGATGGTATTGCTAGAATAAAGAAGCCTAGCAAAGGAAAGAGATTTGCCAATGAGAATGAACTTAAAGCTGCTTATGATGAAGTTATTAAAGAAATAAATCTAAAAGATGAGGCTACAGGAATACGACACCTCCCAGAGCGGTGGGCTTTAGTCACCCAGACAGGGGAGAATATATTGTATAATTATATTATTATATAATAAATATCTTTTAAAGTCTATGATTTCTAATATTCCGGTTATTTTCCGGCTGACCTAATATGCTAGAGTGTAATTAGTATATAACTTCTTACTTTTTCAATTTCTTTACTTACCTCCTCTTATTTTCATTGTGAAATAATCTAGATTTTCCTTATTTCACAAATTATCCTGTATACTTTACATGAAACCAAAACGTATATCGCCTAATATACGATACAGGTTTGGGTTTTTGAGATCAAGTTCCTCTAAGTAAAAGCAATTCGATTCTAATTATATAGCATCCAAAATGTATCCGAACAAGGCAGGAATCTCACATAAACTTGTTACAGTCTACAATGAATTGTCTCAATTAACTGAATTCTGTTTTAGACTGTTATATAACTTACAAATTAAAAGACTAAAGAAATTCTTTAACTAATAATAAAACCAAATACTTTAAGTCAGACTGTTAGATTTTTCCATAGAATTTTCTTTTCCTAAACTCATTTTAATGAATAATAATTTTAGAAAATCTCTCTAATAAGATGATGTTATCGTTGGATCATTTGCATCGATAAAGACTTTTGAGGTCTACTACAAGCGTTAATATTTAAGTCTTTATTGACGAATGTGATTGAATACAATAACAGCTAATATTTTATTGGTACTTTTTTCAGGCCAATTTTCTTGGAATCATTCGAAGATTTATTAGAGAGTCAACTCAAGAGTCAACTTGAAAGCCAACAGATACTAACGAAACATAAGCCACTAATTTGAATGATTAAATCAAAAATTTAACTCGATATATCTAAATATCTGTGAAATCTTAATTTCTAGTTCTATTTGTCTATCAACTCTCTTTAAGTCCAGTTGTTATAATATTGCACGAACCAGATACCGTACTGTTAAAATCAATATGATCTCAAAATGGCAGTTGTTTCACTATCTAAAAGTAGCCACAGGCTATTCGGTAAGTAAAATCCTGTAACCTGTTATTGAAATGTGCTTTCGGCTAATATGTCATAAGTGGTCTGATATGTTATTCATGGTAATGACAATGATAATAATAGGCTCAAATCTAGATGTATAATAGTTTAGTTATGAAACTAAAAATTAGATAATCAAAACATATTCTACTCTATGCATTTGATATCTAAGTGCATAGAGAAATGTAATATCTATCCAGGGTCTACAACAAGAGCTATAAATGATACAGAAATGAATTATTTTAACCTTTAAAGCAGAATGATTGGCTTTACTCAATTTTTAGATTGATCATTGCTTACGTGATTACAGTGGTTGACAAAACTGAGTACCTAGGTTTACAACGATTTTCAACACCTGATGGCTGAAATCAAGACTAATCGAAGAATGGTTGAATACGTGTATATTTTTTTTATCAAAAATCCTCCTATTGCAGAGCTATAGTACATTAAACTCGAAAATCACAAATTTTCAGTTGAGCATAGCTTTACTAAGAGTCCAAATATCTTGATGTTAATATCGGAACTGATATTCATCAGACCCACAATGGATACCGATGAGCGACTGTATAGTGAGTTCGAAATCGGTCTACCGCAATTCTTCGACACACCCCAATACGTGATGGCCATTCCTAACTTAGTTGGCTTACGGGAAGTAATCGACAGCTACATTAAAGTATTGAAGCCTCTTCGGAAACTTACAGTTTCTACTTGGTATGGGGTATATCGCGTGGAAACTTGAAATCCCTTAAGAAAGTTTGACTTTACACTCAATATAGAAGTTTTGGTTACTTCTCGTAGGCCATCAGAATTGAAAATGTTTATCGGTGACTTTCCGTAGGCTATCTGATATGGAAATGACTATTGGTTACTCCCCGTAAACCATCTAAGTTTGAAAGTCATCGGTTACTTTCCGGTAAGTCATCTGAGTTAGAAATGGCCATCACTTATTGGGATGTGTCGAAGAATTGCGGTAGACCCATTTCGAATTCATTATACGGTCGCACATCGGTTCTGATATTAACATCAAGTTATTTAGACTTTTAGTAAAGCTATGCTTAGCTGAAAATTTGTGATTTTCGAGTTTAATGTACCATAGCTCTACAATAGGAGGATTTTTGATAAAATAAAAATACAGATATTCAACCATTCTTCGATTAGTCTTGATTTCAGTCATCAGAATTTTTAAAATTTTCACTGATTACTTCTATTTGAAACAACATTGCTTATGTAAAGGCCTAATGGAGAAGGATAATATGGTTTTCACAGAAGGTTAGTTAGAACTATAGGCACTTAGCAAAATAACTTCCTCAAAATTCGTTGATATTTAGGTGTTGAAAATCATCATAAACCTAAGTACTTAGTTTTGTCAACCAATGTACAGCTTTCATTGCTTCATTATAAGATGAAAACGTTAAACTAATAGGCTCAATATTAAGTGAGAGTAATGTTATCGGACTTATGTCTGAAGGTTCTTATGAGAGATTTTGATTCGAGAAATGTGAAACGTAAAAAGTATTTGACTGCATATGCACAAAATCACATGACTTTACTTAAGATTCTGGGTAATAGAGACCTTTTAAGGGCGGTTACTTTTGCTGATCGATCCTAATAGCACTCGATGTGAGGAGTCTAACGATATACTACATTCGATATTTCACCTATAAATTATGATCCAAAAATCAATTTTAAACAACATTTTTAACCTCCCACCTCCTAGTGTGATACATCATTGGATTCATTTCGTCAAGCTGAACATTTTGATAACACACTTGACTACTTCTGGCAACCCATACCTAACCCCCTCAAAAATGGATAAACCTGGATTCCTCGAGTGGTAACCCAAACAAACCTGATATAAACTAGAGGAGAATAGGTCGCGAAGCGGCCTAATCTATTATACTTCAAATAAGGTTTGATTTGGGTTAAAACTTAGTAAAGCCAGGTTTATCCATTACGAGGTACTAAACCAAAGACGAATATCTCGAGAGCTACTTGTGATAATTGATCAAGTAAGGTATCAAAATGTTCAGTTCGATATCCTGAGTCTAATTATATATCACTTGGCGGGATCAGCCAATTCTGTCAGGAGCTGGTGAGAAGTGGTTAAATGTGGTATAAAAATGTTCAGCTCGATGAACTGATTCTAATGATGTATCACACTTGGAAATTAGGGGTTGATACGCGCTCCAGATGATCTACCTAGGGGTGAAACTAATTTAAATGAAATTATTTTTTACGTAATTTATGAGTAAATTATGAACATGAGCAATATGGTTAGACTCCCCACATCGAGTACTACTAAGATCGATCATCAAAAGTAATCGGCCGCAAATGGCCCTAACTACCAAATTCTGCTATCGTCTTATTTCAAAGCCATTCATGACAAATGTGATCAGAATAATTTTCGTAAGTATTTCGTTTACTTTTTGATGGTTTCTTAATTGTCGTTTTTGAGTAATTGATACTTTAAATTAGGTTTTTATTAACTTTATACTTTCATTGTATGTAACCTAAGTTAGAATATCAAATTTCATTTTAATTAACGATAGTTTGACATGCACTTGAACATGCCTTTTATCGTATGTGATCTACATTTCTCATACTATAAACGACTAAGATGTGACTTAATTCCAGACAATCGAAATAATTGAAACTTTGAATGAAATCACATGATTTTTAGGATATACATAAATGAAATTCAATAATTTCAAAGACTACATGATTAATCTAAAAACCGAATATAGCCATTCGATTTTGTTAGAAATAAATTATTTATTTAAAAGTAATATATTATGATTTGTGGCGTTTGCTGTAGAACACTAGAAAAGATGTACACACCAATATTTCTTTTAATCCGAACCTTACTTTAAATTTAGTAGTAAATAGGGTGACCACCCGTCTTTTCGATGGAACTGTCCCGTCTTTTTAAAGATTAAAGACAGAAATCCCGTCAGACCAAAAACTCTCGACGGAACAATCAGTTGTCCCGTTTTTCAACTTTCATTTTGAAAAATGTGTTTAGAAAAGTATTTTTTAGAAATTCAAACATTGAATTTATTTTACAAATGATAAGAGATTAAGAAATTCAGTTTAATGTTTTGAACACCTGTGGTTTAAAACCAAGTCATAAAAAAATCTTTTCTGCCTTGACTTATACCTGATATAAACCAGTATTTCTTAGTTTTGAATAACTTTTAAAAGACGCTATCTCTAACAAAAACTATACCTTTGAAGTCAACGATGACTAGTAATTTTCATTGTTTTAATATTAGAATGTATTGTTTGACATCTAAATATTTGTAATGACTAATAAAAGTAACATTTTCTTTTTAAGAATGTAAGGGCCCCCTTTGATATTTTTGTCCCATCATGAGGCAAGCCAGAGGTGGTCACCCTAGTAGTAAAAGAAGTGAAGGCGTTAGTCGAAGAGTAGCTCTCTCTAGCGCTTAGAAAGTTAAAAGAACTTAAGAAAAGTCAAAGAAAAGTGTAAGCTTTTAGGTCAAAGATTGAGTCATTGTTAATTAAATCTTTTCAGGACGCTTGTCTTTGAACTCTATCATAACACGTTTTCTAAAATAAATATCGATTTTCACAACATGAAGTGCAACAAATTATTTTGATATTCATGAACTTGAAAATTATTTGAATGAATTGAAAATGTTTTGTCGATTTCACGTGACAAACTTTTAGACATTCAAAATCTTTCGAAACACATACTTAAATCCGACTCTAAATTTTACAAAACTTAATATTCTTTGGAAAAGTGCTTATTTCTAAAACACAAGAATTCTTTCGCGATATTTTTGAAAAATCTACAAAACAGCAAAATCTGTCAAAAAGAAAATCAAATAAAAAATTAAATAAACCGTCAGATTAATAATCTTTAATTGTACGTAAATATTGAAATGAATTGCAGATTTTGTATGGATTAGAACTTCATTTTTTATATTCTAAGAATAAAGTTTATGCTAAATGTGAAATGTTTTGATTTAACTTATAATAAGTAAGTTAACTCAACTTCTTGAAACAGGATTTTATCAATGAATCATTAGTTTAAAAAATATTTTGCGATAAGTTTCAATGTTGAATCGAAGGATATATTACTAATGATTTCGTTATTTATCAGAAGGAAGATCGCAAATTGGTTAAGCCTTTCAACGATCCTTGTAGAGGAGCAGAGGCTACTCTTCGACTAAAGCCTTCAAGTATTGAAGACTACTTTTGAATTGAAATGAAAATCCAATTACTAAGAGTTTAGAAACTGATCCAGCCTCTGATATCTTTATCAAACGTTTAGCTTGACTTCAGTAAAATTTGATACGAATCAGAGATTGCGCTAACAACCTTTTGTATAATATGGAAACCATTGTCATGTTATTTGTTCGTTATACTATCAAAACTTTAGGCGATGAGGCTTGTCAAACAATTATCTCTATGTTATCAGTTAATAGTTGAATAATTAACTATAATCAAAAGTTGTTTGTATATACGATTTAGTGTTTTGTTTTGGTACTTTAGTCTTAAACATAAGACAATGCATCTAAGAAAAATAATTATTGTATATGACAAGTTGTGATTGAAGTAAATTATATCTACTAAACATTGTTGAATTATATGTATTAGATAATGTATTAACTATATTGGATTATATTGGAGATTATATTGGATTATATTTGAGAAATGTATTGAATTAAGTTTGTTAGAACTACACTTTAATTTTTTTTACTTGGATGTCGTCTCTCTGTCTAGAGCATTTAAGAGTAGATCTAAATAGCGTCAATTTTAAGGATTTTTATAGAAAAATTTTCCATTCATTCAGATCGGCAATATAATAATTGAGGATTTTGCCATAAAAATCTTCAATTTTTACACTATTTAGATCTACTCTTTAATCCTCTAGACAGAGAGACGACACCCAAGTCAAAAAAAATTAAAGTACAACACATATATTTGATTAAATAAATGTTTATTATTTCATATAAGCTTTTAGACGATTATATTGTATGCGGCAAACGCTCTTACAGTGCTAAATCTAAAATCAGAGACAAAATACTAGAATTATTAATATGCTAATTCGTAAAGAAAAGAATGAAATAAAAAACAATCTTTAAACGTCTAATTTTAAATGTGTTAAAAACTATTAGAATTATTATATCGAAAATTATAAATTTTATCAAGAATCGTTTGCTTCGTTCTTCTCGGCATAAATTAATGTAATTTTAGAGTTTTTTCATGAATTTTGGATTTATTGCCTAAAGAGCCTCTGCGATTATATTGATTAAGGCCTTAATATCTAAAAACAATATCCTTATTTTGTTATTAAAGTACTTAACCAAATGAGAAGTGTATAAATGCTTAGATATATGCGAATAAAAATTTTAATTTAATTATAAACTGATGTAACTTTCAATAATTTTTTAGTACTATTTTCTCATATCATCAAACCTGATTTAAAGCACAAAATGACTGAACATTTAACACATAAAAATAATTTCTATATTAACTAATAACCATTTATCACAATAAGATTTTTTCCGAATAACGAATAAATTATTTCGGCTGATATTCCTTGTTTCTACCAATGAATTGATCGAAGCTTTTTAAAGGCCTAAAGCTTTTCTGACTAAATCTGAAACGTGTGATCTGATTAACCATAAGCTATACTCTATTTTACAAAAATCTCTTCAATTCCTTCAGTGGAAAATTTATTCGATGTTTTTTGTTGCTCTTCATACTTAAAAAACGTTTTCAACCTAAAATGACATTCTTTCAAATTTTCCGTGGGTTTTGTGAGAATCTGTGGAATAGAACTAGTCTTAATCACTCAATTAAAAAAGACCTGAGTCTTTCAGTAATATGCATTTAAACTTAAAAACTATAATATAGACAAGTCTAACTTAGGATCCTAGAGATAGATTAATACAAAAGATATATGTATAGGTTTCTTGTCGATTAGGAACAAGTTTAATTTCTTTCACTATATTGGTAGACATGAAAGCAGAAACATAATTGGATAGTTGATAAGGACTTTATGAAAATTGATCTTAACTATAATTGGGATTGTAGTTAAATTTTATGAGATATTGAAACGATCGATTGGTTTTTGAAACTCTATTCATCTATAAGAATTTAAATTATATTGCAGCCCTCATCCATGAAGTATTCTCACTTAAATTCGTTGAATTTTAATGATTGACTTATGATGATTTCTAAATAGTTTTTTGACGCAAATTTTATAATCAGAATAAAAGTAATTTAAATATTATTTACAATCTTTTCAAAGATTATATTTGAAGCCATTTTCGATTTTGATTAAGAAAAGGTAAAAATTCTGTTTTCCATTTCACAATTCTAAGTTTTATAACTCGATCCAGACATCTCATGACAGTATTGAAGTTGGTATTTTTGATTTGTCGGAGAATAAGCATGATGTCGATACACAACTAATCTGATTCGTCTAGGATGCGAGCTTCTGGTAAATACTTTTTATGAAAAGACAGGATTTCGTGGGATCTATACAGAATAATGACAACCTAAATACCAACAAACAAAACACCCAAGTTGATAGTTCGATTTGTCGGTATTATGACTTGATGTTATTTTGCCAAGCGGTATTTAGGGTGTCGTTATTTTGAAATAAACACGAAGTTCTGTCGCACAGGCAGTGGATATCTATTTCTTTAAAGCTCTTTATGAGAGTCCGAAAACCACAAAAACCTTTAATGACTTTTAGGGCGGGTGATAAAGTGACACAATTTGGTCTTACTGGTCCTACTGTAGTCGCTTATTTAAAATATATTTCTAACAATAGATCAAAAAGTATGTGTCCAAGAAGTTATTCTTACAAAAAATAGCTGACAGACAGTTAGAAATCGTTTTTCAATTTAAAAACACCAATTATGTAATAATCAGAGAATAAAAGTTCTTGAAACTTCAATCAAAGCCAAAAATTTACAACTTTGAATGAAAATAAGTCAAATATGACTAATATGTACGAAATTAATAACAAAAAAATTTTATCGCTTGGTGATCAGTTATTTGCAAACATTTTTTGTAATAAAATAGAAGTTAATTATTGATAGGGGAGAAGTATTATTTGGCTAAAGTTAATTCACATTTTAAATTGAGATTTAATCCCTAAGAAGTTAACTTATTTTCACTAGTAGAATTTATTCTGACATAGATGTACGTTTTCAGGCGAGTGGTTGGGGTGTAATTATGATTATTACCATCTATGATCCTGAATTACTCAAAGATGGTATTTGTTTCATAAATAAATTCGCATTAAAGGTTTCAATTTTTATGCAGTTTACCTGAAGAATTAATAATACTAATATAATTAGATGATTAATACTGAGTAATACATGATTTTCTAAACTAGAACCAGTTTGTGGAGTAGAAGTTTGGAACAGGGAGTTGTATGAGCTACCATCTTCACAGCCGCGATTAAACCGAAAAATTCAAACATGAGTCACTTTAAAATTATGGAAGCCTAAAAACTTGCTTTCCACTTCCCATTTCTCACATCCTCAAATCCTAGTTTACTCACAAAAGTTTTCATCAAAATTGCTTGATGTTTAGGGGTATAGAATGTTGAGAAACTAGCTCCCGGAGTTTTGCAAATGACTGTATGCTAGAGCAGTGGTTTTCAAACTTTTATACCTTGCGGACCATTTTTGTGTTAAAAAATAAGTTACGACCCAGTAAAATATAAAAAAATTTAATGAGAAGGATGAGCCTGTTTTGATTCACAATTTGTAACAATCCTAGGCATTATATTAGTTAAAGCTAATCGCAAATCATTTTCTACATTGAGTTTAGTTCTAGATTTGTTTTTTAAATAAGTCAGAGCTGAAAACGAAGTTTCACACAAATAAGTTGAAGCAAGAGGCAACAAATAACTTATAATTGCTTTTAAATTTTGTTCGGATTTTAGTCACTATTATGAGTAGTAATTCAACATAATTTCATGAGAGAATAAACAGTTCGGCAGTAATATAAGAGTTATAGATTTTTGAACTCTAAAATGTTTGCATTACAATTAAATTTTCCTCTCAATTGTGCCTAAGTATCATTTTTCTCTTTCAAAAAAATCAAAATAGTTTTATGGCCCAGTTCTCATAATATTCTTCGACTTCTTCGCGACCCATCCGAGACCTCTTCGCGGCCCAGTGAAGGGTCGCAAAAGCCAGTTTGAAAACCTCTGTGCTAGAGGATCTGATAGTGAGACTGAAATTATGAGACAAATTTGAACTAAAGACTTCTATAAGTGGTAGACGAGGATTGTGATGGGCACATTAAATTTTTGAGTGAACATCAGCAACTTCAAAGTAATCAATGCGTTCAAGTGATCAATGAATGTTAAGAGAGTACTAAGCAGATATTGGTCCGTATCGACCAACACTACTAGGTAAAGTGTCGTCCCTTAGACTTGCCTTTAGTAGAGGTTTTGATATTTTCAACTGCCTCGAGTATCGGCACTTAGTAACGGCATTGTTGGTAAAATCAATTAACATTGTTGGTTGACAAAATAATACAAAGATTAGTCTTTGGTAAAACTCACCGACCTTGATAGTATAATATTATGCAGATATAAATTATATGCCTTAAAATAAGTTTTCCATTCTTTTAAAATAATATGTCAAACATTTATCTTAAAAACGCATTATATTTTATGTAATGCTGTGCTAATGCTTTCAAGGTTATCATTGCATTAACTTTTGTTATGAAATGCGGTGAATATTTTAAAAGAATAACAATTCAGATCTATTTTATTTATATAAGATATGTTGAAAAACTTGTAAAGAGAGTCAGTCTTTGGGCGATGGCCTCGAGAAGAGAGCCTCATAAGCCTCTGAGATAAAGTGAAGTATTAACAAAGAAGTAAAAATCCTTTAAAATGTGAAAGCTCTTAAACGTGTTTATAATATTTTTTTTCAATATAATAATGAAATCACGTTTAAATTTTATGTTATTTTCCTTTCGTGTACTTTTATCAAATATTGATTAAAATACTTATAAATTTTATAAGAAAATAAAAGAACTCAATCAAACTTTTAATATTATTAAGAATTTAATAAATATTTGTTTCAAAATTCTGAATAAATAATTAATTTCGGTTACTAGTTATGCGTTTAGGCTTTTGAGCTCGAGCCAGAACGGCATAACAATAGAGTCAAAAATAATACAACATATCAATTTTTACATATTATAAAAACTATGATCCATACCAAACTTTACTGAAGTCAAACTAAAATTTCGAAAAGTTTAACATGAAAATTTGGATCAGTTTCTATGGACTTAATAATTGAGATTTCCTTCCAGCTTAAAAGTGGTCTTCAATACTTCTCCTACTTGAAATCATAAAAGTACTGCTCTTCGTTAAAGTATTCATGTGCAAAATCTTTTATGCAAGTTCTACATAGTGTTGATTCCCTTCCAAATTTTTTATTCAGTTTCGTTCCTATTCCGTTGTTAAAGAAAAATTTTCAATTCCGTTCCTATACAGTTCTTAACCCTTCAGTGGTATTTAGGGTATTTTACACCCGAGACTAAACTTCAAACTTATGTTATGAAAAAGCTACAATAGTAGTGTATATATAGCGAGGCTGGGACACTACGATTAGTACGAGTACGTACTCCTCTAAAACTCTTAATAAAAACACCAAAAGTTGAAACTTTTGTATCGTTTAACATGGAATTAATCTAAAATACTAAAGAAAATTACCTAAAATCAATCAAAAAGTGAAATTTTCATATCGTTTAATATGGAATCTAAGCTAAAAACTTCAAAAAAATCACCTAAAACAATTGTAATTTGCTATTAATATTCTGTGACACTATGAACTTGTAACCTCTCAAGACTCATAAAAAATAATTGATATTTATCAAAAAAAGCAAGTTCAGAGCAGTCAGTTGAGACCAGAAAATCTTAATATTTAAGTGAAAAACTAAGATTTTTGATCAATTTAACGGGTTTAACTCAATCACTTTTGAGAGCAAAATATTTCACTATTTCATTAAAAAACAAGATTTTACTAAGATATGCAATTAAAAAACAAATGGAAATCAAGAAAATATGAAAAAATTTTTATCTTCGAAAATTCATATCTTTAAAACGGTCATAGACTAAGAGGTCGTTTCTTTTTGTTTAATTTGTGTTTGAAAACCTTTCATTTTGATACCCATATCATAGTGATCATTGATCAGTATCAATGAGTGGACATCGGCTAGTATAACTTTTGAACTGGTTATCATATAACTTTCATTCAAGTTTTGTTGCAATCAGGATGAAAAATTCTAACGATATATATTGTTATAACTTTCTTAAATTCGATAGTCATTTTTAAATAAAAATAATTAATATTCAAGTCACGTACACATTTCAATGCTTTCTATTCACTACATAAGAAAAAATCTTTCAACGCTTTCTTCTTATTACTACATAGAATGAAATGTAAAGCATATTCATTAACTTTAAAAATTGTTTAACAACTATTTTAAGTTTAAAATTTAATGAAAATATTGTTAATTTTTGAAAATTAATAACAATTAGACCAATTATTTGTTTGAAATGAAAATTCAGAATTATATAGTGTGCACTAAGATTTATCGAGTGGTATAAAATTTATTTAGCATGCGATGTATAGTGGATCTATTTAATAATTTCCATTTTTGACTTTTAATCAGTATTTATCGTTTAACCTTAATTTAAGAAAACATGATAAGGTTGCTAAACATTGATGATTATGATATATTGATTAACAATAACCTAATTAAAGTATTGTTGATACTATACTTAGCTACTAGTTTTTTAGTTTAAGAGCATAATAAGATACGATTTCAATATGAAAATATTAAACTTTCTCATTTTTATAGTCTTTGCTAATTGTTGTAGTGCAAAATGGGTAATCCATTGGCAAGATGAATTTAATGGGCCGGATATTAATCTGACAAATTGGGAATATTCTTATGCTTGTGAAGGGCGTACACCCTCTCAACGTATGTCATAATATTTTAATTTAACATGATCATATTTTCAATTATCTCAATAAACTTAGCGTGGGGAAATCATGAATTTCAATGCTATTCAAACTTAAGCAAGAATGTTCGCATTGACAACGGGATCTTGATATTGACGGCTACACCACTGGATAAGCCTGAGAATGAGCACAACTACACATCGGGCAAACTGATGGGTAAACTTGGCTTCACTTATGGCAAATTTGAGGCCCGACTCCGTATGCCTGAGGGTAAGCAACTGTGGCCCGCATTCTGGATGTTACCCAAGGATTTCGTTTATGGCAACACTTTTGCCGCTTCGGGTGAGATCGATATCATGGAGTTGAGGGGTGATGAGTGAGTAATACTTTATGACATTAGAGGGCACACATTGATTCACTATATCTCTCATTATTTTTGAGACTACTCTAATTCTATATTAAAAATAATTTTTTTAATTTCAAAATAATTTAAATTAATGTATGATTTATGTCAGTCCCAGACGTATAGAGTCAACCATACATTACGGCGGTACTAAACCACACTTCAATTCAAGCGGTGGTTATGTAGGAGACTTTGACCGGTCATATGCCGATACATTTCATTTGATTGGCTGTATATGGGATGACAAGAGTATACGCTTCTATGTGGACGAGGAACTGGTCTTTCATAAGGAAGACATCAACCGTAGTATGTATTCCGGATCGGGACCTAACCCTTACACGAAAAATGGTCAGCCCTTTGATAAGGACTTTCAGATAAACTTGAATTTAGCGGTCAGTGGAGCCTTCTTTGATAAGATGGACCTAACTATGGATGAGGCCAGACATTGGAAGAAACCACACTATGAGATAGACTACGTCCGGGTCTATAAATGGATTCAATAGTAGACTAATACCTAATTAACAACTTTGTGATGATCATTGATTCAAAAATATTATTCAATTATTTCAAGGATATTGCGATTATTACATAAAATAATTACTTTTTACTATGAAATAAAACTTAATTGAAATTTGTCATTAATTTATAGGAATTTACTATTTTATTAAAATTCACCAATATAATTGTAATGTAATATTACAATAACAATCAATCAACAATAACAAATTTAAGCCAATTTTTATAATAAATTCTTACAATAGAAAATTATAAAGTATACTGAATTGAGTAATCAATATAAATTACATTATTATAATCATATCATATGATAAGTGATATACTATACTGATTAACAAGTCTAATAATACGTAAACATAGATCCATGGCCAATGCTACCCAAAGTAGCCAATCTGAATGGCCTTGATGCAATCATTGATGAGGGTACCAACTATCAATGATATATTCTTATAGAACTCGTCAAGCTGATTCAGAATATCGACTTGAATGTAACAAAATTGCAGGATATACGAGAAGACGATGAAATGGACTTAAAATAAGCTAAAGGCAATTGAATAGGGTGTGAAAAGTTTAATAGGAGATTGTAGGGTTCACCACAATTGAGTGGAAAATTTTTAAAAATACATGAATACTTTCCTGTAATTACAAAACTAATATATAACCTTATAAAAACTCAATATTCAATTTTTGGTCCAATTTCTTGAGTTTAGTAGACTCGTACTTTATTACGCTCCAGAAACGTAATAGCAGCATATGGTTTTAGGTTATTATCTGCAGTGTTTTAGCTTAAATCCCATATTAAACTATATGAAAAATTCGCTTTTTGATGATTTTATAGGGGGTACGGATAGTACTAGCTCATACTGTGCCAGGCTTTTTGATTGATTTTAGGTAATTTTCTTTAATATTTTAGATTAAATTCCATGTTAAATGATACAAAAGTTTCAAATTTTGGTATTTTTATTAAGGGTTTTAGAGGAGTACGTACTCGTACTAATCGTAGTGTCCCAGCCTCGCCATATATAAACTACTTACAATATAATAAAGGATAAAAAATTAAGAATTTTGAGATTGAATTGTCATTAGACTCTTAATCATCTGACTTTGTTTAAAAATCATGTGGTTAATTAATTAAAAACTAATTCATTAATTATTTCATTAAAATTTTAAGAAAGTGTTGCTTAGCAACCATAAATGGTGTGCAATATGTCATATCAAATCATGCATATCAAACACTTTTGAGTAAAGAATTGTGTGAACCCTTTCACTCACGTAATTTATACTCTAAATGGTTGGGTTTTTTACACCCATCAATGCAAATAACTTTAATCATAAAAAGAGTTATCTGATATGATATAGATATTTGGAGTTAACACACTTTTGATCATAAGTTTTATAAACAAATTTTTATAAAATAAGCTATAAAACACTATCAAAACAAATGTCGCAACAATGGCTATATTTCATACTACGGGTGTAGCGCGCTCTTGAATACCACTGGTGTAAGTTGACACTTTCGTACCAGTTAGAGGTTAAACAGAATTTTAATTCCGTTTCTATTCCGTTCTTAAATTTTAAGCTTTATTTTAGCCTAAAATAAGCCATTATATTCATATCTTAAATTTGTAAAGCTTTAAAGTATTGTTTATTTTTCAATACGATGTGTTAAAGTTGTTGATTTTCGAATTTTATTTCATTCCATCCATATTCAATTCTGTTTTACGTTCTTGATTTCATTTTCGTCCCGTTCCTATTCCGTTCTTTAAGCATTTTTTAAAACCATTCCCGTTTCGTTCCAGGAACGGAATCAACACTAGTTCTACAGCAAAAACTATCGTGTGTAGAATAACCCCTAAACACAGTTAAGCATATTATACTCTGATATTTCTATCAGGCGTCAAATTAATTATTGATTCAAAATTTGATATTTTCAAACAAACTTTCGATAATCAAATTTAATGTTATAGAATTAATGATTAAAATGAGAAATTCAATACGTTATAGCAAATTTTTCAGTGTTGTCCTTTATTTTCTAAACAAGGCTTAACTCTTTTAATCGTATTTTCTGAAACTCTTAATAGAGTCTCAGAATTTACTTTTTATAATCACAACAATAATTAGTTAATAAATAACTTTTGAAAATAAAAACTATTTCTTTATTGGATATACCACTTTAGATACAATACGTGTTTTCACACAAGAATTAGTGATTAAGAACAATCTTTGACTCATTTCAACCTTTATTTCATAAGTTGTATCCGATCGATGCGTAATATTTAAATAGAATAACACTTAATATATGAGTTTAGAAGCTAATAGAACATACGATATAAATAACATAGATATTGCTCTTATTTTAAACAAAGTTCTTTGGCTGTAATTGATTTTTAGATTAGCCATTGTTTTCATGACGCACAGCACGAATCATTTTGGGGTAAAATGAAAGAAAATTTTTAAATGAAATTATGATTTCGTGAATGGATGACTAGAGCCAAATTGGACAAACCTGGCTTTACCAAGATATACCCAACAATACTGGTATGAACTGAGGGAGAATAGCTTAGGTCTCTTCGCGACCTAAGCTATTATACATTAGTTCATATTAGGCTCGGTTTGGGTTATGACTTTGCTTTGACTTTGAGTTAGAGTGACCACCTTGCGCTTGTCTCGTGACGGAACGAAAATATTAAAGAGGGAACCCTTATATTTATAAAAATAAAAATGCCGCTTTTATTAGTTATTACAAATATCTAGTTGTCAAACAATACATTCTAATATTAAAAAATTGAAAATTATTAGTCATGGTTAGCAGTGGCAAAATACACGACAAAATATTTTGTTGATGTATTATACATGTATAATACATGTATATTATGTATAATACATGTATTTTCTTAAATATAGGGATTTTATTGAAAATAAAAGATAAATTCGCAAATAATGATAGATGAATGCTTGAATATAGAGTAATTAAACGAGAAAAGAAATTGTTTGACAATTGAAACATTAAGTAAAAGATTGTAAAAATTTATTCCACTATAAAAATTGAAAATCAGTTTTCTTCGTTTTCAATGATCATTAAATCTTCATCCGAATTATCATCGCATTCTTCATAGAGAAAATCTGCTAAAACAAACTTTTAAAAAGGAACGATATAAGAAAGTTTGGCAATAGTTTCAACCACCTTTATTATTATCATTAATTGTGAAGTATTCCCAAACACAAGATTTAGGTTTTTTGTGACCCATTGTTATCATTAAAATAATCATAAAAACAACAAAAGTTTAAAACAATTTTTAAAAAAGGTTATTGAATAGAAATTTAAATGGCGCTTCATGTACTATACATCAAACCTCAAAAATCGAAATGTATTATACATGTATTATACACGTATAATACACAATGTATTATACATCTAATGTATCTTTGCCACCGTTAGTCATGGTTGATTTCAAAGGTATATTTTTTGTTAGAAATGGTATCTTTCACAAGTCATTCAAAAGTAAGAAATACCGATTTATATCAGATGTAAGTCAAGTCAGAAAAAATTAATTCAATAACTTTTGTTATTCAAAACATTAAACTGGTTTTCTTGATCTCTTATGATTTGTAAAATAAATTCAATGTTTGAATTTCTAAGAAATATTTTTCTAAACACATTTTTCAAAATGAAAGTTGAAAACGGAACGACTAATTGTCCCGTATAGAGTTTTTGGTCTGATAGAATTTCTGTCTTTTATCTTCAAGAAGACGGGACGTCCCGTCAAAAACGAGACGGGTGGTTACCCCAATGATAAAACATTAAAAGCTACACGCGACGCAATTAATGATCAATTCAAAAATAGGGTAAAGTCAATCAATCATGTTTTAAATAAAGCTATACTTTAAAACAATCATTGCTTTATCATTTTGTAGATTTTGTTCTAGACCCTGAAAAAAATCTTACACTTCTCTATTTACTCAAATATCCAGTGTAAAGAGTAGAAGATATTTTGATAATATGATTATTACTTAGTTTATTGCTAAGCTTTTTATACACTTAGTCTTGGGCCTATCGTTATCATTATTATTAATATGGATGACATTTCAGACCACTTATAATATATTAGTCTAAAGCGCATTTACATAACAGGTTATAAATTTTTACTTACTGAATGGTCAGTAGTGACTTTTGATATAAAAGCACGCTGACTGTCCTTTTGATATTATACCGATTCTAACGCTATGGTATTTGACTTATGAAATCGTACAACTCTAGTCATAGTGTAGTTGATAGACAGACAGACATACCAGACGACAAATTAAGATTTTACAAGTGTTTAGATTGTTTGAGTTAATTGTTTAATTTAACGATTCAAGTTTTAATATCCTGTTTCATTAGTATCTATTGGCTTTCGAGTTGGTTATAGAGTTGACTCTTGAGTTGGATCTCGAGTTGGACCTCGAGTTGGACCTCGAGTTGGCCTTATTATGAATCTTTGAATCATTCGACAAAAATTGGCCTAAAAAAAGTATGATGAAATATTAGTTGTTATAGTATTAAATCATATAGTCAATAAGGACCTAAGTCATAGCGCTGATAGTAGACTATAAAGGCCCCTATCGACGCAAATGATTCAAGGATACCATCATTTATTAGAGAAGTTTTCTAAAATTATTCATTATACTGAGCTTAAGAAAAGAATTTTCTGTAGATTATCTATCAAATAGTCTGACAAAATTTATGATTCTTTTACTAATTGAGAATTCTTTTTTTGACTAATCATAATTTGCAAGTTAGATAACAATCCATAACACAATTTGATAAATTGAAAAAAGTCATTGTTGACTGAAAACAAGTTTCTGTGAGATTCCTGCCATTTCTTGACACATTTTAGTACTGTCGATATCATATAATTAGAATCTAATTGCATTTTAGTTACAGAAACTTGATCTCAAATCCTAAACTTGTATCCTATGTTAGGTGAAATTAGTATTTATTTTCTTACTCTGAAATTTTCACTCATAAATGAGTAAATGATTGGATTAACAAAACAGTTACTCATAGCAAGCCAGTGAATTGTGAATAAAAGGATGATAAGTGAGTAGTATTTTAATGAAGTGCAGTATTTGAATAGTTGAGGCCTGATGACGTTTAAAATTTGAAATGTTTTGATGGGACTCCAACATATAACGTAAAATAATATGACCGCAGCCATCAATTTGACAGACTGTTAATAAAATGAGGTTATATATTTTATCCACTATGCAACCAACTAAAGATTTCTTCTTTTCATGAAAGCTACAATTTTAAGGTCTACCACAAATTGTGAGCTATGTTGTTACGAATCACACCCATGTTTTCATTAAAATTAAATTCAAATTATACTAATCAGATGCAAATTTAACCTCAACTCTAAGTTCTGAAATGTTACTATTGGGCGTTATTTGCAACAATACATATACAAATCCATAGAAAAACTCAATTTCAGAATTTAAATATATTTTATATTGTGATATTTGGCTTATGACAATTTTATTTGAGTACTTGAAAATAATTTCCCTAAAGTAAAATATAAATTTATTAATAATTTCCTACTTTTGTTCGACTCCGGATTTCACTATGCCTCCGAAGAGGTTCCTCACTATTGGCCATAGGGTCGGACATCAATCTCCTGATAGCCGGACGATAGCTGGTTGTCATTACAATTAATGGTACCATAAATGTCAGTATGAAATTACTTGAAATGAACAAATTTTCTTGCACTGGACTCATTTCACCAAAATTCCAACAATAATAAGTAGTGTTGTCTGATTTATCTTTCTCGATTTTAGTGTTAGGAAAAAGACAAAAGGCGTATAGAAATCCAAAAAACCACGAACTGTAGAGTAGCAAATTTGTGTGACATTTCATCCAATCATAAGCGTGAGAAAATGGATTGATTATTGCCATATATCTGTAAATAAAAATGCAATAAATTTAGAAAATAAGAAATTTATTTTGTATAGAATGTAAACAGTTTTAAAATATTTTTGAATTAAGGCTATTTATGTAATATTTATAATCGATGAAATAGAAAGTTTTAGACTATTATTGCTTAGAATTTCTAAGTAACTTCCTTTACTATTTTCACTTTTTTTATAATTGAAACCAATATATTTTTAACTATTTTGTTGAGAAAATTAGTTATCTGAGCAAATTATTATTAATTGTTGAACAATGTCTACAATAATTGTGATACACCTTATAATAAACAATTTTCTTATGGAATTAATATATCTTCTATAATAGGATTGATTAAAAATGATGAGCTTAATCAAAAATGATAAGCATAATTAAATATTTGATGAGTAATAATCTGAATTTTCGTTTCTATTTATCACTTGACTACTTTGTCTCTCACTTTATTGAATTAAGAGGTATTTGTTTCTTTAAGATATGGGGATATGCTAATTTTAACATTTTTAATCACAACAAAATCACTAAAAACAAAAACTCGGCAATAAAAAATTAATACTTATTCCTAAATATCTCATTATGTGTTATGAGAATTAAATTTCTTAGTTATAATAGAAAAAATCCTCAATTCTTATTTTCGATATTTCACACTGGCTCAGGGTCAAGATTAAACTCGAGGTTTTGTATGGCTTAGGCTAAACATTTTTAAAAATCTTTCTGTCAAACTAACACTTTAGTGCCATCAGAGATGAAAATTCGTCGAAAAGTATAAAAGGTTGAAATTTTTAAACTAATTTTAGGATATAAGAAAAAACCAATTTTTAACTAAAGAGATCTATGTGTCTTAATGTCAACAATTATCATAGAATAGTATATTACTTAATCGGATCAAAACCACTTTATAATTACAGATGGCAAAAATTCATATATTAGTTTGAACTGAAAGTTTCGAGCCTCCAGCCATATGATGGGCATTTTTTAAAACTGCATATATAAAAAAACTATAATTATCTAAAAGATGTTCCACAGCAGAATTATAATTTTGATTGAGTTTAAGTAAAAAGTAATCAATTTAAAAGATTGTATCCAGCTTTATATGTATTTCAATAGAGAACATATCAGAGCAATGATTTGGTTCAAATGGAAAAGAGGTTTAACTTTTTTACTAAAACTCAATCAAAATTAAAATCCTGCGGTGGAATATCTTTTAGATAATTATGGTATTTGTTTATATATGCGGTTTAAAAATATGTCCATCATATGGCTGGAGGCTCAAAACTTTCAGTTCAAACTAATATTTAATCTAAAATATAGTTAAAATTTAAAGTTAATACTAAATCGAATCTTAAATAGAAAATATTTTTTATCTAAAATTATTAAATACTAAGTTCGAACGATTTATTTTATAAATAAATTAACGATAATCACCTTTCTACTCCAATGACAGCTACTGTAAATGAAGTCACAAAATAGCATAACATGTAGAGGAATTTCTCTACCGGACATAACCAGAGGGCAAATATCCAGCGGCCAAGCATCATATCAATAAATGTAATCGGGAAACACAATACACCCATGATCACATCAGCAATAGCCATATTTATTAAAAATTTTCCCAAATTATGGGAATTATTGGTCGGTGCTCTCCCAAATATTTCGACCACAATTACAGTGAAATTTCCTAAAAATGCCATCAATGAACTAATTGAATAGATGATAATCAAAAATACTTTAAACCCAATACTAATGGGTTCTAGAGGAGGTACGAAACACTCCTCATTGTTATCTTTAATAAAGGTTGAATTGGTTCCATTATTTGATAGCGACAAATTCTTATCAAAAATTTGTATCGTTTGATTCATTTTAATTAAAGTTTATAAGAAAAAAGATTTGCTTTCATAATATCTTAGGATTCCTATCAATGGTCTAGAAATCGTTGTGAAATCAATCCTATCCTTTTTAGAATTAAATCTTATGATTGAAGACATCAATCTCTAGAGAAATGAGATTTTATTTGAATTGATCTGAGTCTAGATCTACTTCGAATCAGAGTCAGGGCTCATTCACTTAATGCCATCATACTTTTAATACTTATATAAAAATGTTTTCGATTGAGGTAAAACTCATATTCAGTGCGACGGAGGAATGTTATAACAATTATGCATATAGATGTTTGAGCTAAAAGAATGTTCTGATTGCTCAGATGTTCAGAGAACTGTATTTGCGCACTGATGTCAGAATTCTTTTATTTAGCTTCCATATAGTTTGTCACAATATCAGTTGCTTAACAAATAAATCTTTCACACTCTACATTTGAATTTTCATTTCTGAAAATATTGTTCTAAAGTTTTTTAAAAATTCTTTGAATGTCAAGTTTTGATAATGAATAGCTTTCTTTAAAATCGAATTTCAGATTAGTTGTTAGTAGAACTTAATTCTGAAATTTTATTCCAAAATATTTTAGAATTACTTGAATATCAAGTTTTTGATAGTGAATAGCTTTTTTAACGTTGAATTCTCTATATGTTATGAATATTCATTATTTTGTGTTAATGTTTGTATTGAATTTTGTATAAGTTCGTTTTCTTTTGATATGAGCACGATTTTGAGTTCGATATGTACCAAAAATAACTCATACTATGATAATTTGAATTACTTTTTACAAGTAAAATTTTGAGCTGCAATAAGAGATATTTTCGATACATTTAGTTGCCTGAATTTGTGCTTTCTGTAAAAAGGCGAGTAAGCCGAATCTGACTGACCACACTCGATTTTTTCATACTTTTTTATCTCACAAATATAGATAGACTCTAACTTTAATTAATCATTACTTAAATCATAATTTGGGTGGTAGAGTACTTAAAATTGCAATAAATGTTGTTTTGAAATTTATCAAAACACATTTCATAACTGGCAAACACTGTTCTACATAATCAAAGCTCTATATATATAGGACGGGATAACATTAACTATTTATTATGAAAATTCCTAAATATTAATTTTGAAAGAAAATAACATACAGAATATCGCAGACTAAAATTTATATTGGAGCTTTCGTAATATTCACCTCTTGTTTCATTCAGAACTAACACATTTTTGTGCATATTATAGAAAATGTTATTATTCAAGATTAAAGCATGGGATGCGACATCTTGTTTAATCGATTGATTTTCGCAATTGAAAACCAACAGATACATTACTGAGAGATTCTTGTGTTTAATGATTTTCTAACATTTAATTCATTCGAAATATTACTTAATCAAAACTTGTTATCAGAACACAATCAACGGACTGACAATTCAATTAGTTACTCTTGTCTGTAGTAATTTCAATTTGAATCGTGCACTTTAATATAGGCTGACCAGACGTCCAGTTTTGGACTGGATTGTCCAGTCTTTTGGATCTCACAACAGTTTTTAGTGCAGGGTAAGAACTGGACGTAGAAAAGTTCTTTTTTCAAGTTTGAAAAAACTCTTTGTGAGCAAACAGTCAATCATTCAATCAACTGCAGTAAAGTACTGCAAATGTATCAAAATTTCCTTTAAAGTATGGTAGAATTTCATTATATTTTTATTATTGGTTTGTTTTAAAAAATTCAACAAAAACATTATTGTAAAAGTTTAGCAAACGACTTAATGCATCAATGAATCAGTTTCTAATACAAAATATCATTGAATTTATAGTTGATTTCTTCAGTCATTTATAAGACAAAACGATTAATAGTTTTCATGTTTGTCTTTGTCTCGTTATCTCTGATTTCTACCAACTGCTTCTCAAGTCAAATAATAAAGTACTTATTAATTTAATTTAATTTAATCTCGAATATTAAATTTTTTGAATCGAAAATAAAATTAATTTCAAACGAACGAATGAATGAAATGAATGAATGAATAAATTATTGAATATTCATGTAGATGAAGACTTACTGTTCAATGAAATTAATTCATTCAATGCTTTCCTGAACAAAAAGGGAGTCAAAGTAAAAGAATTGAATGTCATTTCGAAGTATTGAAAAATATTTACGAATAATGAGTTCAAGAATTTGTCGACAATTATAGAAACAGTTATAGCCAGTGATGCTCAACGCTCGAGCATTTGGCGCTCGGTAGCGAGCGCGAACGTCGAGCGTTCTAATTTTGCCGAGCGTGAGTGGACGCTCGAGCGTCTTACCCCCGAGCGCCGAGCGCGAGCGTTGAGCGTCAAGTCTTAGTACGTATTAAGGCTGTGCCAACTACCATGAGTAGTCGGTTAGTAGTCGGGTAACTACTGACTACCGACTTCATAAAATATCCGGTAGTCACTCATTAATGATTACTCATTCATTGGCGGTTACTCATAAGTAATCACAACTACTTATGTAAATGTTTTTATGATAATTATCGTATAAGTCCTAATGATGAACACGGGAAACTGATTTTCTTATCCATAAAGATTACGTCAACTGAAAATTAAAACCCGGGTGATAGTAAAACTCATTATTAGAAATTTCACAATTAGTAATTACTATTCTCTTCACAAATCTTGTCAATTACTTCATTAGTTGTTAATTCATTAATGAAACTTGTCAAGTATTTTACAAATTTTATTGTTAAACTGTCTTTTATATTTTCTAGTGAATAAAACTCAATAAATAAATATTCGCATTCAATGAGTTGTAAGTAATTTTGAAAACCCGTGGCTACATGAAAATACTCATGACTACTCGTCAATAAATGATACTCGTAAATGTGATCATAGTCAGGAAAATAGTCATGACTACTGACTACTTTTGGTAAAGTAATGGGTGACTACTTTCTGGCACCGGCCCAGCCCTAGTACGTATTTTCCATATTAGAAATACAGTATAGATATTTTTTTGATACAAAAAAGTTAGATTTTACTAAATATAAATTTTTACATAAAAATTTATGACTTATTCTGTTTTAAAGAGTTTACACAGAATCTTTTTGAGTCTGAAACTAATTGTGTTCGCATATCTTCAATATAAACAATTTATTTATAGGGAAAACAGTATAACTTTGCAATTTTTAAGGTTCCTTTTTGAACATTATAACCGGTAATGTTTATAATCAACTGTATTAATCTCTTGAATATAGTGTTGAATAAGGAGCTCTAAAAATTGCAAAGTTATACTGATGTATCTATATATGACATCAGCTTTTGAACTAAAGTATTTGTTTGAATGGATTTCAATGAGTGAGTATCATATTTATGAAATTTATATACAAACAAAGTTATAGCTTAAAAAAAATAACTTTGTGTAGAAAGACCTTTCAATTCATGGACTTTGCTTACTTGACGCTCGGTAAACGCTCAGCGCTCGAGCGCCTCGAAAAAGTGAGCGCCGAGCGTTTCATTTTCCCCGAGCGTTAGCGCGAGCGCCGAGCGCCAATTTCTGACCGAGCGCGAGCGTGAGCGTCGAGCGTGTGCATCACTGGTTATAGCTATACCTATAAGTAGGGTGACCACCTCTGGCTTGCCTCATGACGGGACAAAAATATCAAAGGGGGGACCCTTACGTTCTTGAAAAGGAAAATGCCACTTTTATTAGTTATTACAAATATTTAAATGTCAAACAATACACTCTATTATTAAAAAAATTGAAAATTATTAGTCATGGTTGATTTCAAAGACATTTTTTGTTAAAATTGACATCTTTCAAAAGTTATTCAAAGTAAGAAATACTAGTTTATATCAGATATATCAAGACAGAAAAGATTACTTCATTAACTTTTGGTTTTAAACCATAGGTGTTCAAAACATTAAAGTGGGTTTCTTATCCCTCGTCATTTTTAAAATAAATTCAATGTTCGAATTACCAAAAAATATTTTCTAAACACATTTTTCGAAATAAAAGTTGAAAAACGGGACAACTAATTGTCCCGTCGAGAGTTTTTGGTCTGGCGGGATTTCTGTCTTTTATCTTCAAAAAGACGGGACTGTCCCGTCAAAAACGGGACTGGTGGTCACCCTACCTATAAGTAATGATTTTGTTGAACGAGTTTTCAATCATTTATGTAGGATATGGACTGACGAAAGAATTATAATGGGTATTGATTTAATTAAAGCCGATACTTGTATTAAAAATAACTTTAATATGGATTGTATTGAATTCAAATCTTATGTAAAAAATGATGAAAATCTCTTAAAATCAGTCAAATCTAATCAAAAATATAATTAAAACATTCGTAAATGTAATCAATATGTATTCAAAATAAAATAGTTGAAAAAATAGTGTCCAGATTTTGTCCGTTTTTTATCAGTATTTCTTGATAAAATTCCAGTTTTAGCTTAGAGAAATCTGGTTAGTTTACTTTAATGATAGATGCGCAAAGTTACTGCTATACAAGGATGTCACTTTCTCACAAAAGATATTTTTCTATTGAACGTGTGAAACAGAATTTGGTCAAAATAGACAAATGGAATAAAAATTGAAGAAACAAAAAGTAAATTTATAATTTATAAAGAAGTTTTAAATATTATTTCAAAATTATTATCCGATTCATAAATTTTATTGTTAAAAATTACATTTTGACGAACTTTGACTCTTACTAGTGACTCTTACTCTGACTCTTACTCTGACTCTTACTTTAACACTATCGTTGATTCTATCGTTGACGACATAGTTTCAAAATAACTGGCCTCTAGTAAGGCATTGTTTATGAGTCATTATATATATATATAAGGTTGTTGTAAATTCATTCTTGGACTCATTATCAATAAAGACTTTGTAGGGAAAACTTGTCTTTTCTTTTTTAATAGCTATACATATCTGATAGAAGATTGCTCGATAAGCAATTTCTATCAGATATCCCTTTTGCCCCAAACTTTCACCAAAAGTAGATAATAAGTTGTGCCCTCATCCCACCGGCTAAATCAATTATTGGTTTACCGGTGATTAACGAATTAATTCGCGTCTTAGGCACTAAAATTCGTTACAACATAATGTGGACAGAATATAGGGAGCGCGTAACTCTACATGTCAGTTGTTATGTAGTTACAATATTGATAATGTAATGATTCATCAAAATACAACATATTATTTAGATTTTCAAAAACTACAGTTGTAATTGACAATCATTCGCGTTCAAGGTCAACAGAAGAGATAATTACAGACGCTGACACCAATATTTATGCAGGTTTATCCCAACTAATATTAAGCTATTTGCCAGATTACGCTATTATAATAGATGAAACAGCACTTATCCGAATAGAGTCGATTTTTTGTGAATTTTACCTAGCACCTCTGTATTACCTTGTTTATAAAACTAAATGTCAATATTATTCAATATTGGATAAAATTTCATTTTGTAGATGTCAGTATTTATTTTATGTGATTTCCTTTATGTAAATAACTTGTTAGTATACAAGAACTAGATTTATGTTTTATCTTTATTCAATAGTTTTATTCAATAAAAATTTGAAATAATTTAGAAACTCAAATTATATGTTTGTATTTCTCTCATAGTCAAATTCGATTCATTTGACACTTCCAGCACATTTATTAAGTCCAAAGGTCTACTGTTGTTAAACTGTTAAACTTTTATAAGGACTTAGAGGATGGAGTTTAGTTTAGCACCCCACGACAATTGATTTGAAAAGTAGTTATTTTACCTAATTTTAGGGCGAGGAACACGAATTTGATAGTCATTTTTTCCGGAAATGTTCATTTTAACCCAATATCATACTATGAATAATTTCTCATTGACTGATTATGCGTGAAGAAACGTATCAAAATACAGCCTGTCCTTTTAACTTCTAAACTAAGACAAAGCAATTAAAGCTTTTCATATTTTCATAATTTAATCAGATGTCAAATAAATTACTCGATTCAAAATTTGATACTTTGAAATAAACTTTTAATAATCACATCGACTTTGCGGACGTATGTAGTTATCAAGTACGTTTGCGATCAGAGATTTTCATGACTTAAGAATGAACTGAAACTGTTTTACTTTAGATCTAATCATTTAATAATTTTTTTTACTATTTATATCATTTTTTCTATTTAATAGATTTGTTATGTAATAGCATTTGACAAGAGCTTCAATCTGTACTCTTCTTTTATAACATTGGGTCAAAGAAACATAGGGTTATATCTTCTTTGGGTTAAAATCTCTTGGGTCGAGTCAGATTGGGTCTATTAGTGATTGGGTCAAATCAAACTTGGGTCAATCAGGGGTAGACCGTTGAGACGCGCTCCGGATGGTCTACCTAGGGGTGAGACTTATTTAATTGAAATTATTTTTTACGTAATTTATGAATAAATTATGAGTATGAGCAATATGGTTAGACTCCCCACATCGAGTACTACTAGGATCGATCATCAAAATAATCGCCCGCAGAAGGTCCTAACTGCCAAATTCTGCCATCGTTTCACTTCAAAACCATTCATGACGTATGTGATCAGAATAATGGTCGTAAGTATTTTGTTTACTTTTTGATGGTTTCATAATTACTTCTCGTTTTTGAGTAAGTGATACTTTAAGTTAGGTTTTTATTAACTTTATTCTTTCATTGTATTTGATCTAAGTTAAGACATTAAATTTTATTTTAATCAATAATAGTTTGATATGCATTTGAACATGTCTTCTATCGTATATGATCTACATTTCTCATACTATTACGGTGGCCAAGTTTTCTAAACCTAATTCCGGGACATCACAGAGGAACCTTTTAGTTCAAAAATATCTAAATTAATATGTTTTTGATTCTTATTTAACAGATTATTTATTTTTAATAATACTGTATTTTTCACAGATTTTACAGCATTTAGTAAAACAATATTGTTTTTTCCAAAATCATAAAACTCTGTACATGGTATATCAAAATTAAGCGTAATGCAAATCTCTGCTTTTACTAAGCTAATTCACATTTGATTTCTTTCATCTGTCCATACATTTGTAATTACACTAAAAACGCGCTCAACATAATCATTACTAATAGGTATTGCTAAAAACATCCTACAATTTTAGCCAAATTAATAAATCTATTTTCAGATAAAATAGAACATAAAGAGAAAATAAAGATTAAAATTATTTTGCAAAACATTCTTGTTTTGCAAAGTTAGCCTGTAATAATTGTTATGTTTAATTCTGGGACATAACCCGTCCTGGAATGTGTACTCCCGGGACTCTGCAAGGAAAGGATAAAATCCAGGACTGTTCTGTCCATTCCAGGACACTTGGACACCTGGACACCCTACATACTATAAATGATTAAGTTGCATACTGAATTCCAGACAATCGAAATAATTGAAATCTTGAATGAAATCACATGATTTTTAGGATATACACAACTGAAATTCAATAATTTCAAAAACTACATGGTTAATCTAAAAACCGGATATAGTCATTCGATTTTGTTACAAATAAGTTTTTTATATAAAAGTAATATATTATGATTTGTAGCGTTTGCTGTAGAACACTAGAAAAGATGTACTCGTCAATATTTCTTTTAATCCAAATCTTACTTTAGGATTAGTAGTAAAAGAAGACTACTTTTGAATTGAAATGAAAATACAATTACTAAGAGTTTAGAATCTGATTCAGCCTCTGATATTTTTATCAAACGTTTAGCTTGACTTCAGTGAAGTTTGATCCGAACCAGAGATTGCGCTAACAATCCTTTGTATGATATGGAAATCATTGTCATGTTATTTGTTCGTTATACTATCAAAACTTTTGGCGGTGAGACTTGTCAAACAATTATCTCTATGTTATCAGTTAATAGTTAAATAATTAACTGGAATTAAAAGCTGTTTGTATATACGACTTAATGTTTTGTTTTAGTACTTTAGTCTTAAACATAATACACTACATCAAAGAAAAATGTTCTTATATATTGATAAGTTATAGTTGAAGTAAATTAAATCCACTAAACATTGTTTGATAATACGTATTAGATTTAACCATTAGATTATATTGGATTATATTTGAGAAACGTATTGAATTAAGTTTGTTCGTTTAGTTTTAAATGTGGTAAAAACGATTAGAATTATTATATCGAAAATTATAAATTTTATCAAGAATCGTTTATTTCGTTCTTCTCGGCATAAATTAATGTAATTTTAGAGTTTTTTCATGAATTTTGGATTTAGTGCCTAAAGAGTCTCTGCGATTATATTGATTAAGGGCTAAATATCTCAAAGCAATATCCTTATATTGTTCTTAAAGTATTTAACCAAATGAGAAGTGTATAAATACTTAGATTTATGCGAATAAAAACTTTAATTTTATTATAAATTGTTTTAACTTTCAATAATTTTTGAGTACTATTTCCTCATATCATCAAATCTGATTTAAAGCACAAAATTCTGATTTATCAGAATAAGATTTTTTTCCGAATAACGAATAAATTATTTCGGCTGTTATCCCTTGTTTCTACCAGTGAATTGATCGAAGCTTTTTAAAGGCCTAAAACTTTTCTGACTAAATCTGAAACGTGTGATCTGATTAACCACAAGCTATACTCTATTTTACAAAACTCTCTTCAATTCCTTCAGTGGAAAATTTATTCGATGTTTTATGTTGCTCTTCATACTTAAGAAACGTTTTCAACCTAAAATGACATTCTTTCAAATTTTCCGTGGGTTTTGTGAGAATCTTTGAAATAGAACTAGTCTTGATCACTCAATTAAAAAATATCTCAGTCTTTCAGTAATATGCATTTAAACTTAAAAACTATAATATAGACAAGTCTAACTTAGGATCCTAGAGATAGATTAATACAAAAGATATATGTATAGGTTTCTTGTCGATTAGGAACAAGTTTAATTTCTTTCACTATATTGGTAGACATGAAAGCAGAAACATAATTGGATAGTTGATAAGGATTTATGAAAATTGATCTTAACTATAATTGGGATTGTAGTTAAATTTTATGAGATATTGAAACGATCGATTGGTTTTTGAAACTCTATTCATCTATCAGATTTTAAATTAATTCGCAACCCTCATCCATGAAGTATTCTCACTTAAATTCGTTGAATTTTAATGATTGACTTATGATGATTTCTAAATAGTTTTTTGACGCAAATTTTATAATCAGAATAAAAGTAATTTAAATATTATTTACAATCTTTTCAAAGATTATATTTGAAGCCATTTTCGATTTTGATTAAGAAAAGGTAAAAATTCTGTTTTCCATTTCACAATTCTAAGTTTTATAACTCGATCCAGACATCTCATGACAGTATTGAAGTTGGTATTTTTGATTTGTCGGAGAATAAGCATGATGTCGATACACAACTAATCTGATTCGTCTAGGATGCGAGCTTCTGGTAAATACTTTTTATGAAAAGACAGGATTTCGTGGGATCTATACAGAATAATGACAACCTAAATACCAACAAACAAAACACCCAAGTTGATAGTTCGATTTGTCGGTATTATGACTTGATGTTATTTTGCCAAGCGGTATTTAGGGTGTCGTTATTTTGAAATAAACACGAAATTCTGTCGCACAGGCAGTGGATATCTATTTCTTTAAAGCTCTTCATGAGAGTCCGAAAACCACAAAAACCTTCAATGACTTTTAGGGCGGGTAACACAATTTGGCCCTACTTTAGTCGCTTATTTAAAATATATTTCTAGCAATAGATCAAAAAGTATGTGTCCAAGAAGTTGTTCTTACAAAAAATATCTGATGTACAGTTATGTCAGAGTAATTTTTGTCAGGCATTTACTGACAGACAGTTAGAAATCGTTTTTCAATTTAAAAACACTGATTATGTAATAATCAGAGAATAAAAGTTCAATCAAAGCCAAAAATTTACAACTTTGAATGAAAATAAGTCGATTATGACTAATATAAACGAAATTAATAACAAAAACATTTTATCACTTGGTGATCAGTTATTTGTAAAAATTTTTTGTAATAAATAAGAAGTTAATTATTGATAGGGTAGAAGTATTATTTGGCTAAAGTTCATTCACTTTATAAATTGAGATTTAATCCCTAAGAAGTTAACTTATTTTCACTGGTAAAATTTATTCTGACATAATTGTACGTTTTCAGGCGAGTGGTTAGGGTGTTATTGTGATTATTACCATCTATGATTCTGAATTATTCAAAGATGATATTTGTTTCATAAATAAATTCGTATTAAAGGTTTCGATTTTTATACAGTTTGCCTAAAGAATTAGTAATACTAATATAATTTGGTGATTAATACTGAGTAATACATGATTTACTAAACTAGAACCAGTTTATGGAGTAGAAGTTTGGAACAGGGAATTGTATGAGCCACCATCTTCACAGCCACGATTCCACTGAAAAATTCAAATATGAGTCATTTTAAAATTATGGAAGCTCAAAAATTTACTTTTTGCTTCCCATTTCTCTCATCCTCAAATTTTAGTTTACTCACAAAAATTTTCATCAAAATTGCTTGACATTTAGGGGTATAGAATGTTCTAAAACTAGCTCCCGGAGTATTGCAAATGACTGTATGCTAGAGGATCTTATAGTAAGACTGAAATGCTGAGACAAATCTGAACTAAAGACTTCTATAAATGGTAGACGAGGATTGTGATGGGTACATTAAATTTTTGAGTGAACATCAGCAAGTTCAAATTAATCATTGAAATGATAAACATTTAATTTAATACATTATATATTTGTAATAGCTATAATTTAGTTGAATATTGATCATATTTAAGATGATGAATATTTTTTAAAGAGCTTGCTTTTGAGACTAAATCACTAAAGCGTATACATTAAGACACATACATATAAGTTTCGATTCCAGCTAATTATTCAATCATTGACAAAATAATACAAAGATAAGTCTTTGGTAAAACTCATCGACTTTGATAGTATAATATTATGCAGATATAAATTATATGCTTTTAAATAAGTTTTCCATTCTTTTAAAATAATTTGTCAAACATTATCTTAAAAATGCTTTATATTTTATGTAATGATTTGCTAATGCTTTCAAGGTTATCATTGCATTAACGTTTGCTATGAAGTGCGGTGAATATTTTATAAAAGAATAACAATTCAGATCTATTTTGTTCATATAAAATATGTTGAAAAACTTGTAAAGAGAGTCTCTCTTTGGGTGATGGCCTCGAGAAGAGGGCCTCATAAGCCTCTGAGATAAAGTGAAAAGTGTAAAAAGAAGTAAAAATCTTTTAAAATGTGAAAGCTTTTAAATGTGTTTATAATATTTTGTTTCAACATAATAATGAAATCACGTTGAAATTTTGTTATTTTCCTTTCATGTATTTTTATCAAATATTGATTAAAATACTTATAAATTTTATAAGAAAATAAAAGATTTCAATCAAACAACGTTTAATATTATTAAGAATTTAGTAAATATTTGTTTCAGAATTCTGGATAAATAATTAATTTCAGCAACTAGTTATGCGTTTAAGCGTTTGAGCTCTAGCCAGAACGGCATAACAATCAAGCCAAAAATAATATAACATATCGATGTTTACATATTATACAAACTCTGGTCCATACCAAACTTTACTGAAGTCAAACTAAAAGTTTGATAAAGATATGAAAATTTGGATCAGTTTCTATGCACTTAATAATTGAGATTTCCTTCCGAGCTTAAAAGTGGTCTTCAATACTTCTCATACTTGAAATCATAAACGTACTGCTCTTCTTTAACCCTTCGTCACAACTGTGGGGTAAAATGTTCCCAAGTTTGACTTTAAAAATCTCGCTAAAATCAACAGAATGTCGTCATTTCTTGAAAATTTAGCTATTCCTCAGTCATATATCTGACTATAAATCACAAAAATCCTGATTAATTTGGAATTATAACTTTATTTTAAAAAATTATTTTCTGGCAACATGTCTTTGTGAGGACAGAAATTCCCCCTAACATCGCAGTGCTTTGTGTTTACTATATGTGTCGCAGCGCTGTAATGTCGCTACTAGCAATTGAACTGCTGATGACGCTGTAGCAGATAATAACTAGAAATTAATTAATTAATTAATGAAAACATTGAAAATAAGGACCAACTTTGATTCTGAAAACATTCGGACTAACCTGGAACAGATATAAAGCGTGGATGACGTGGGGTAATATTTTACCCCACAGTTAATTTTACGTTTTCAGAAGTTAAGTTGTGCTGAAGGGTTAAAGTATTCATGTGCAAAATCTTTTATGCAAGTTCTACATAGTGTTGATTCCGTTCCAAATTTTTTATTCAGTTTCATTCTATTCCGTTCTTAAGGGCAATTTTCAATCCTAATCTGTTCCTATCCCGTTCTTAACCCTTCAGTGGTATTCAGGGTGTATTACACCTGAAACTAAACTTCAAACTTATGTTATGAAAAAACTACAATAGTAGTGTATATATGGCGAGGCTCGGACACTACGAATAGTACGAGTACGTACCCCTCTAAAACCCTTAATAAAAACCAAAAGTTGAAACTTTTGTATCGTTTAACATGGAAATTAATCTAAAACACTTAAGAGAATTACCTAAAATCAATCAAAAATTCTGGGACAGTATGAGCTAGTACTTTCCGTACCCCCTATAAAATCATCAAAAAGTGAACTTTTCATATCGTTTAATATGGAATCTAAGCTAAAAACTCCAGAAAATCACCTAAAACTATTGTAATTTGCTATTAATATTCTGGGACACTATGAACTCGTAACCTCTAAAAATTCATGAAAAAATAGCAGATTTTTATCAAAAAAGCAAGTTAAGAGCAGTCAGTTTAGAGACCAGAAAATCTTAATATTTAAGTAAAAAACTAATATTTTTGATTAATTAAACAGGTTTAACGCAGTCACTTTTAAGAGCAAAATATTTCATTGAAAAAAGATTTTACTAAAATATGCAATTAAAAAACAAATGGAAATCAAGAAAATATGAAAAAATGTTATCTTCGAAAATTCATATCTTTAAAACGGTCATAGACTAAGAGGTGGTTTCTTTTTGTTTAATTTGTGCTTGAAAACCTTTCATTTTGATACCCATATCATAGTGATCATTGGTCAATATCAATGAGTGGACATCGGCTAGTATAATTTTTGAACCGGTCATCATATAACTTTCATTCAAGTTTTGTTGCAATCGGGATGAAAAATTATTTCCAACGATATATTTTGTTATAACTTTCTTAAATTCGATAGTCCTTTATGAATAAAAATAATTAATATTCAAGTCACGTACACATTTCAATGCTTTCTTCTTATTACTACATAGAATGAAATGTAAAGCATATTCATTAACTTTAAAAATTGTTTAACAACTGCTTTAAGTTTAAAATTTAATGAAAATATTGTTAATTTTTGAAAATTAATAAAAATTAGCTCAATTATTTGTTTGAAATGAAAATTCAGAATTATATAGTGTGCACTAAGATTTATCGAATGATATAAAATTTATTTAGTACGCAATGTATAGTGAATCTATTTAATAATTTTCATTTTTGACTTTTAATCAACATTTATCATTTAACCTTAATTTAAGAAAACATGATAAGGTTGCTAAACATTGATGATTATGACATATTGATTAACAATAACCTAATAAAAAATATTGTTGAAACTATGCTTTACTACTAGTTTTTTACTTTTAGAGCATAATCAGACACGATTGCAATATGAAAATATTAAACTTGCTCATTTTAATGGTCTTTGCTAATTGTTGTAGTGCAAAATGGGTAATCCATTGGCAAGATGAATTTAATGGGCCGGATATTAATCTGACGAATTGGGAATATTCTTATGCTTGTGAAGGGCGTACACCCTCTCAACGTATGTCATAATATTTTAATTTAACATGATCATATTTTCAATTATCTCAATAAACTTAGCGTGGGGAAATCATGAATTTCAATGCTATTCAAACTCAAGCAAGAATGTTCGCGTTGACAATGGGATCTTGATATTGACGGCTACACCACTGGATAAGCCTGAGAATGAGCACAACTACACATCGGGCAAACTGATGGGTAAACTTGGCTTCACTTATGGCAAATTTGAGGCCCGACTCCGTATGCCTGAGGGTAAGCAACTGTGGCCCGCATTCTGGATGTTACCCAAGGATTTCGTTTATGGCAACACTTTTGCCGCTTCGGGTGAGATCGATATCATGGAGTTGAGGGGCGATGAGTGAGTAATACTTTATGAGGGCACACATTGATCCACTATATCTCCCATTATTTTTAAGACTATTCTATTTCTATATTTAAAATAATTTTTTAAATTTCAAAATAATTTAAATTAATGTATGATTTATGTCAGTCCCAGACGTATAGAGTCGACTATACATTACGGCGGTACTAAACCACACTTCAATTTAAGCGGTGGTTATGTAGGAGACTTTGACCGGTCATATGCCGATACATTTCATTTGATTGGCTGTATATGGGATGACAAGAGTATACGCTTCTATGTGGACGAGGAACTGGTCTTTCATAAGGAAGACATCAACCGTAGTATGTATTCCGGATCGGGACCTAACCCTTACACGAAAAATGGTCAGCCCTTTGATAAAGACTTTCAGATAAACTTGAATTTAGCGGTCAGTGGAGCCTTCTTTGATAAGATGGACCTAACTATGGATGAGGCCAGACATTGGAAGAAACCCCACTATGAGATAGACTACGTCCGGGTCTATAAATGGGTTGAATAGTAGACTAATACCTAATTAACAACTTTGTGATGATCATTGATTCAAAAATATTATTCAATTATTTCAAGGATATTGCGATTATTACATAAAATAATTACTTTTTACTATGAAATAAAACTTAATTGCAATTTGTCATTAATTTATAGAAATTTTCTATTTTATTAAAATTCATCAATATAATTGTAATAGAATATTACAATAACAATCAATCAACAATAACAAATTTAAGCAAATTTTTATAATAAATTCTTACAATAGAAAATTATAAAGTATACTGAATTGAGTAATCAACATGAATTACATTATTATAATCATATTATATGATAACAAGTGATATAATATACTGATTAACAAATCTAATAATACATAAACATAGGTTCATAGCCAATGATGCAATCATTTATGAGGGTATTATTCTGGCGTTATTATTACGACATCGGGAAATGTCAAGCAAATCAAATAAATCAAATGCTAGACCAGTAGTATGGATGTCATTATCTGGCAATTCATCATAAGTTCTGCGGTCATCAAAACGTGAGTTAATTATGGCATTCAAGTCATTATAGCGCAGGTATTAGTGTTCGCTGTTTGTTCTGTGGTTGAGGTGGGTAGATGGTGCCTTTTGGGGGCACCTACTTTTGATGATATATTCTTATAGAACTCGTCAAGCTGGTTCAGAATATGTGTATGACCCAAGGTCAAAAGGGTCATCTTCAAGGTCATTTCGAGGTCAAATCTCCAAGTGACATTAACAGGTAGATGGTGCCTTTTAAGGGCACATACTTTTAATGATCGATCCTAATAATACTCGATGTGAGGAGTCTAACGATATATCATATGCCATGTTTTATCCGTAAATTACGTAAGAATGAAATATTCTAAAAACTCAAAAATAGTTCTATCGCTAAGTATCCCCTCCGAAATTCGATATAATTCTCTATAAAATAATTAAGTATCCACGTGCGTGATTTAACCTAAGTGAAAATTGCGTTGTCGCGAAGCGAGAAACGCGAAGCGTTTCGAGTGAAGCGATCTGAAGCTATCTTCAGGTTAGGTTAAATCGGGTTCGTGGTGGTTAGGTTAAACAAGTCGCCATTAGCTACTTTGAGAGAAGGATGAATGGAGTGTGGGTGCCTGAGGTGGTCGGGTGGGTGCCTGAATATAAAAATCAAAATTTTCACGTAATTTATGGATAAAACATGGCATATGATATATCGTTAGACTCCTCACATCGAGTACTATTAGGATCGATCATTAAGAGTATGTGCCCTTAAAAGGCATCATCTACCGGTTAATGTCACTTTTGGAGATTTGACCCCGAAATGACCTTGAAGATGATCTTTTTGACCTTGGGTCATATACATATTCTGAACCAGCTTGAGGAGTTCTATAATATATAATCAATAGTAGGTGCCCTCAAAAGGCATTCATAACAAAAAGATCAAACAACGCATAAGAAAACAGACTGAAAAGCTGAGACTTAATGAACAAGAAATTGATAATATCGACTTGAATGTAACAAAATTGCAGGATATACGAGAAGACGATGAAATGGACTTAAAATAAGCTAAAGGGAATTGAATCGAGTGTAAAAAGTTGAATAGGAAATTGTGGGGTTCACCACAATTGAATGGAAAATTTTTTTAAATACATGAATACTTGTAATTACAAAACTAAAATATAACCTTATAAAGACTCAATATTCAATTTTTGGTCCAATTCCTTGAGTTTAGTAGACTCGTACTTTTTTACGCTCCAGAACCGTAATGGCAGAATATGGTATTTTTAGGTTATTATTTGCAGTGTTTTAGCTTAAATCCCATATTAAACGATATGAAAAATTCACTTTTTGATGATTTTATAAGGAGTACGGAAAGTACTAGCTCATACTCCCAGGTTTTTTGATTGATTTTAGGTAATTTTCTTTAATATTTTAGATTAAATTCCATGTTGAACGATACGAAAGTTTCAACTTTTAGTGTTTTTATTAAGGGTTTTAGAGGCGTACGTACTCGTACTATTCGTAGTGTTCCAGCCTCGCTATATATACACTACTTACAATATAATAAAGAATGAAAAATTAGGAGTTCGGAGATTGAATCGTCTTTAAACTTTTAATCATTTGACTTTGTTTAAAAATCATATGATTAATTAGTTAAAAACTAATTCATTAATTATTTCATTAAAATTTTAAGAAAGTATTGCTTAGCATCCATAAATGGTGTGCAGTATGTCGTATCAAATCATGCATATCAAACACTTTTGAGTAAAGAATTATGTGAACCCTTTCACTCACGTAATTTGTACTCTAAATGGTTGGGTTTTTTACACCCATCAATGCAAATAACTTTAATCATAAAAAGAGCTATCTGATATGATATAAATATTTGGGGTTAACACATTTTCAATTACAAGTTTTATAAACAAATTTTTATAAAATAAGCTATCAAAACAAATATCGCAACAATGGCTATATTTCATACTACAGGTGTAGCGCGCCCTTGAATACCACTGGTGTAAGTTGACACTTCCGTATCACTTAAGAGTTAAACAGAATTTTAATTTCGTTTCTATCCCGTTCTTAAGTTTTAAGCTTTATTTTAGCCTAAAATAAGCCATTAGATTCATAACTTAAATTTGTAAAGCTTTACAGTATTGTTTATTTTCCAATACGACGTGTTAGAGTTGTTGATTTTCGGATTTTATTCCATTCCATTCATATTCAGTCCTGTTTTACGTTCTTGATTTAATTTCGTTCCGTTCCTATTCAGTTCTGTTCAATATTTTTCATTTCAGTTCCATTCCTATTCTGTACTGTTCAATATTTTTCATTTCAGTTCCATTCCTATTCTGTACTGTTCAATATTTCTCATTTTCGTCCCGTTCTTATTCCGTTCTTTAAGCAATTTTAAATACCGTTCCAGTTTCATTCCCGCTTCGTTCCAGGAACGGAATCAACACTAGTTCTACAGTAAAAACAATCGTATGTAACATAACCACTAAACTCAGTTAAAGCATATTATACTCTGATATTTCGATCAGGCGTCAAATTAATTATTGATTCAAAATTTGATATTTTCAAACAAACTTTCGATAATCAAATTTAATGTTATAGAATAATGATTAAAATGAGGAATTTAATACGTTATAGCAAATTTTCCAATGTTGTCCTTGATTTTTCAAACAAGGCTTAACTCTTTTAATCATATTTTTGGAAACTCTCAATAGAGTCTCAGAAGTTACTTTTTAATCACAACAATTATAAGTTAATAAATAATTTTTGTAAATAAAAGCTATTTCTTTTATTGGATATACCACTTTAGATACAATACGTGATTTCACACAAGAATTAGTAATTAAGAACAATCTTTGATTCATTTCAAACTTTATTCATGAGTTGCATCCGATCGATGCGTAATATTTAAATAGAATAACACTTAATATATGAGTTTAGAGGCTCATAGAACATACGATATAAATAATATAGATATTGCTCTTATTTTAAACAGAATTCGTTGGCTGTAATTGATTTTCCGATTAGCCATTGTTTTCATGACGCACAGCACAAATTGTTTTGGGGTAAAATGATGAATAATTTGTAAATGAAATTATGATTTCGTGAATGGATGACTAGAGCGAAAATGGATAAACCTGGCTTTACCAAGATATAACTCAACAGTACTGGTATGAACTGAGGGAGAATAGCTTAGGTCTCTTCGCGACCTAAACTATTATACATTAGTTCATATCAGGCTCGGTTTGGGTTATGACTTTGCTTTGACTTTGAGTTAGAGTGACCACCTTGCGCTTGTCTCGTGACGGAACGAAAATATTAAAGAGGGAACCCTTATATTTATAAAAATAAAAATGCCGCTTTTATTAGTTATTACAAATATCTAGTTGTCAAACAATACATTCTAATATTAAAAATTGAAAATTATTAGTCATGGTTGATTTCAAAGGTATATTTTTTGTTAGAAATGGTATCTTTCACAAGTCATTCAAAAGTAAGAAATACTGATTTATATCAGATGTAAGTTAAGTCAGATAAGATTAATTCAATAAATTTTGGTATTCAAAACATTAAACTGGTTTTCTTAATCTCTTATAATTTGTAAAATAAATCCAATGTTTGAATTTCTAAAAAATATTTTTCTAAACACATTTTTCAAAATGAAAGTTGAAAACTGAACAACTAATTGTCCCGTACAGAGTTTTTGGTCTGATAGGATTTCTGTTATTTATCTTCAAGAAGACGGGATCGTCCCGTCAAAAACGAGACGGGTGGTTACCCCAATGATAAAACATTAAAAACTGCACGCGACGCAATTAATGGTCAATTCAAGGATAGGGTAAAGTCAATCAATCATATTTTAAATAAAGCTTTAAAACAATCATTGCTTTATCATTTTGTAGATTTTGTTCTAGACCCTGAAAAAAATCTTAGACTTCTCTATTTACTCAAATATTCACTGTAAAGAGTAGAAGATATTTTGATAATATGATTATTACTTAGTTTATTGCTAAGCTTTTTATACACTTAGTCTTGGGCCTATCGTTATCATTATTATTAATATGAATGACATTTCAGACCACTTATAATATATTAGTCTAAAGCGCATTTCAATAACAAGTTATAAATTTTTACTTACTGAATGGTCAGTAGCGACTTTTGATATTAAAGCACGCTGACTGTCCTTTTAAGATTATACCGATTGTAACGGTATGGTATTTGACTTATGAAATCGTACAACTCTAGTCATAGTGTAGTTGATAGACAGACAGACATACCGAACGACAAATTGAGATTTTACAAGTGTTTAGATTGTTTGAGTTAATTGTTTAATTTAACGATTCTAATTTTAATATCCTGTTTCATTAGTATTTGTTGGCTTTCAAGTTGGTTATAGAGTTGACTCTTGAGTTGGACCTCGAGTTGGATCTCGAGTTGGACCTCGAGTTGGACCTCGAGTTGGATCTCGAGTTGGATCTCGAGTTGGATCTCGAGTTGGCCTTATGATGAATCTTCGAATCATTCGACAAAAATTGGCCTAAAAAGAGTGTGATGAAATATTAGTTGTTATAGTATTAAATCATATAGTCAATAAGGACCTAAGTCATAGCGCTGATAGTAGACTATATAGGCCCCTATCGACGCAAATGATTCAAGGATACCATCATTTATTAGAGAAGTTTTCTAAAATTATTCATTATACTGAGCTTAAGAAAAGAATTTTCTGTAGATTATCTATCAAATAGTCTGAAAAAATTTGTGGTTCTTTTACCAATTGAGAATTTTTTTTTTGACTAATCATAATTTGCAAGTTAGATAACAATCCATAACACAATTTGGTTAATTGAAAAAGTTATTGTTGACTGAAAACAAGTTTCTGTGAGATTCCTTACATTTCTTGACACATTTGAGTACTGTCGACGTCATATAATTAGAATCAAATTGCTTTTTAGTTACAGAAACTTGATCTCAAATCCTAAACTCGTATCCTATGTTAGGTGAAATTAGTATTTATTTTCTTACTCTGAAATTTTCACTCATAAATGAGTAAATGATTGGATTAACAAAACAGTTACTCATAGCAAGCCAGTGAATTGTGAATAAAAGGATGATAAGTGAGTAGTATTTTAATGAAGTGCAGTATTCGAATAGTTGTTGAAGCCCGATGACGTTTAAAATTTGAAATGTTTTGATGGGACTCCAACATATAACGTAAAATAATATGACTGTAGCCATCAATTTGACAGACTGTTAATAAAATGAGGTTATATATTTTATCCATTATGCAACCAGCTAAAGATTTTATCTTTTCATGAAAGCTACAATTTTAAGCTCTATCACAAATTGTGAGCTATGTTGTTACAAATCACATCCATGTTTTCATTGAAATTAAATTTAAATTATACTAATCAGATACTAATTTAACCTCAACTCTAACATCTGAAACATTGTTGTTGAGCGTATTCCACAACCAAGCATATACCAATCCTTAGAACTCAAATTCAGAATTTAAACATGTTTTATATTGTGATATCTTGTAATGAATATTTTACTTGACTACTTGAAAAATAATTTCCCTGCAATAAAATATAAATTCATTAATAATTTCCTACTTTTGTTCGACTCCGAATTTCAGCATTTCTCCGAAGAGGTTCCTCACTATTGACCATAGTGTCGACCATCAGTCTCCTCATAATCGGACGATAGCTGGCTGTCATTACAATTAATGGTACCATAAATGTCAGTATGAAATTACTTGAAATTAACAAATTTTCTTTCATTAGACTCATTTCATAAAAATTCCAACAATAATAGGTGTTGTCTGGATCATATTTCTTAATTTTGGTGTTAGGGAAAAAACAAGAGGCGTATAGAAAGCCGAAAAACCATGAACTATAGAGTAACAAATTTGTGTGACATTCCATCCAATCATAAGCGTGAGAAAATGGATGAATTATTGCCATATATCTGTAAATAATTGTAATTCAGTCAATAAAAATGTAATAAATTTAGAAAATTAGAATTTTACTTTTGTAAACAATGTAAACATTTCTCAAACAGTTTTCAAATACTTTTAAATTAAGTCTATGTCATATTTATGATCGATGAAATAGAAAGTTATAAACTATTATTGCTTAAAATTTCTGAGTAACTTTCTTTACTATTTTCACTTTTTTAAAAATTGAAATCAATATATTGTTAATTATTTTGTTGAAGAAATTAGTTATCTGAGCGAATTATTATTAATTGTTGAACAATGTCTACCATAATTATGATACACCTTATAATAAACGATTTTCTTATGAGATTAATATATCTTCTATAATAAAATTGATTAAAAATGTTGAGCTTAATCAAAAATGATAAGCCTAATTAAATATTTGATGAGTGATAATCTGTTTGAATTTTCGTTCCTATTTATCACTTGACTACTTTGTCTCTCACTGTATTGAATTAAGATGTATTTGTTTCTTTAAGATATGGGGATATGCTAATTTTAACAATGTTATTCACCATCAAAATCACTAAAAACAAAAACTCAGCAATAAAAAATTTAAATTATTGGTAAATATCTTATTATGTGTTATGAAAATTAAGTTTCTTAATTATAATAGAAAAAATTCTCAATTCTTATGTCCGGTGTTTCACCCTGGCTCAGGATCAAGATTATACTCAAGGTTTTTGTATGGCTTAGGCTAAACATTTTTAAAAATCTTTCTGTCAAACTAACACTTTAGTGCCATTAGAGTTGAAAATTCGTCGAAAAGTATAAAAGGTTGAAATTTTTAAACTAATTGTAGGATATAAGAAAAAACCAATTTTTAACTAAAGAGATCTATGTGTCTTAATGTCAACAATTATCATAGAATAGTATATTACTTAATCGGATCAAAACCACTTTATAATTACAGATGGCAAAAATTCATATATTAGTTTGAACTGAAAGTTTCGAGCCTCCAGCCATATGATGGGCATTTTTTAAAACTGCATATATAAAAAAACTATAATTATCTAAAAGATGTTCCACAGCAGAATTATAATTTTGATTGAGTTTAATTAAAAAATTTATCAATTTAAAAGATTGTATCCAGTTGTATATGAAATTCAATAGAGAACATATCAGAGCAATGATTTGGTTCGAATGGAAAAGAGGTTTATCGTATTTACTAAAACTCGATCAAAATTAAAATCCTGCGGTGGAATATCTTTTAGATAATTATGGTATTTGTTTATATATGCGGTTTAAAAAAATGTCCATCATATGGCCGGAGGCTCAAAACTTTCAGTTCAAACTAATATTTAATCTAAAATATAGTTAAAATTTAAAGTTAATACTAAATGATTCTTAAATAGAAAATATTTTCTATCAAAAATAATTAAATACTAAGTTCAAATGATTTATTTTATAAATAAATTAATGATAATCACCTTTCTACTCCAATGACAGCCACTGTAAATGAAGTCACAAAAAAGCATGACATGAAGATGAATTGCGCTACCGGACATAACCAGAAGGCAAATATCCAGCGGCCAAGCATCATATCAATAAATGTAATAGGGAAACACAATACACCCATGGTCAAATCAGCAATAGCCATATTTATTAAAAATTTTCCCAAATTATGGGAATTATTGGTCGGTGGTCTCCCAAATATCTCGACCACAATTACAGTGAAATTTCCCAAAAGATCATCAATGAACTAATTGAATAGATTATAATCAAAAATACTTTAAACTCAATACTGATGGGTTCTAGAGGAGGCACGAAACACTCCTCATTGTTATCTTTAATAAAGGTTAAATTGGTTCCATTATTTGATAGCGACAAGTTCTTGTCAATAATTTCTATCGTTTGATTCATACTTAATTTTAATTAAAGTTTATAAGCAAAAAGATTTGCTTTCGTAATATCTTAGGATTCCTATTAATGTTCTAGAAACCGTTGTGAAATCAATCCTATCAATTTTTAGAATTAAACCTTATGACTGAATACATCAATCTCTAGAGAAATGAGGTTTTATTTGAATTGATCTGAGTCCACATCTACTTCGAATCAAAGTCAGGGCTCATTCACTTAATGCCATCATACTTTTAATACTTATATAAAAATGTTTTCGGCTGAAGTAAAACTCATATTCAGTGAGACGGAGGAATGTTATATCAATTATGCATCTAGATTTTTGAGCTAAAAGAATGTTCTGTTTGCTCAAATGTTCAGAGAATTGTATTTGCGCATTGATGTCAGAATTCTTTTGTTTAGCTCTCATATAGTTTGTAACAATATCACAATGTCAGTTTCTTAACAAACAAATCTTTCACATTTTACATTTGAAATTCTGACAAAAATTGAAAAAGTGTTTATTTTTGGAAATTTTATACTAAAATCTTTTAGAATTTTTTGAATGTCAAGTTTTGATAGTGAATAGCTTTCTTTAAAATCGAGTTTCAGATTAGTTGTTAGTAGAACTTAAATTTGAAATTTTATTCTAAAATCTTTTAGAACTTTTTGAATATTAAGTTTCTGATAATGAATAACTTTTTCAAGATCAAATTCTCTATATGTTATGAATATTCATTATTTTGTGTTAATGTTTGTATTGAATTCTCTATGAGTTCATTTGCTTATGAAATGAGCACAGTTTTGAGTTCTATATGTATCAAAAATAACTCATTCTTTGATAATTTGAATTACTTTATTACAAGTGAAATTTTTAGCTGCAATAAGAAATACAGAAATATTTTCGATTCATTTAGTTACCTGACTTTATGTTTTCAGTAAAAAGGCGAGTAAGCCGGATCTGATTGACCACACTCGATTTTTTTATACTTTTCTATCTTAAAAAAATAGACTCTAACTTTAATTAGTCCTTACTTAAGTCATAATTTGGTGGATAGAGTACTAGAAGTTGTAATAAAATATTGTCTGAGAACTTATTAAACACATTTCATAATTGGCCAAAACTGTTCTACATATACGAAGTACTATAAAAATAGTGTACGATAACATTTAATTAACTATTTGTTATGAGAAATAATAAATATTAATTTTGAAAGAAAATATAATATACAGAATGTTGCAGACTAAGGTTTATATAGCTTTCGTATTATTCAGCTTCATTCATAACTAGCACATTTTTGTGCATATTATAGAAAATATTATTTTTCAAGGTTAAAGCATGGGATGTAACATCTTGTTTAATTAATTGAATTTCATAATTGAAAATCAACAGATATATTACTGGCAAGACTCGAGTGTTTGATGATATTCTATTGCTTAGTTCATTCGAAATATTACATAATCAAAAAATCGTTATTAGAACACAATGAACGGATTGACAATTCGCTTAATTCCTTCTGTCTTTAGTAATTGCAGAATCGTATACTTTGATGATGGATGTGCAAACTTACTACTATATAGGGAAGTCGCTTTTTCTAAAGAGACATTTATCTATTTAATGTGATAGACAGCATTTGGTCAAAATAGACAAATAGAATAAAAATTGGAGAAATAAAAAGTAAACGTATAAGTTGCAAGTTTCATACAGTTTCAAAAATCATGATCTTGTTCAAAATCTTTATGTCTAGAACTCACATATTGTTGGCAGAATATATAGAGAGTGTAGATCTACATATCAGTTGATACGTAGTTATAATATTGACAATGAAATGATTCATCAAAATATAACAGATCAGCGAGATTTCCAGAGCTACTAGTAAAATTAAGTATAGCTCGTGTTTAAGATCTAAAGAAGAGATAACTACATGAGCTGATACCAACTGTTATGCAAGTATATCACAAATGTTAATTTATTTGCTCAATTACGTTGTTATGATCGGTGAAACAGTATTTATCTGAAGAGAATCGATTTGCTGTGAATTTTAATTGGTATCTCTATATTTCCTTATTTATAAAAATAAATGTGAATATTATTCAATATTGAATAAAATTTCATTTTGTAGATGCTAGTATTTATTTTATGTGATTTTTTATATACTAACGTGTTATGAGCTGACTCATACTTTGAGTTTTTATAGCATGAAAATGAAGTTATTTTAATTATTCTAGTTTAAAACAAGTTATTATAATAATATATTATGTAAAACACCAATATACGAGTTTAGTTTCCTATTACAAGATAATATATTTTTATGATATATAGTATGTTATTTCAATCGGAATTCAATGTCTCTAAAGAAGGAATGTGAGAAAATTGAGAGCAAAAGAAAGGAATATAAATAAATATTTGAGAGAAAATAGGGATTAGAGATGTAGTCATGGAGGAGAAAAGATCTGTTAAGAGATTGAATCGATTTTTTGATTCTCTTTAGAAAAATTTCAGAGTATGATAGTTGTTATAGAAATTGATGTAGTTTGAATTTTGCGTTATCTTCTAATTTACTGATATATTCAATTGTTTTTTCATATAGTAACCATATTTTCCTTTATGAAACTTAAGTAATAAAATTTTATTTTTAATTTTAAATTGTCTTTAGCAATTAAATAAAATCAATAAATATATAAGTTATAAATAGCTAAAGAGTTGATTCTAGGGATCTCCAGCATAACAAACGTGTAGGTATGTAAGAATTGAATTTATTTTTTATCTTTATTCAATGGTATTAATCAATCAAATTTTGAAATAATTCAAAAGCTTAGATTATTTGTTTGCCTTTATCTCATAATCAAATCCGGTTCATCTTGATGCTTTGAACACATTCATTATCTCAGAGTAAGACCTAAAGATCTGCAGCTAATAAACTCTTTAATCTTCTATAAGAACATTTGATGCTTTAAGCACAAAATATTTTTAATTAATCTTTTAGGCAGGATTTAGATTTCAATGTCATTGTGTTACATAATAAGTATTTATGCAAATTTTGTTCATAAAAAGTCTTTCAAACTTCTCATCAGAATTTTAAGTTTGTACAAACGAATGGCACTCTTGAAATTAAATTCCTGGGCTTTCTCTGGAAATATTTGCTTCTATTTTAGTATTATAAGTTATAATCTATTTATAATTCAGTGAAATAGCTTAGAGTTAATGAAGATATGTAAGTCAAACCATAATTCTTCTCCTGATTCCTCTTTCACTATTATAGAGATTTAAAGAAAAGAAGTATGATTTGAATTACATATTTTCATTAATACAAAACTATTTCACTGATTCATAAATAGGTTATAACTTACAATACTAAAATAGAAGCAATTATTTTCAGAAAAAGCTCAAGAATTTAATTTCAAGAATGCCATTAATTGTTAGAAACTTAAAATTCTAATAAGTTTAAAAAGATTTTTTTATGAACAAAATTTGTAAAAATAGCTATCACGACGTTGAATCAAAATGTCTTCTAAAAGTTTAATAAAAATTGAGTAAGATTTACAAAAAAACCTATGGAAATAGAAAATATTTTTATTTAAAGCATCAAATGTTCTTTTAGAAGATTAAGGGTTAATTAACTGCAACCTTTGGTCTTATTCTGAGTTAATAAATGTGATCAAATCATTAATTGAGTTGAATTTTATTATGAGAGAAAGACAAACAAATAATATAAAATCTGAATTATTTCAAATTTTGATTGATTAAAATCATTGAATTAAACTTTAATTACAACTAATTATAAATCAAACAATTGGAAATCTGGTAATAAACATCTCTCTAAAAAATAATGGAACCAATTCAACTTTTATTAAAGACAACATTAGGAGTGTATTATAGTTATTGTAGGCATTGCTCAACAAATATATTAGTAGTGATTTGCTCAGATAACTTTTCTCAACAAAATAATTAACAATATATTGGTTTCAGTTATTTAAAAAAATGAAAATAATAAAGAAAGTTACTCAGAAATTGTAAGCAATAATAGTTTACAATTTTCTACTTCATCGATCGTAAATATTACATATATAGCCTTAATTTAAAAATATTTGAAAACTGTTTAAGAAATGTTTACATTACTTACAATAGTAAAATTTCAATTTTCTAAATTTATTACATTTTTATTGACTGAATTACAATTATTTACAGATACATGGCAATAATCCATCTATTTTCTCATGTTTATGATTGGATGAAATGTCATACAAATTTGCTACTCTATAGTTCGTGGTTTTTCGGCTTTCTATACGCCTCTTGTTTTTCCCTAAAACCAAAATTAAGAAAGATGATTCAGAAAACATTACTTATTATTGTCGGAATTTTGATAAAATAAGTCTAATGAAAGAAAATTTGTTAATTTCAAGTAACTTCATACTGACACTTATCATACCATTAATTGTAACGACAACCAGCTATCATCCGGTTATAAGGAGATTGATGGCCGATAATATGGCCAATAATGGGGAACCTCTTCAGAGGCATACTGAAATCCAGATTAAAATAAAAGTAGGAAATTATTAATAAATTTATTTTTAACTATAGGCAAATTATTTTTCAAGTACTCAAGTAAAATATTCATTACAAGATATCACAATATAAAACATGTTTAAATTCTGAAGTTGAGTTCTATGGATTGGTATATGCTTGGTTGTGGAATACGCTCAACAGCAACGTTTCAGATGTTAGAGTTGAGGTTAAATTTGCATTTGATCAGTATAACTTGAATTTGATCTTAATAGGATAACAGGTATGATTTGTGACAACATAGCTCAAAATTTGTGGTAGAGCTTAAAATTGTAGCTTTCATGAAAAGAAATCTCTAGTTGGTTACACAATGAACAAAATCTATAATTTGATTTTATCAAGAGTCTGTTAGAATGATGACTGCAAATTTGATAAAATTTTGTTACTGGCTGATATGTATTGACTCATTTTATTTTATAAACAGTTAACAACTTAATTATTTATTTAAAAAACGGGAACAAGGCCATTGCTATATCAGCTCCCTTTTAATGGACATCAATTTTTTGTTAAATTTAATTATAGCCCTTCGTCACAGCTTCCGAAACGTAAAATTAACTGTGAGGTAAAATGTTGCCCTAGTTTTCCACGCTTTATACCTGTTCTAGGTTATTCCGCATGCTTTCAGAATCTAATTTAGCACTTGTTTTCAAAGTTTTAATTTAATTATTAATTCTAGTTAATATCTGCTATAGCGTCATCAGTGGTGTGAATTGCTTGTAGCGACATCACAGCACAAGTAACCAAAATCTGGTTTAATGCAATATTATATCATCATGAGTTAAGAAGCTATCAGATAACGAGGAATATAGAATCAATTTAATTATGGACATCGTTAAGAACGAAAAATTAAAGACCATCAGCGATTTGAAAGTCATAATTAGTCACAATTAGCAGAGTTTGGCCAGATTTTAGCCAGTGAATTCGTAAGTCAAAGATTAGTAATATAAAAAATCACTTGAAAAGTTATAACAGAATTAAAAGGGATGTTATATGCTATTAAATAATAGCACATTTTAAAGATAATTTTGTAGTCGATATTTTAGTGAACTCTCCATGCAATTATATTAATCTTTTAAAAAGTCATGAAGGAAAAACCAAGCTGTATTTTTATGCACAGAAAGGTATTTCTGACTAATAATTGAATAATTTTGTAAGCCTAATAAAAGTACGTAAAATTCTTAAATAAGTATCTTAAATAAATTTTCATCATTGCAAAGCTCAACTCTTTAGAAGTAGTATAAAAATTGCTTATAAACAGGAAGCTTGTTGATAGACTGAATGAATTTTTAAAGCCAGAGATGATCCATTCTAAGCCATCATTAATGATTGGATTATCGCTTAATAGATAAGTGAGCATAAATGACCTAAAAAAGGTGATGAAAATCTAATCCATCGTTGAATCAAAAATGTAAAGTAACTGAATTTTCTGTGAGTTTCATTTAGTCTTCTGACCAACCCGTAAGACATTATGAGACCACTAAACATTTCAAAGTAAAATTTTCTCCTGATTTTTATAGATTTAATACCTGATTGTGAACAGAGCGTTCACTATTTGAGGGGTTCTGATGAAAAGATATTTATTGTCATAAAACAATTTCTTGGGTATTGAAGTGTAGATACTCTTCAAAGAAATTATTCTGACGGTTAACGTAAAGAGATAGTTGTGTATAGTGAAGACATTAGCTATTGATAGTAGTCTTATTGTATCAAGTGATGCAAATCGTAGCACGTGAATTCAGCCCCAGCAATTCAGCCTCAGACAATTCAGCCCCGACAATTCAGCCCAAAGACAATTCAGCTCCCGGCAATTCAGCTCCCGACAATTAAGCCCTAATACTATTCAGCTCCTGACAATTCAGCCCTAAACAACTGTAACTACTCTATAGCCTAATGGTTAGAGTCTCCATTAGGAGTAGATTTTAAGCTTAATTCAGTTTCATTTGATCAAATTAATTAATTATATTAAGTTTGATCAAATCAAATCGAATTGTGATAATCAACAATTTTTCAAAGCTTGCACCAGTTGCAAGTTGAACAGTACTTGGCAGGAATCAAACCAAAGACAAAAAAGAAGAGGTATCGAGATGCAGCATCAAATTTGAAAGAGAATGTGGCGAAGTATGGACAAACTCCTATTATAGAATATCTTAGGAGTATCGCCCATAATCTTTCTTTTTAATACTTTTTAATTTTTTATATTTGAATTCATTATGTTTTTAAAGCTATTTTAAAAATTTTACTTTAATAAAATTTTAAAATCGAAGCATACTTTGTTGGGGCTGAATTGTCAGGAGCTGAATAGTACTAGGGCTGAATTGTGGGGGCTGAATTGTCGGGAGCTGAATTGCTGGGGCTGAATTGTCATGGAACCGATGCAAATCATGTATTTTTTACTAAGGGAAATGATAGCAATAGTTCTTTGGACTGATGTTTATCCATAAGATTTATCATTTGTTATATTTGTTATAGAAAATGAGAATTTATGCAATTTGAAAGTTTTATTCTATATTAAACCTTATATTAAATAGTGAGGCATTAGATGTAGTATTGCAGAGAGAGAGAGAGAGAGAGAGAGAGAGAGAGAGAGAGAGAGAGAGAGAGAGAGAGAGAGAGAGTTCTTTCACTTGCAAATCAAGTGGTAGGTTGTATATGAACAAATAGTATAAGAATATGATCAGTTGAGAAAAGTTTGCAAACATTTAGACATAATGTAGAATTAATTTTTAATTAATTCTTTCATTATAATTATACTAACAATTCCTGGATTTATATTAATATCAAGTTTATTAACTGTGCATCAATATTTAATTCGAATTTTTATTAAACATATTGAGTATTTATCTTAACAGCAATTAAAATTTCATCAAATTGTGGTATTGTTTCAGATAATAGGAGTATTAACCTCTTTTCCGTCCAGTTCGGTGTAACATATTATTAGTGTGATTATCAATGAACATTGAATAGACATCGAGAGCGGTGATCAAAATCACACACAAGGCTAGGATAGATAGCAGAGGACTGTTGAATTAAAGACAATTAAAAGCTTGAATATATGTTAAGTTAGTTCAATTACATTGAGAATAATGTGAATGCATCGTATTTGTTATCTTGATTCTTGGTATGATATTTTGGTTCAATGTCTACCATGAGTTGAGTTATGGGAAATATAATTGCGTAAAAGATATGAATAATTTTTTAATTGATTTTGATTGAAGTGTGAATAGATTTGATGATTTATTCTGAGGAAATGCTTCACATCTTAACCAAGTCAAAGTGAAAGTGAATGATAAGGAAATCATATGAATCTTAAAACAGACTCCCTGCAGATTCATCATTGTCAAAGTCAATCACGATTACTATCATTACTGGAGGTAGTGATAAAATTATTTGCTAAGTTTCTGAATTTTAAAAGAAATAGGAGAAGAAATTGATTAATCGCTTCTACGTCAAAATTTCGCCCAAAAATTTCGTCGCAAATAATGTCACCGGTAAAAAATATCGTCAGTATTATTTGATCTTGATGATAAAAAAATCTAGCGAAGGATTGAAAAAGAACATATTTATGAATAGTCTCTTATCAAACCAATATTTAAATAGTTTATAGTTAAAGAGCTTCAATCACTAACTTTTCCATTACCAACTATGAATGAGTTCCTTGCTAAGAAGGCTCAGATCATACTCTGACTCATGTATTCCATCAATCATTTTGTGCAAATTAGTAAATTTTATTTTATTACTAATAATTAAATGAAAAAATGATCATGCTCTAATAAAATATTTTCAAAGCTATTTTACTCTTGTTAATTTTACTTGGAATGTATGCATCAAAAATCTTGAAACAGACCATTTTTGTGTAAAATTTTATATGGCGACATTTGTTACAGGCGACATTTTTGGGGCGACATTTTGACGTAGAAGCGATTAATCATTATTCTCAATTAATGTTTGCAATTTCACACTTTTTGATTAAACCTATTCATAAATGAGTTTATGAAACACTTAAAATGTACAAAAAAAGTAGAAAATTGGGAATGATTTTTGTTACGTAATCCCTAAAATTATGGATCAAAATCTTTACATTTAGTCTAATGGTGTTCGAGAATATTTTCAGATATGCTAAGAATATTCTTACCTTGATTAATAGAATTTTCCACCTCTTTCGGACTACAAGTGGATGGTGTGCAAAGACCCAAACGAACGGTGGTTCCATTTATGAGATTCAGACCAGTTATCAATTTTCCGATTGAAATCGATCAGTGCCTACTATACATTTTCAGTAAATTTTCAGCTAATTTAACAACTTTATTACTTCTCTCTTCATTTATATATGAGTTAGGTTTAGGAAATGGAACAATCACTTTCAATAGGCAATACTGTCCTCCAATTAGTGGTTGTTTTCTCTTTATTGGACTTGAAATTTCCAAGCATTCATCAAATTTTCCAAAACCGGAATACAATTCTTCTAGAATTACATTCGGTACTGAACCAATTGAGTCGATAACTGAAATGAAAAGAATCTTTAAAAAATTCAATAACAGATCGGATGAATCAATACCATATTTCTATTATTTTTGACAGCCTGGTCCGACATAAGTTTAGCTGCAATTCAATTTTAGTATTATTATACCTGAATTTCATAATACTTACACTTAAGAGCCCAGAATTGTCTGTTTTGGATGCCATTAGAAATTGTGGTGAGTGATTCCAAACAAGCATTTGATAAATCAATATTAGTCTATAAAACTCTGCGATTCTGAGAGTTATTTTGTTTTTTGGTAGAAATAGTTGGGCCAGATTTTTCTCTAAATTACTGATTATATCGAATGTTTGATTAATGTTTTCAACATATCTACTAATGCTTTTATTCAGCCCTCTCTCATGAATCCTCTCTATATTATCCAAAAGTTTCTCGGAATCATTACATTCTTCCACATCAGGATCATTACCACAATTATCTTCAACACAATCATTATCGAAATCTTCTGTTTCCTCACTTAAAAAACTGGTATTACTTTCAATCCTGTCCTCACATAATATAAAATAACATCTCATCAAAACAATTAGAACTAACGACTGTATTCTCATATCTACTACTTATGATTAAAACTTGAAATTATTCGGACTTTTTCTAAATAAATGTTTGAATAATTGTGATACAATTCTTGAGATGTAAGCGATATTTCAAGTACAACAATGACATGCAAAAGTCGAAGTTATACGTTAGAATTTAAATAAAAAATTTTCAATGATTATAGTCCTCAGTGAAAATGTTACGCAAAAATTGATTCAAAAACAGTAATATAGTTAATAACTACCTATATTTTTATTACTAGTGATTAACAATACTCGATTTGCTTAATGGCTAAATAAATTATTATTTTCACGTTTCAGTTCAATAAATGTTAGCTTTTCATCCGTTTTGTTGTATTAAATTAAGTTCGCTCAAACAAAATACAGCACAATTCAAATTTAAACAAATTCACTCGTCGTTGTAAAAAAATTTAGTTCATTCAATTCAAGTCGATCTGGTGATAAGGAAGCTTTAATTTTCATTTATCATCGGACTAAATCTTAAGTTATAAATACATAAACTTCAGATATAGTCTTTTACTTTTAAATAGAATTTATAAATTATTATGCATTTATTTTCCTGCATATCTCAAAATTTTTAAGGATTATGATTACTTATGTAAAAAATTGTATCGTAAATGAAAATGTTTCTGAACAGTATATTCCAATCGCAAATTTTAACAGTCTCAACAAATTGGATCAACAATTTGAACAGAAATAATGACTTATATTTGAATTTTTTTGAATAGAACTAAACTTTAGTTTGCAATCAAGTTTTGCTTAGTTAAAAGTTCAAAATACTTGAAAGAGTACTTGAAGATATGCAGTAATTGATGTGAGCAATAAAAGCAAAACTTCTAACAGAATAATAGGAAATACAATTCTCAAGAACTTTAAGATCATCGAATATTAACAAGTGAACTAATAAACCAATGTTCGAAATGAGTGATAAGTAAAGAGTAAACTAAATCAATTTAAAGCATTATATACATTCACACCAGCAATTAATGTTAAACTATTGTAACCTGATGTCAATGCTAGAAAAGAATTTTGTGATATATTTTTGCGATCCATATAAACATAGATTTGTTTAATAATAATACTCGATAGCAAAATTTAGCAAGTTAGTTAAGGTATCTAAATATTTTCTCGTTAAATGACGGTGTGAATTCGCAGTATAATTAATTTGAGGCAAGGATGGCCAGTACGTCTATCACAATCGACCGGTGGATCGCAAAACTTTGTAATCAATAAGTAGCTATACAACATTGATTTTACTAAACAATACTTGTAGGCAACCTCTACTTTATAATTTGATCTTGTACTAAACTTCTACTTAATCCGTTGTTTGTTTGCCTATTTGTTTGTTTATTGCCTTCCCTGGAAATTTCCCACTTTCCCTGGAGAAATGCAAACCTTTAAAACTGTAATCTGCATCCTATATAAGAAGGGCGATAATTTGTAAAAAGGAGATTACTTGTTCTTATTATTTAGTCAATAAAATCATTTTGAACAAAACAAGTCTTTCAAATATTGCTATAGTCAGTCTGCAAAGTAAAGTCGACTACAATACTATTAAATTATACCAATATAAAATTACAGTTAAAATATAATTACAATATAAGTTTAGGTTAAAGTAGTCCTCATGGAAAAATATCTGGACACCACTGTTTTAAGGTCTAGTATTGTTTTGGAAGCTATATTAGTTTTTAATGTTATTGAAGAATCATCTCATCATAATTAATTCTAACAAGTGTTAATATCATCTCAACCTTAACCTACTAGATCATCAAGCTTTATGATTCACCAATATAAAAGCTTTCGTGTATTATAAATTAAAACATATATTTTTAACTCTCGATTTCTAATTGAATAAATACTAAGTACTTGAAAACTGTCCTTACCACATTTTTTACTCAATTAAACAGCATTTCTATAATTTAAAGAAAAATTACAAATTACCATCTAAACTAATGTGTTAAATAAGTCTGAGTTTATAACAAAAAGTATTGTATTAGGTGAAACCAGTGAAAACGAGAATTTCATATCTTCAATAGTATTTTTAATTACAAAATATTAATTATATATCGAATGAATATATTCGCATCTGGCATGGTTGACAAATGTTCAGCGAGGTCAGAGGTATTTCTTATCAATGGTGCTATTTTTTAAACTGATTTTCCTCCTATAACTTTTCGTATGCATCATGCTGTCGAGCTTCATTAGCAAATATTTTTGAAGAATTTTCATTCCCGATTTTATGCTTCATAAGCTTTAATTTTATACATTTTATTCAAATTCTATATATAAACAATTCTGTTTATATTGTATTTAAAGCTATTTCCAGAGTTACACTGACTTAAATAGAAGACTTAAGAAGAGAAATCGGAGTAGTTGCGTAAAAGACAACACAAATCAAATATAAAAATTTGTTATACAGTTCAAGAGTATATATAGACAGATTTTGTGGCCACTATTCTTATGGTTTACAACAATGTAAATAACTCACAGAACTTATAAACTGATTACAAATTCAACACAAACTGTAATCACCGCCTAATATAGTCGCATAAATACTTGAGTTAGTTTGATATAATGTTAAAATCTTGATAATCTGTGAAACTAACGAGAAAAATGTCATTTATATATCAACCTCAATGTAATGCAAGTCAATTTCTTGCTATATCTGATTTTAGATTTGCTTTGATTACTATAACGGATATTCTATAAATTTCTTAATAATGATTTTTTTGTGAAAATTTGATGTGTTATTATATATTGAAACTATTTGACAGATATTTCAGAATAAAGAGGTATAAAATAATACAGACTGATGTTCAAATCATCGTACTTTAGACAATCGGTTACTTCTTTACAACTTTTCCATTGAATAAATACTCAATTTGAAGAATTTTATTAAATGCTTATGACATATGAACACGAATTAACGAGAATACTTTCAAAATTTAATATTTAAATTTTCAAGATGAATTTTTCAAACTCAACTAATGTTAATCAAAGACTAGATGTTAGACAATCAAAATGTATCAATGAATCAATGACTCAACGCCTTGATCGGCAGCAATTCTAATTCTCATCAAGATGTCTCTCTTATAGGTTTGGCACATCGATGGGGCGAATTTCTTGATCTTTTCTTGATCTTTTCTTGATCCTAAGTATAAGCTTTGGGATGGAATCAGTGGACCAATCGTTTTCATACACCTATCGTTTGATTTGTGCCCATAAATCTTCGATTGATCTCAATTGCGAAACGTTTAGTGAATTTGCATCTTTAGGAACAAACTTGACATTGTGTTATTTCAATATTTTGAGTTTGATTTTCATGATGATTGGAAACCAAGTCAGGCCAAAACAAATCATTATTGTCCGAATGTTTTTGGCACAAAGAAGTTATCAAACGTTTAATTATACAATACTTAATTGAAGTTTTTACATCAATTGCATCCTGAGATGGCATAAAGAACGGTCTCGCAAACCTCTCGAACTAGGGTGACCACCAGGCTTGTCTCATGACGGGACAAAAAATATCAAAGGGGGGACCCTTACATATTTAAAAATAAAAATACCACTTTTATTAATCATTAGAAATATTTAGGTGTCAAACAATACATTCTAATATTAAAAAATTGAAAATTATTAGTCATGGTTGATTTCAGAGGTATATTTTTGTTAGAAATAGCATCTTCCTAAAGTTATTCAAAGGTAAGAAATACTGGTTTATATCAGATATAAGTCAAGGTAGAAAAATTTAATTCTATTACTTTTGATTTTAAACCACAGCTGTTCAAAACTTAAGCTGGATTTCTTAATTCCTTATCATTTGTAAAATAAATTCGGTGTTTGAACTTTTGAGAAATATTTTTCTAAGCATATTTTTCAAAATGAAAATTGAAAACGGGACGAGTAATTGTCCCGTCGAGAGTTTTTAGTTTGACGGGATTTCTGTCTTTTATCATTAAAAAGACGGGACTGTCCCGTCAAAAACGGGTGGTCACCCTATCTCGAACTGAAGACAATCCATACCAATAATTTTGTTGAGAATTTGCCCATATTTTCATATTTTATACCTGTTTCGACATTTTCAATATCATAGGCATAGAAACTATTATTTCTTGAGCATTTCTTGTCTTGAGCCAGGAAATATTACTCGTCGCCGATTACGATTTGGCTCTTTGTTGAAGGCTTAGCGATAGTGAGTCTCACTTTGTTCAACCTGATTTTCTGTAAAACTTTTTGATTCTCTATGACTTTAGGTCTAGTTTTACGCTTCCATCGCTTTATTCGGTAAAATATGATTATTTTTGCGACATATGTTAACTTATTTTGAACTTTTCTCTGTGTAACACAAATATGGCCGTCAACGAACTCAGCAAGTTTTTGATCTTGTTTTTAAATATTTTTATCACTTTTCGTCGTTGACCTTTAGCTCTTTTTAATGACAAATTATTGTCCATCTTTTGATAATCCGATATGTGGTACTTTTGTGGAGTTTCATTGGTTTAAAATGATTAACGGTAAATAATTTACCCTTTTCTCTATTTACTTTATAGAAGCGCCAAACACTTCTATCTCTTATCTTTCTTTAATTGATGCATATTTTATTTAAAAGATAATTCCAATAAACAAAAATATGCTAAACAATTAATAGAATCTAAACTACAATTTTACTCATAGTTCGTTTAAATTGACACACAAATAGTGGAGTTATTCAATAGTTTACTCAGTCTCGTTAATTAGTGTTCATACGTTAGCTGGAAAATATCTAAAGTTTAGTGTGTGAATGACAGAATCAATTGATTAATTATAATGAATGAACAGACCAAATATTGAAAAAAGAATACTTTATTTTGAGAAAAAGCTTAAAGTCATATTTAAGTTAATATTGAACCTCCTTTATTTAAGGAAAGTGTAATATTTTTAGTTAAAATTTTAAGCATTCGTAAGGAGTTCTAATCGCAATTGTTATTGTCATCAATCGTTATCGGTAAATCTTTATGTAGCTCGATATTGTCAGGTTTCAAATCATTTCCATTCGAAGCGGTAACTTGATTTTGAGGTTTGCGATTTAAAATAATGTCGAAAGCGTTAGTAAATGGACATTCTATCAGTACGTAGAAAATGTACGACAAAATAATTGTTATCATGAAGTATGTTATTAATGTTTCTATCTGTAATATGAAGAAAAATGATTTTCAAACTTGAATGTACATCAAATTTTGGGTCGAATAGGAAGAAAATTCGAGATCGAAATCTAATATTGAATTTTGAAAAATGTGATTAAATTCTTACCATATAAGAGTCGTTTAGAACGTATGTATCTCTAATGGTGAATATGCGATAAAAAACTACACCGCTGTGAATCAAATAAAAGCTGAATGACAGACGGGCTAATGGTTGGAATCCATGCCATGATAAAAAACGATTTAGGTAACCTTTAGATTAAAAACAACAATTAAACTGTGGATTCATAAAAAATAATTGATAATTAACATGATAAGCATTCTAATCAATCAATACCTCCTCTACCACTACACAAAAAATAGTAAATCCAAGCAAAACCGACAGCTGACAAAAATTTGCCGAGCGAAAACCAGAGCATAACAGACCAATCGGGGGCCGATTCTTCTAAGCTCCATAACGAATTATTCCACAAGTAGACTGAAACTATCATTACTACAGATACAATCCATAATAGAATTTCACGGCTTCTACTAATAGAAACTTGTCTTCTCATCATAAACCCAAATAAAATGCCAACAAAGAAACTGATGACATAAAGATTTGTGGTCAAGTGATACCATTTAACACTCTCGAAGAGTTCGGGGACTGTATCAATTTCCAAATGCATTACATATGGTTTGATTCCATAGAGTAAATATGGAGCAATGCTTAGAAACAAGCCTAAAATAATTACGAAGATTGTGGTATATATTCCAACCTTTGGTCTTTTATAGTATAATAGAATAAAAATTGGAGAAATCATGTAAAGCTGAAAATTGGCCGATAGGAACCACGATGGAGGATTACACTGAATAAAAGATTGATTTGCAGTTATAGTAAACCAGTTTTCAAGCTTATTTCTTAAAAAGCATTGTAAGAGTTTTTTCTCTAACTCATGTTCGCAATTAAATATTTAACTGAGAAAATAAGATAAATGAATGTTATGAAATCACTCATTTATTATTTTGTTCCTGCAAATGATTTAATTGCTGAACAAGATGCATTTCTGGCTAATAATTGAATAATTTTTTAAGCCTAATAAAAGTGCGTCAAATTCCTAAATAAGTCTTTAAAAATGTTTACCACCGCAAAGCTCAACTCATTGGGAAAAGTAGTATAAAAATTGCTTGTAAATAGAAAACTTGTTGATAGACTGAATGCATTTTTGCAACCAGGAATGATCCATTTTAATCCATCATTAATGATTGGACCATCGCTGAAAAGTGGCAATAGATAGGTGAGTATAAATGATCCAAAAAGAGGTAATGAAAATCTGATCCATCGTTGAATCAAAAATGAAATGTAACTGAATCTTCCGTTAGTTTTATTTAGTTTTCCGATCAACCCGTAAGACATTATGAAACCACTAAATATATTTCAAAGTCAAAATTTTCTCTTGGTTTTTATAGATTTAATACCTGATTGTGAACAGAGCGTCAACTATTTGAGGGCTTCTGACGAAAAAATATTTATTATCAAAAAGCAATTTTGTGGGTACTGAAGTGTAGATACTCTTTAAGGAAAACAATCCGAAAAGTGAGGGATAGATGTAGTTGTGTGTAATGAAGACGTTAACTATTAATAGTAGTTTTATTGTGTCCATTGAACTAAATCTGGTGTTTTTTACAAATAGTGAACGAGTATTATTTATTAGTGAAAATGATAGCAATAATCTTTTAGATTTTGATGTTTTTCCATTAGACATATCATTTGTTATGTTATCGGTGCGATTATTGATGATCATTGAGTAAACCTCGAGAGCTGTGCTCAAAATCACACATAACATTAGGATCGATAGCAGATAACTGATGAACAAGAGACAATTAAAAGTTTGAATATATGTTAAGTTAGTTTAATTACATTGAGAATAGCATGAATATATCATATTTGTTTTCTTGACTTTTGGTGTGACAATTTGGTTCGATATCTACCATGAGTTGAGTTAAGGGAAATAAAACTGTGTAGAAAATAAGAATAATTTTTAGTATTGTTGATTTTGATTGAATTGTGATTTGATAAATTTCTCTGAGGAAATGCTACACATGTCAAGAAAAACAAAGTGAAAAGTGGTTTATAAGGAAATCATATGAATCTTGAAATAGACTCCATACAGATCTATCACTGTCAAAGTCAATCACGAATACTATCATTTCTAAAGGCAATTTATTCCTACATTAGTTTATGCAATACATAAAATGTGCAGTCTTTGACAAAGCTAACTGAACCTATATTTTATAGCTTCTAACAATGGAGACTTGAAACCGATTGGTGGAAATACCAGTTAAAATCGGTTGAAACTTCAAGATCAATGTATTTTAAACACTAGAATCGGTATATTAGCCGCCACTGGGACTATGATCATAATTAAATTAACAATTAATTTGTTAATTAATTATGAGGCAATGCAAACTTTTTTAAAAGTTGAGAGCAAAATGATCATGCGCTTTATTAAAATAGAGTTCTGTACGGGTTCGTAAACTTTTATTACAAAGTTGTAACATTGAAAACATTGAAGAACTCATTTTTTGTTTATTTAATTTAAGCATAATAAGTTCATAAACTTTGTAATACAAGTATGCGAATCCGTACAGAACTCTATTTTAATAAAGCGCATGATCACTTTGCTCTAAACTTTTAAAGAAGTTTGCATTGCATCATAATTACTTAACAAATTAATCGTTAATTTAATTATGATCATAGTCCCAGTGGCGGCTAATATGCCGACTCTAGTGTTTAAAATACATTGGTCTTGAAGTTTCCACCGATTTTAACTGGTATTTCCACCAATCGATTTCAAGTCTCCATTGTAAGCACTAAAAGTTGGTGAATTTTTTACGAATAAAAACATATTGGGAAGAACATTGTGGTAAGTGGGCTTTAAAATTGCTTTCGGGATAGATAATTTATTCGAGTAATTTCTGTTGGAGAAATTTGATGATAATCTTCAAATTCTGATAAATGGAAGCTAAACTAGATAAAAAATTATTAGATACCTGTATTTTTGTTTCACTCTAATATGGTTTGCCTGAGAATTACAAGCCTAGATGCTTGGAAAATCCAATTTTTCAAAAAAATCATAACTTTTTTAACTGAAAGGAAAGAATCACGATCTCAATTATAAATAATTTGAATATTCGTCAAAAAGTTCTACAGAAAATTCACTTTCTGTTTAATATGTCGTCTGATTGATAATTATTCAAAATAGATTTAGAAATGTAATAATAATTCAACCCTTTTAAAGTTTAGGTACATTTCTTATGGAGAATCATCAATCAGACTATATATTACAATATTGAATAGAAAATGAATTTTTTTATAGATTTTTTGATGAATATTTAAATCATCTATAATTGAAATCAAGATTTCTTCCTTTCAGTTAAAAAAGTTATGATTTTTTTGAAAATTTGGATTTTCCAAGCATCTAGGCTCGTAATTCTCAGGCAAACCATATTAGAGTGAAACAAAAATACAGGTATCTAATAATTTTTTTATCTAGTTTAGCTTCCATTCGTCAAAATTCAAAGATTATCATCAAATTTCTCTAACAGAATTTATTTGAATAAATTACCTATCCCGAAAGCGATTTTAAAGCCCACTTACCACAATGTTCTTCCCAGTATGTTGTTCATTCGTAAAAATCATCAAAATCCATAAACTCTTAGTGCTTAGAAACTCTTAAACATCGGGTCAGTTAGTTTTGTTAATGACTGTACAAAAAGTAGAAAATTAGGAAAGATTTTTGTTAAGTAATCTATAAAGATATGAATCAAAATCTTTACGCTTAATTTAATGACGTTCGAGAATTTTTTATATTTATTAAAAAAATATTCTTACTTCGATTAATAGAATTTTCCACTTCTTTTGAATTACAAGTGGATGGTATGCAAATACCCAAACGAAAAGTACTTCCATTTACGAGATTCAAACCGGTTATCAATTTTCCGATTGAAATCATTCGGTGCATACCATGCATTTTTAGTAAGTTTTCAACCAATTTAATAACCCTATTGCTCTTCTCTTCCCTTATATAAGTGTTAGGTTTGGGAAATGGAACAACCACTTTTAATAGACAATACTGTCCTTCAATTAACAATTCCTCATTACTTATTGGACTTGAAATTTCTAAGCATTCATCAAAGTTTCCAAAACTGGAATACACTCCATCTAGAATTCCATTCGGTATTGAACCGATAGAGTCGATAACTGAAATGAATAAAATTTTTTGAAAAATTTAATAACTGATCAAATCAATCAATACTAAATTTAAACTATTTTCGACAATTTTGTCTGACATGAGTCTGTAATTCTGTAATTCAATTATAATACTATTTTTACCTAAAGAAGTTGTCCGTACATGCATGGAAGATTCGCCCACTCCTGAATTTGACCACCTTACCCCATTTATGTATGTAGGAGGTCAAGTGGAGTATAATGACATTTTCAGATTCCCGTTATCTACTATTGGGGGCCCTCAAAACCCAAAAACCCCAACTTTAGAGGCTTATAGCACAAAAACTATCACATCTAAAGCAAAGAGAATTGGTATACTTATAGATGATATTAAACTGTGTATAATAATATTATCAGATCGTATCAAGGTCACAAGTAATCCTTAATAGGCTAATAATTCAAAAATTGGAGATCTTTAAAGGCTTATTTCAAAATGTTACCCCTAGGATTTAGAACTTTTAAATTATGATTTTATATTAAAACTTTACCATGTATATAACTCATGAAAAAAACTCCTAAATCTCAGGTTTAAAATGTTGAAAACGGCTTAAATGTTTAATATGAAGGATGAGTAGCTAGAATCACATTTTAAAATCGATTTAGCTGTCAATATGTAAGGAAAGCTCTGTTAACGTTAGTAAACCATACTAAAGACTGGTAATTGATATGTTATCGCAATGTTCTTACTTTAATGATCAACTAGCACACTTTAATTATGATTTAAAGCTATAACTTTTAAACTAATTATCTGATTTTAATGGTACCAGCAAGACTTTTGCCCAGTTTGAAAGCTTTCCATCGACATATATATTGATATATTTTATAGTAGGCGAATCTCCCATTGATCTACGGACAACTTCTTTAAAGACACTTACACTTAAGAGCCCAGAATTGCCTATTTTGGATGCCTTTAGAAATCCTGGCGAATGATTCCAAACAAGCATTTGATAAATTAATATCTGTTGATAAGAACTCCACGATTCTTAGAGTTGCCTTATTATTCGATAGAAATAGTTCAGACATGTTTTTCTCTAAATTACTGATTATATCGAATGTTTGATTGATGTTTTCAACATTTCTACTAATGCTTTTGTTCAGCCCTCTATCACGAATCCTTTCTAAATTATCAAAAAATGTCTCGAAGCCATTACATTCTTTGACATCAGTTCCATTACCACAATCATCTTCAACACAATCATTATCGAAGTCTTCTATTTTCTCACTTATAAAACTTGTATTATTTTCAACCCTATCCACACATAATATAAAATAACTCCTTAATAAAATAATAATAAATATTGACTGGATTTTCATATTCACTACTTATGATTTAACGTTAAAGTTAACGATGAATTTTCTACATAAAAGTATTAATACTTGTGACACGATTCATGAGATGTAAGCCGTATTTCAAGGAGAATATAATGATGTACAACAGTCGAAATTCTACCTAATCAATCAAATAGAGAAGTTTTAATGACTATGACCCTCGGTGTGAAGGTTACCCAAAAATCTAATCTAAGAGAATAACACAGTAGAACCTAGTTATTTTGAAACCGATTCTGCCAAAAAACCATTATTCAAAATAGCGAGTTTACACGAAATTTTGAAAAGGCTCATAATGAAGATTCCGTTTAAAATTCAATCTCATTCTTTAAGTATTGATTTTCGATTTTAAATTAATCGCTTACTCTTAAATATTTTCTACTTTATAAGAAACCACTCGCTTCAAACGTATTCATAGTTTTATTCTTATGTTTCATAATCTTTAAAATAACATTTCACAATTTAAATCAAATCTCCTCATTCCTAACGGAAAAATGAAAAAACACTTTTATTGTTTCGAAATAAGTAGCATAATAAAATAAGCGATTTCTAAATAACGAGTGTCTACTGCACAGTTAATAAATATCTATACTATTAGTGAAGAGTGTCTAACAATATTTAATTTGCCTAATAACTAAATAATTCGACTTGTGAATACACTAAAATACACTTAAATAAATTCACACATAGTGGTAAAATCTTTTATTGCATTTAATTCAAGTCGATCCGATGATATGAAAGCTTTAATTTTCATTTCTCATCAGACTTAACTCTAAGTTATGAGTATATAAACTAGAGATGTGGTCCTTTGCTTTTAAATAGAATTTATATTTTATTATGTATCTAGTTTCTTCCAGATCACAGATTTTTAAGAGTTGCAAACACTTGAGTGAAGAATTGTGTTATAAACGAAAATATTTCAACATATTCCAATCGCCGATCCTAACAGCGTCTACATATTGGATCGAATTTTTAAACACTTGACTTGAAATTCTTTGAATAGAACTAAATCTAATTTTAATTTGCAGTCGAGTTTTAATTAAAAGTTCAAACAAATACTTGAAAATTGATATATGCAATAATTGATGTGAGTAATAAAAGCAAAACTACCAATGGAATAAGAGTGAGTATAATTCCCATAAGAGCTTTGAGGTCACTGAATATTAACAAATAAATCAATAAACCAATGTTTGAGGTGAGTAGTAAATAGATAATAAAGCTAATCAATTTAAAGCATTGATTATATACCTTGCTACGAAAAAATCCAGATACCCTTTGCATATTTTGAGAATTAATTTTTCAATTTCGGCCTGACTAAACACTCATGGGAAATTATAAAGGATATTCTTGAGAAAGAAGAACCGAAAACGTTTCAAATGTTGGTCGCGAAAATAAACTAAATATGAAACAATTTAAAGTTAGATTGTAGGAATTTTTGAACAAAAGTATAAAAGAATACATCAATAACTGTATCGCTGTAGAAGACAGAATTAAATTGTCATTTACTTTTAGTTGTAATAATTAGAATCAACTGTATTCTTGTGATAAACTTGGGGTCAATATATTGTGATTTTCATTAAAAACTTTACAATTACTTTTTCGAGATCTTTTCGTCGCACGGTATAAATGAATATAAAAGCTTTTTATGCTGGATCTAAGTATCGGTGAGGATTAAAATTTTACAAAAGTTCACGCGATAGTATCTCTTGTTACCGAGTTCTTCAAATAGTTTTCTATACACCAATATAAAACCAATAATCTCTACTTTTGATTAGTATAAAATATTTTATGCACAAATTAATAATGCAAAGTATGAATAGTTTAAATCAATGTAAAGCCGAGAAATGATTGGAAAAATTTATATTAGAAATTGATCGCAATAGTTGTTCTAATGCATTTTTTGAGATCGGGGAGCGATATTAATGCAAAATTGTATAAAACTGAGTGTGTTACGAAGAAGTTGATGCCATTTATCCGTAAATTCCATTGTGGCCAGAGTCTTATATTCTAGTCCGACTTGGCATCAGCTCATTATGCTCGAAACCATTGAAGTTTACTATAAGCTTTATGCGCGATATATGCAGCGCAACGAAAATCCTCTTTAGGTTCCATCTATAGAAGAAATTTGGGCTGAAATCAATGGTAGAACTTATGCAAATAGATGGACAGCAACTGCGGTTGGGCAACTAATTAAAAGAGCTAATCTTAACTCATACCTTTCAACCAAATTTACTTCCAGTGCTTTTTTGTGAGACTGAGAACTATAGTCCGTAAGGTTGCTGAAAATGATACCACTTCAGTTCTTCGATAAATAAATATAAAAATACTTACATTTTTCTAAAATAATATGTTTTTACTTTGGCTATTATGAGTAAAACAATAGATTACTGACTGGATTTACCTGTAATGAGAAGAAAAATGGTTTTCAAACTTAAATGTACATCAAATTTTGGATCGAATAATAATAAAATTTGAACTCGAAATCTAATATTTCGGAAAATGTAAGCTCTTATCAGCAACGATGAGCAGTGCTCGAGCATTTGGTGCTCGGTGGCGAGCACGAGCACTGAGCACTTCAATTTTGCCGAGCATGAGCGCGTGCTCGAGCACCGAGCACTTAGTCCTAACATCAAAACTAATAAAAACGATGTCGACTGAATGTAAAAATAAATAATTTTATTGAATAAAACTATAAGAACTGCTATTCTAACAAATTGATATAGTAATACATGTATTGTAAAGTATGAGAAAGTTTTAAAGATTTTAATCAGATTTTTCTGTCATTTGCTTATAAACCTCTACCCCCGGAGATTTACAATCAGTATTAAAGGGTTCAATATTTACTGTGGCGTCTGACGACCTTTTGAGTCTGAAACTAAAGTTTGAATTTAATATAAATATCAAATCTAAACAAATTTTGATTTAATCTTAAAGTTAACGTTCAATAATTATTTTCGTCCTTTTATAAATAGTTCGCTTATTTTATTGCAAAATGACATCAGTTTTAACGTTAAGCATATACTTGAACGGTATTTGATCTTACTTTTGACATTTTGAATGTATTTTGCATTACATATGTTTAGGATTAAAGCTTTCAATAGACATAAAGTTTGAACATAGTGCTCAGTTGGTGCTCGGTGCTCGAGCACCTTCAAAATACGAGCACCGAGCACGAGCACCGAGCACGCTCATCATTGCTTATCATATAAGAGTCGTCCAGAGCATAAGTATTTCAAATATTAAACCAATTTTCAAGTTTAATTTTCAAGTTCGAGTTCATTAAAAAGCATTGTAAGAGTTCTTTCTTTAACTGATGTTCAGAATTAAATATTTAACTTACAAAATAACCTGAATGAATATTATGAAAACATTCATTCATCCCTTTCTTCCTGCAAATGATTTGATTACTGAACGAGATGTATTTCGTGATAATAATTGAATAATTTTGTAAGCCTAATAAAAGTATATAAATTTGTTATATAAGAGCCCTAAATAAATTTTCACCCTCGCAAAGCTCAACTCATTAAAAAAATTAACTTAATATAAAAATTGCTTATAAATAGAAAAATTGTTGATAGCATTTTTGCAATCATAACTAATTAATTTTAGTCCATCATTAATGATTGGACCATCGCTGAAAAGTGGCAATAGATAGGTGAGTATAAATGATCCAAAAAGAGGTAATGAAAATCTGATCCATCGTTGAATCAAAAATGAAATGTAACTGAATCTTCCGTTAGTTTTATTTAGTTTTCCGATCAACCCGTAAGACATTATGAAACCACTAAATATATTTCAAAGTCAAAATTTTCTCTTGGTTTTTATAGATTTAATACCTGATTGTGAACAGAGCGTCAACTATTTGAGGGCTTCTGACGAAAAAATATTTATTATCAAAAAGCAATTTTGTGGGTACTGAAGTGTAGATACTCTTTAAGGAAAACAATCCGAAAAGTGAGGGATAGATGTAGTTGTGTGTAATGAAGACGTTAACTATTAATAGTAGTTTTATTGTGTCCATTGAACTAAATCTGGTGTTTTTTACAAATAGTGAACGAGTATTATTTATTAGTGAAAATGATAGCAATAATCTTTTAGATTTTGATGTTTTTCCATTAGACATATCATTTGTTATGTTATCGGTGCGATTATCGATGACCATTGACCTAACATCGAGAGCTGTGCTCAAAATAACACATAACATTAGGATCGATAGCAGATAACTGATGAACAAGAGACAATTAAAAGTTTGAATATATGTTAAGTTAGTTTAATTACATTGAGAATAGCATGAATATATCATATTTGTTTTCTTGACTTTTGGTGTGACAATTTGGTTCGATATCTACCATGAGTTGAGTTAAGGGAAATAAAACTGTGTAGAAAATAAGAATAATTTTTAGTATTGTTGATTTTGATTGAATTGTGATTTGATAAATTTCTCTGAGGAAATGCTACACATGTCAAGAAAAACAAAGTGAAAAGTGGTTTATAAGGAAATCATATGAATCTTGAAATAGACTCCATACAGATCTATCACTGTCAAAGTCAATCACGAATACTATCATTTCTAAAGGCAATTTATTCCTACATTAGTTTATGCAATACATAAAATGTGCAGTCTTTGACAAAGCTAACTGAACCTATATTTTATAGCTTCTAACAATGGAGACTTGAAACCGATTGGTGGAAATACCAGTTAAAATCGGTTGAAACTTCAAGATCAATGTATTTTAAACACTAGAATCGGTATATTAGCCGCCACTGGGACTATGATCATAATTAAATTAACAATTAATTTGTTAATTAATTATGAGGCAATGCAAACTTTTTTAAAAGTTGAGAGCAAAATGATCATGCGCTTTATTAAAATAGAGTTCTGTACGGGTTCGTAAACTTTTATTACAAAGTTGTAACATTGAAAACATTGAAGAACTCATTTTTTGTTTATTTAATTTAAGCATAATAAGTTCATAAACTTTGTAATACAAGTATGCGAATCCGTACAGAACTCTATTTTAATAAAGCGCATGATCACTTTGCTCTAAACTTTTAAAGAAGTTTGCATTGCATCATAATTACTTAACAAATTAATCGTTAATTTAATTATGATCATAGTCCCAGTGGCGGCTAATATGCCGACTCTAGTGTTTAAAATACATTGGTCTTGAAGTTTCCACCGATTTTAACTGGTATTTCCACCAATCGATTTCAAGTCTCCATTGTAAGCACTAAAAGTTGGTGAATTTTTTACGAATAAACAACATATTGGGAAGAACATTGTGGTAAGTGGGCTTTAAAATTGCTTTCGGGATAGATAATTTATTCGAGTAATTTCTGTTGGAGAAATTTGATGATAATCTTCAAATTCTGATAAATGGAAGCTAAACTAGATAAAAAATTATTAGATACCTGTATTTTTGTTTCACTCTAATATGGTTTGCCTGAGAATTACAAGCCTAGATGCTTGGAAAATCCAATTTTTCAAAAAAATCATAACTTTTTTAACTGAAAGGAAAGAATCACGATCTCAATTATAAATAATTTGAATATTCGTCAAAAAGTTCTACAGAAAATTCACTTTCTGTTTAATATGTCGTCTGATTGATAATTATTCAAAATAGATTTAGAAATGTAATAATAATTCAACCCTTTTAAAGTTTAGGTACATTTCTTATGGAGAATCATCAATCAGACTATATATTACAATATTGAATAGAAAATGAATTTTTTATAGATTTTTTGATGAATATTTAAATCATCTATAATTGAAATCAAGATTTCTTCCTTTCAGTTAAAAAAGTTATGATTTTTTTGAAAATTTGGATTTTCCAAGCATCTAGGCTCGTAATTCTCAGGCAAACCATATTAGAGTGAAACAAAAATACAGGTATCTAATAATTTTTTATCTAGTTTAGCTTCCATTCGTCAAAATTCAAAGATTATCATCAAATTTCTCTAACAGAATTTATTTGAATAAATTACCTATCCCGAAAGCGATTTTAAAGCCCACTTACCACAATGTTCTTCCCAGTATGTTGTTCATTCGTAAAAATCATCAAAATCCATAAACTCTTAGTGCTTAGAAACTCTTAAACATCGGGTCAGTTAGTTTTGTTAATGACTGTACAAAAAGTAGAAAATTAGGAAAGATTTTTGTTAAGTAATCTATAAAGATATGAATCAAAATCTTTACGCTTAATTTAATGACGTTCGAGAATTTTTTATATTTATTAAAAAAATATTCTTACTTCGATTAATAGAATTTTCCACTTCTTTTGAATTACAAGTGGATGGTATGCAAATACCCAAACGAAAAGTACTTCCATTTACGAGATTCAAACCGGTTATCAATTTTCCGATTGAAATCATTCGGTGCATACCATGCATTTTTAGTAAGTTTTCAACCAATTTAATAACCCTATTGCTCTTCTCTTCCCTTATATAAGTGTTAGGTTTGGGAAATGGAACAACCACTTTTAATAGACAATACTGTCCTTCAATTAACAATTCCTCATTACTTATTGGACTTGAAATTTCTAAGCATTCATCAAAGTTTCCAAAACTGGAATACACTCCATCTAGAATTCCATTCGGTATTGAACCGATAGAGTCGATAACTGAAATGAATAAAATTTTTTGAAAAATTTAATAACTGATCAAATCAATCAATACTAAATTTAAACTATTTTCGACAATTTTGTCTGACATGAGTCTGTAATTCTGTAATTCAATTATAATACTATTTTTACCTAAAGAAGTTGTCCGTACATGCATGGAAGATTCGCCCACTCCTGAATTTGACCACCTTACCCCATTTATGTATGTAGGAGGTCAAGTGGAGTATAATGACATTTTCAGATTCCCGTTATCTACTATTGGGGGCCCTCAAAACCCAAAAAACCCCAACTTTAGAGGCTTATAGCACAAAAACTATCACATCTAAAGCAAAGAGAATTGGTATACTTATAGATGATATTAAACTGTGTATAATAATATTATCAGATCGTATCAAGGTCACAATTAATCCTTAATAGGCTAATAATTCAAAAATTGGAGATCTTTAAAGGCTTATTTCAAAATGTTACCCCTAGGATTTAGAACTTTTAAATTATGATTTTATATTAAAACTTTACCATGTATATAACTCATGAAAAAAACTCCTAAATCTCAGGTTTAAAATGTTGAAAACGGCTTAAATGTTTAATATGAAGGATGAGTAGCTAGAATCACATTTTAAACTCGATTTAGCTGTCAATATGTAAGGAAAGCTCTGTTAACGTTAGTAAACCATACTAAAGACTGGTAATTGATATGTTATCGCAATGTTCTTACTTTAATGATCAACTAGCACACTTTAATTATGATTTAAAGCTATAACTTTTAAACTAATTATCTGATTTTAATGGTACCAGCAAGACTTTTGCCCAGTTTGAAAGCTTTCCATCGACATATATATTGATATATTTTATAGTAGGCGAATCTCCCATTGATCTACGGACAACTTCTTTAAAGACACTTACACTTAAGAGCCCAGAATTGCCTATTTTGGATGCCTTTAGAAATCCTGGCGAATGATTCCAAACAAGCATTTGATAAATTAATATCTGTTGATAAGAACTCCACGATTCTTAGAGTTGCCTTATTATTCGATAGAAATAGTTCAGACATGTTTTTCTCTAAATTACTGATTATATCGAATGTTTGATTGATGTTTTCAACATTTCTACTAATGCTTTTGTTCAGCCCTCTATCACGAATCCTTTCTAAATTATCAAAAAATGTCTCGAAGCCATTACATTCTTTGACATCAGTTCCATTACCACAATCATCTTCAACACAATCATTATCGAAGTCTTCTATTTTCTCACTTATAAAACTTGTATTATTTTCAACCCTATCCACACATAATATAAAATAACTCCTTAATAAAATAATAATAAATATTGACTGGATTTTCATATTCACTACTTATGATTTAACGTTAAAGTTAACGATGAATTTTCTACATAAAAGTATTAATACTTGTGACACGATTCATGAGATGTAAGCCGTATTTCAAGGAGAATATAATGATGTACAACAGTCGAAATTCTACCTAATCAATCAAATAGAGAAGTTTTAATGACTATGACCCTCGGTGTGAAGGTTACCCAAAAATCTAATCTAAGAGAATAACACAGTAGAACCTAGTTATTTTGAAACCGATTCTGCCAAAAAACCATTATTCAAAATAGCGAGTTTACACGAAATTTTGAAAAGGCTCATAATGAAGATTCCGTTTAAAATTCAATCTCATTCTTTAAGTATTGATTTTCGATTTTAAATTAATCGCTTACTCTTAAATATTTTCTACTTTATAAGAAACCACTCGCTTCAAACGTATTCATAGTTTTATTCTTATGTTTCATAATCTTTAAAATAACATTTCACAATTTAAATCAAATCTCCTCATTCCTAACGGAAAAATGAAAAAACACTTTTATTGTTTCGAAATAAGTAGCATAATAAAATAAGCGATTTCTAAATAACGAGTGTCTACTGCACAGTTAATAAATATCTATACTATTAGTGAAGAGTGTCTAACAATATTTAATTTGCCTAATAACTAAATAATTCGACTTGTGAATACACTAAAATACACTTAAATAAATTCACACATAGTGGTAAAATCTTTTATTGCATTTAATTCAAGTCGATCCGATGATATGAAAGCTTTAATTTTCATTTCTCATCAGACTTAACTCTAAGTTATGAGTATATAAACTAGAGATGTGGTCCTTTGCTTTTAAATAGAATTTATATTTTATTATGTATCTAGTTTCTTCCAGATCACAGATTTTTAAGAGTTGCAAACACTTGAGTGAAGAATTGTGTTATAAACGAAAATATTTCAACATATTCCAATCGCCGATCCTAACAGCGTCTACATATTGGATCGAATTTTTAAACACTTGACTTGAAATTCTTTGAATAGAACTAAATCTAATTTTAATTTGCAGTCGAGTTTTAATTAAAAGTTCAAACAAATACTTGAAAATTGATATATGCAATAATTGATGTGAGTAATAAAAGCAAAACTACCAATGGAATAAGAGTGAGTATAATTCCCATAAGAGCTTTGAGGTCACTGAATATTAACAAATAAATCAATAAACCAATGTTTGAGGTGAGTAGTAAATAGATAATAAAGCTAATCAATTTAAAGCATTGATTATATACCTTGCTACGAAAAAATCCAGATACCCTTTGCATATTTTGAGAATTAATTTTTCAATTTCGGCCTGACTAAACACTCATGGGAAATTATAAAGGATATTCTTGAGAAAGAAGAACCGAAAACGTTTCAAATGTTGGTCGCGAAAATAAACTAAATATGAAACAATTTAAAGTTAGATTGTAGGAATTTTTGAACAAAAGTATAAAAGAATACATCAATAACTGTATCGCTGTAGAAGACAGAATTAAATTGTCATTTACTTTTAGTTGTAATAATTAGAATCAACTGTATTCTTGTGATAAACTTGGGGTCAATATATTGTGATTTTCATTAAAAACTTTACAATTACTTTTTCGAGATCTTTTCGTCGCACGGTATAAATGAATATAAAAGCTTTTTATGCTGGATCTAAGTATCGGTGAGGATTAAAATTTTACAAAAGTTCACGCGATAGTATCTCTTGTTACCGAGTTCTTCAAATAGTTTTCTATACACCAATATAAAACCAATAATCTCTACTTTTGATTAGTATAAAATATTTTATGCACAAATTAATAATGCAAAGTATGAATAGTTTAAATCAATGTAAAGCCGAGAAATGATTGGAAAAATTTATATTAGAAATTGATCGCAATAGTTGTTCTAATGCATTTTTTGAGATCGGGGAGCGATATTAATGCAAAATTGTATAAAACTGAGTGTGTTACGAAGAAGTTGATGCCATTTATCCGTAAATTCCATTGTGGCCAGAGTCTTATATTCTAGTCCGACTTGGCATCAGCTCATTATGCTCGAAACCATTGAAGTTTACTATAAGCTTTATGCGCGATATATGCAGCGCAACGAAAATCCTCTTTAGGTTCCATCTATAGAAGAAATTTGGGCTGAAATCAATGGTAGAACTTATGCAAATAGATGGACAGCAACTGCGGTTGGGCAACTAATTAAAAGAGCTAATCTTAACTCATACCTTTCAACCAAATTTACTTCCAGTGCTTTTTTGTGAGACTGAGAACTATAGTCCGTAAGGTTGCTGAAAATGATACCACTTCAGTTCTTCGATAAATAAATATAAAAATACTTACATTTTTCTAAAATAATATGTTTTTACTTTGGCTATTATGAGTAAAACAATAGATTACTGACTGGATTTACCTGTAATGAGAAGAAAAATGGTTTTCAAACTTAAATGTACATCAAATTTTGGATCGAATAATAATAAAATTTGAACTCGAAATCTAATATTTCGGAAAATGTAAGCTCTTATCAGCAACGATGAGCAGTGCTCGAGCATTTGGTGCTCGGTGGCGAGCACGAGCACTGAGCACTTCAATTTTGCCGAGCATGAGCGCGTGCTCGAGCACCGAGCACTTAGTCCTAACATCAAAACTAATAAAAACGATGTCGACTGAATGTAAAAATAAATAATTTTATTGAATAAAACTATAAGAACTGCTATTCTAACAAATTGATATAGTAATACATGTATTGTAAAGTATGAGAAAGTTTTAAAGATTTTAATCAGATTTTTCTGTCATTTGCTTATAAACCTCTACCCCCGGAGATTTACAATCAGTATTAAAGGGTTCAATATTTACTGTGGCGTCTGACGACCTTTTGAGTCTGAAACTAAAGTTTGAATTTAATATAAATATCAAATCTAAACAAATTTTGATTTAATCTTAAAGTTAACGTTCAATAATTATTTTCGTCCTTTTATAAATAGTTCGCTTATTTTATTGCAAAATGACATCAGTTTTAACGTTAAGCATATACTTGAACGGTATTTGATCTTACTTTTGACATTTTGAATGTATTTTGCATTACATATGTTTAGGATTAAAGCTTTCAATAGACATAAAGTTTGAACATAGTGCTCAGTTGGTGCTCGGTGCTCGAGCACCTTCAAAATACGAGCACCGAGCACGAGCACCGAGCACGCTCATCATTGCTTATCATATAAGAGTCGTCCAGAGCATAAGTATTTCAAATATTAAACCAATTTTCAAGTTTAATTTTCAAGTTCGAGTTCATTAAAAAGCATTGTAAGAGTTCTTTCTTTAACTGATGTTCAGAATTAAATATTTAACTTACAAAATAACCTGAATGAATATTATGAAAACATTCATTCATCCCTTTCTTCCTGCAAATGATTTGATTACTGAACGAGATGTATTTCGTGATAATAATTGAATAATTTTGTAAGCCTAATAAAAGTATATAAATTTGTTATATAAGAGCCCTAAATAAATTTTCACCCTCGCAAAGCTCAACTCATTAAAAAAATTAACTTAATATAAAAATTGCTTATAAATAGAAAAATTGTTGATAGCATTTTTGCAATCATAACTAATTAATTTTAGTCCATCATTAATGATTGGACCATCGCTGAAAAGTGGCAATAGATAGGTGAGTATAAATGATCAAAAATAGGTAATCAAAATCTGATCCATCGTTGAATCAAAAATGAAATGTAACTGAATCTTCCGTTAGTTTTATTTAGTTTTCCGATCAACCCGTAAGACATTATGAAACCACTAAATATATTTCAAAGTCAAAATTTTCTCTTGGTTTTTATAGATTTAATACCTGATTGTGAACAGAGCGTCAACTATTTGAGGGCTTCTGACAAAAAAATATTTATTATCAAAAAGCAATTTTGTGGGTACTGAAGTGTAGATACTCTTTAAGGAAAACAATCCGAAAAGTGAGGGATAGATGTAGTTGTGTGTAATGAAGACGTTAACTATTAATAGTAGTTTTATTGTGTCCATTGACGTAAATCTGGTGTTTTTTACAAATAGTAAACGAGTATTATTTATTAGTGAAAATGATAGCAATAATCTTTTAGACTTTGATGTTTTTCCATTAGACATATCATTTGTTATGTTATCGGTGCGATTATCGATGACCATTGACCTAACATCGAGAGCTGTGCTCAAAATAACACATAACATTAGGATCGATAGCAGATAACTGATGAACAAGAGACAATTAAAAATTTGAATATATGTTAAGTTAGTTTAATTACAGTAAGAATAGCTTGAATATATCGTATATGTTTTCTTGATTTTTTGGTGTGACATTTTGGTTCGATATCTACCATGAGTTGAGTTAAGGGAAATAAAATAAGAATAATTTTTTAGTTGTTGATTTTGATCACTTTCTCTGAGGAAATGCTACACATGTCAAGAAAGACAAAAGGAAAAGTGGAAAATGAATGATAAGGAAATCATATGAATCTTGAAATAGTCTCCGTGCAGATCTATCACTGTCAAATTCAATCATGATACTGTCATTTCTGAAGGTAATTTATTCCTATATTAGTTTTTGCAATACATAAAATGTAAAAATGTAGAAAATTGTGAAAGAATTTTTGCGATGTAATCCTTAAAAATATGAATCGAAACCTTTACATTTAGCCTAAAATCAATCGAGAACTTTCTCAAGTTTGTTAAAAATATTCTTACTTCGGTTAATAGAATTTTCCACTTCTTTTGAATTACAAGTGGATGGTATGCAAATACCCAAACGAAAAATACTTCCGTTTACGAGATTCAAACCGGTTATCAATTTTTTAATTGAAATCATTCTGTGCATGCCATGCATTTTTAGTAAGTTTTCAACCAATTTAATAACCCTATTGCTCTTCTCTTCCCTTATATAAGTGTTAGGTTTGGGAAATGGAACAACCACTTTCAATAGACAATACTGTCCTTCAATTAACAATTCCTCATTACTTATTGTACTTGAAATTTCTAAGCATTCATCAAAGTTTCCAAAACTGGAATACACTCCATCTAGAATTCCATTCGGTATTGAACCGATAGAGTCGATAACTGAAATGAATAAAATTTTTGAAAAACTCAATAACAGATCAAATCAATCAATACTAAATTTAAACTATTTTCGAGAACTTTGTCAGACATGAGTTTATCTGTAATTCAATTCTAGTACTATTTTTACCTAAATTTCAAGACACTTACACTTAAGAGTCCAGAATTATCTATTTTGGATGCCTTCAGAAATCCTGGCGAATGATTCCAAACAAGCATTTGATAAGCTAATATCTGTCGATAAGAACTCTGCAATTCTGAGAGTTGATTTCTTATTCAATAGAAATAGTTCAGACATGTTTTTCTCTAAAACACTGATTATATCGAATGTTTGATTGATTTTTTCAATATATGAAACTTTATCTCAAAAATGTACAGTAGAGAAAATAAAACATAATATATATAATGTGAAAACTGAAAAGTAAAGTAATTGCATACATAATCACATACTACTAGGTTATAGATCTTATCAAAACTTAGTCATTCTTTAGAAGATAATTATTTATTTAACACAACTCATAAAGTGCTGAAAAATATTCAACTCTTTTTAATTTGACTTATTACTAGTTCGTTTCAAATTATCTCTTATTTGAGATATTTTGCTTGTAACTACAAATTCAGATCTAATAAACTTTTACTCATACTCTAATAGTTTCTTAACATTAACTTTTCATAAATACTATTTAGTTTTCAGGTAAACATTTTTCAGGTGAAGGTTCATCTGAAAAGTTAAAGTTAAAGAAACTCTAAAATATGTTTAATAAAGTCGCAATTTCAAGCAAATAATCTTAAATAAAAGACAAAATGAACAAACTAGTAATAAGTTCAATTAAAAAGAGTTGGAAATGTATTATCTTAGCACTGTATGAGTTTTATCGAATAAATAATTGTCTTAAGAATGACTAAGTTTTGATGAGATCTATAACTTAGTAATATGTGATTATGTATGCAGTTACTTTACTTTTCAGTTTTCACATTATATATAATATATATTATGTTTTATTTTCTCTACCGTACATTTTTGAGGTAAAGTTTCATATATACTAATGCTTTAATCCCTTTTCCAGACGTAATGACGACTATCAGTGGAAAAAATAGTTTTAGAACACTTTAATCTGTGATTCATTGAGGAAATTTTTTTTAAAAACATCTGCATCAATATTTTTCCATCCTCCATTCATAAATGTGTCCAATTCTTGGAGATTCCTAATACATCCAAAAATTGTGGTGTATCATCAAAAGACGTATTGAAAAATCTTCGGAAATTTGACACTTATGAATGAAGTTTGGAAAAATATTGATGCAGATGTTTTTTAAAAAATTGGTTTCCTCAATGAATCACATATTAAAAACTGTTATTGCCGCAAATAGTGAACGAATCATATGATATCATTCTATAGCTATTTATGATTAAAATTCCTTATGTAATAATAAAATTTGCTTAAATTTAATTGCGAACATATAATTTGTGAGGGTCATTTTTGTGTGGTTTAGTGTAAATGAAAATATTTCTGAGCAGTATATTCCAATCGCAGGTTCTAACAGCCTAACAGATTGGATCAATTACTTGAACAGAAATAATGACTTATATTTGAAATTCTTTGAATGGAACTACACTTAATTTTAGTTTGCAATCAAATTTTATTAAAGTTCAAGCATATACCTGAAAATTGAGATATGCAGTAATTGATATGAATAATAAAGTAAAAATATCAACGAAATAAGAGTGAGTATAATTCTCATAAGAGCTTTGAGATCACTGAATATTAAAAAATAAACAAATAAACCAATAAACCAATGATCGAGATGAGTGGTAAGAAGAGAATAAATTAAATCAATTTAATGCATTGATTACAGTCATCAGCAATTAATGTTAAACTATTGCAACCTGTAATTAGGGTGACCAGGGGTTCAGATTTGAACTGGACAATTCAGATTTCAGGTTAACTAGTCCAGAATTTAGAGGAACCCAAATCTGTACTCATTTTGTCCAGATTGAGCTGAATAAATAGACATTTCTATCTCAAGTGCTTTATATGATTAGTATTTCAGTGTATATTGATTCAAAGCTAAGTATTTTAATCTATTGAAATTGTTCGTCTTTAATTTTTCGTTCAGAACTTCACAATCATGTTAAAGTCAAGCTACTCAATGCTGCAAAATCACAGAGCATAATCAATTTCACAGTTGAAACTTTTTAGCTTTTTATATTAATCGAATACTGCAAATAAATTTTAAAACTTTAAGAGAATCTTAAAGGGGGGAACCGTCTGATATTTTTGTCCAGATTTGGGCTCTATAAGACTTGGTCACCATATCTGTAATCAATGCTAGAATAGAACTTTGTGATATATTTTTGCCATCCATATGAACTTGATTTGTTTGATTCATAATAATACTCAATAGTAAAAATGCTAGTTGAGATATTTAAATATTTTTTCGTTAAATAACGATGTGAATTCAACGTATAATTAAAGTCAAGTATCGAGTATTGTTTTGGAGTTTAGATTAATTTTTAGTGTTACCGAAGAACCATTGCATCGTAATCAATTCAAAAGTGTAAATATCATATCAATCTTAACCTACTAACAATCAACCATCAACTTATGCTAGTCTTATATTGAAATGAAACTTTTACGATAAATAGGAGACATAGATTAATGAAATTTAAAATGCTTTTTAAGTGCTCGTTTTTTAAGTTATTAAATTTACAGGACGTCAAGTCTCAATTAAATTAATTAATAGAGAATTAAACAAAAGCTTAACGAGGAAGTGTCTTTATAGTCAAAGTTTTGACATTAAGTATGAATCAGAATTTTAAGAAATTAAAGCAAGTTTTTTATAGAATTATGTAAAAACAGGCACTTAAAACTATTCATAACTTTAATAGCAATAGAAACTCTTCAATTCCCAATAACTTTCATATTAATATGAAACTAGCATAAGTTGATGGTTGACTGTAAGCCATCAAACCTTATGATTTACTAAAAAGATTTCATGAATTATAAGTGAATGCATAGATTTTAAGCTTTCATGCCAATATGCACAAGTCGAGACTTAACTAAAACTATTTTAAACATTAGTTGCGCAATAAGATTTAAAACACGTTTCAGGTTTTAAGTCGGTCTTAAGACTTCAACCCGTTTTAAATATAAGAGTTTATTAACAAGTCATTCAAAATCTTTAGCAAAGTCAAAATTTAATTATTTGTCGGTCTGCCATTGGATCTCCAGAATAATAGCTAACGCTGTCGTCGTAATAGGTGTTCGCGAAAACATTCTCATACTTTTTGTGGATGGCTGAAGCAATAGCTATCGGATCACCTAAAAGTTCACAAAAGCAAAACAAACAATAAGAACAAAAAACTCATACAAATTTCATAATTACCATTGGGTTTACTAGAATATGACTTATTCTGATTGACAAAATGGAGCTCAACCTTTTCGAAAACTTCTGTGTTAAAATTATTTTGATTGAACGGCGTTTTGTCAGTTAATGATTTTTGTAGATATTGTATGAATAGTTGCCAACGAGGCTTATAATAATCAGAAAAAAGTCCTGACCAGTGCTTATTAGCATAATCTAAAATCTAATATTTTAAATTTCAAAAATCAGATTAAAATTTCGATTTAAAAAACTAATATTGACTCACATTTCCATTTGGGCCCCAAATAGTTATTTGATTTCTCGCTTGATTTTCATTATAGCGTTTTTCCTATAAATTAAAGTTTATCTCTAATGAAAAATTAATCTTCTTAGAGAAAAATGTTCATTGAATACCTCTTCACTTTCCGCTAAAGCCCTCGCGCTATTAATCCATTTTCCTAACAGAAAGTTTTCATTTGTTGATAAGATTGCGTTCATATCGTCGAGTAACGTTAATAATGCTTTTGAACAAATATCAAAATCTGTTTGATTTGATTCTTTAAAAGCAAGTACTAGTCTATGATAATAGGTGTCGAATGCTAATTGAATGCACTGTCGGGTTACGTCCACTAAATCATACCTAAAATCAGTTCATTAAAAGTTAATAAAAATTTTCAAAGATAAAGGTATTGAGAATTTACTGATAGGTCGAAATATTTGCTAATTCTTGTTGTTTCGAAGCGTTAACAAAAAGAGTGAATGCCTTCCAGACTTGTTGTGGATTATACCAAAGAGCAGAATTTGCCTTCAAACTTGGTCTTTTATTTATTACATAATTACCATGATTCGACACTTTTATGGGATCGGTAAAAACACTATTCTGAAAATTGTTGTAAATCAGAACAAAAATTAATTGGATATAAAACTAGATCTATTTTTCAGGAGAGTAATACTTGTAATAAATTCCAGCCATTAGCTAAGTCTTGGTCAATATAACCATATCTTCGATGCGCATAATTAGTGACCCATTTATCGAGATCAACCGGTGATGTATACCAAATAGTTTCCATCATAAAGTCGTATATTATGTCATTTTGTTCGATACCTTCTGGAGTGAGGCCAACACCGATCATGTTCTTATAATCTTTTCTAGCTGTGAAGACATCCTAAAAACAGAAGTCTTGTGTGAGTTGTACTGTATTGCAAATGATAAATCGATCATACCCCTACAATAGCACTTATTTGCATATATAATCAGTACTCCTTTAAGTACTAATAAAAGGAGTAAAGACTAATATGTAAACAAAAATATGCATTTGGTTAGATTATATATCAATTAAATGCATATTTTGTATGCATATTAATCTTTAATGGCAAAGTCAGTCATATTGCTGCAAATCACTTTCATATTTAAGTTTAACATTGGTTAACACTGAAAAGCTAGATCTAACCTAAACTTAAACTTATAAAATATTATTAATGAGTGTGATTCGCAATAATACAAGTGATGTTCCCTAGTAAAGCTTAATCTTAAACAATAAACTCATTAAGAACACTTGCAGTTTATATTTCGCTTAAATATTTTTAAAGCATTTCTTTAAGAGTTTAAGATTTATGAATAGAATTAGTTTTAGTTACTTTATTGAGATGATTGAAAGCTCCATAAAGTCCAAGAGTACCACCGAAGTTATGCAACATACACCAGATGAAGGGTTGGCCGTAATATCCATCTAAAGAACTGAATTGCGGATACAACTCCGACATCAAGTCAAGTATCAGTATTTTCCCCTTTAATTGATAGTGAAAGAGAAGTTTGAATTACACTCTTTTCCCCATACTATTGCATATCGTACTGCTATCATTGTTTACAAACATATTTATAGTATGAGCAGAAAGTGAAATGTTACGTATGCATGGCAAGGAAAATAGTTTGTCGCTATAGTTAGCGCGTGCTTTACTTGTAATTTACAATTTAAATAAAGCGCAGCTTCAATAAAGCTATTTTGCTTATTCTCTGGCTTTCTGGACATACTATAATAAATCATTTAATTCAAGTAATGTCAGCAGCACGAGATCAAATAGCAGGGAATTCGTTTCAGTTTTGTGAACAAATGTCAATTGAATTACTGTTGGAACTGATGTTAACAATGCTTTTGCCTGATCTTTGTGCCAATAAGTTGGGTCGTTATGGAATAGCCAGCCTTGCATTACCCTATAATTGAATTAATTGAAAATTTTAGATCATTTTCAGTTATATCCTCTAATTGAATACCAAATCGCCTGAGGATCAGATTTGGCGAGACTTTCGTAAACAGCTTTGCCGCAGTCAGTGAGATATTTAGGGTCCCTGAATGCAAAAATTAAAACATTTTTCTCATATGAAAGTTGTTTTGAAAACACTTAGATTACTTGGATTGCGGTCGCATTTCGTTAAACAGATCAGTGTTATAGAAATGATCGGTTCCATAGACAGACTTATACTAAAGTAAATTTTAAAATAAAACTTGCTAGTTATAATATTATTTAAAAATTATGCGACAAACCTCATCAATAAATGCTGAGCCAATTTTCACAAAGTTCGGATCAGCAGGCTCTAAAAATTCAGTACTGGAATAGAAAGAATCGTGAATTTCTAGGAATTATGAGTTTTAAGTTTGTTACCAACAATAAGTCTGATTAAAATGTCCCCAATTGCTAAGTCTCTCGACTTTAGCACTCGGAAAAACTCGAGTTATGTTCATAGGTACATGACCCGCAAATGCAGGCAATACTGGAATCATTCCTAAATCTCTCATACGCTTTAATATCTGTGTCTGTAACAAAGCCTGATATTTATGCCAATTATCAGTCAAAGGTCCAGACCAGCCCTGAAAGTTTCCCATTCGGTTCCTTAAAAGAAAATAACTCAATTAGGCACTTGAAAAAATCTATTTCATAAAACATATTTCAAACCAGGCTAGAAATGCAGGTCCACTAAAATACTCATTTACTTCTGCTTCAGTCAAACCTAGTTTTACGAAAACCTAAAAATAGTTTGTTTTTATGAGTTTAACTTCAGTTTTGGGAAAAAATATTTTGATGTTTAGTTTTTTATCAAACCTTTCGCCAAATTAGTTCCTGTCCATTGAAGGCGAGCGGAAAGTTGATTCCTCTCATAGCCATCCAATCGATTTCTCGTTCCCATCTCTTGAAATCCCACCACACCATTGAATAACTCACTGTACATACATTTTCATAGTATCGAAATCTACGTAAAAATATATTTCCTTAAAATTATCTGAAAATATGATCTCATAATAACTCGACTGGACACTAAAATAACTCATTCGCAATTGAAACTCTTCTAAATATATGTTAAACAAGTGTTCATTATCATTATCTAATGACTTACTTATCTTGAATAGTAATCCGAACTGCAGACTTGATGACTGGGAGGGGAGTCGCAACTTTTAGTTGATTTCCAGACCAAGAGATATGACAATTGGCATAGTATTTGAGATAATAATTGAATCCGTTTGCAGCCGCGACACCGCTCGTGGCTGTGATCCGGATTTTGTTGTCAACAGACTCTAACTAAGAATATATGTTTGAATAAGTTTTATACAACTTATTACTAACTTTTTTCTTTATTACTTACAATAAACTTGTCCTTAAAGTCATTTTCAAGAAGTTTAGTATTGATAACAACTTCAAATTCATTAACTCTTTCAGGTAAAAGTCTTTGGATCAATTGAATGACAGCATTTTGTTGAACAGTTGAAGAAGTCGGTGAATTTATTTTCCATAAGCTATCGATACCTAAATTGGATTTTATAAATGCATAACAATTAGGAAGTAATAGATATGATATCAATATTAACCTTCATTTTGAAGAGCGAAAACACAATTTATAACTGCAATTAAAGGAAAGACATGAAAAATTTTCATTTTTCACCAAATTGATTTTCTAAAACTATATTTATTTCTCAAATTGAATACTTTTGCTAACCGTTCGTTAAGTCAATAATAATTGATGTGATATTTGGTTAGCGACTAAATACTTGAGAGCGATTATAGTTATCAATAGAGTGTTTATTTGATAAAAGGCTAAAGTATCAGAACTTTTGCCAATAATTAAAGTACGTTTAGAATTGAGATTTAGAGAAAACTAGACCAAAAGCACTGATTATTATTTGAAAGTATGAGAACCAAAGCGAATGTCATCAAACTATGCTAAGTAAACGTTTTTTGATCAGTTTTCGTTTCAATTGAAGCTAAGTCTTAATTAAATTAAACATGAATTGTGAAAATAAATAAAAGCACACATCATAAGTATTTTTAATTCATTTAATTAATTATTAAAATAACTTTTACTTTATTGATATAAATGAAAAGAATTATTAAATTTTGTTAAATTTACTTAAATTTAAATAAGAGATGAGTTATACTAAATTAATATGATGTGAGGCAAGGTTGCTCTAGAATTTTTAACATTACGCTAGTTCATTCAAAATTTTCTTATGGAGCAGTAAGATTTTGAGGCTTACTTTGACACTGTAGAGTTAGGATTACTCTGCTATCCTATTTTTCAATGCTTTTCTAGGCAAAGAGGGTTTCCAACAGACTATGGGATTCCTGCCTATTTCAAGCACCGTCACATCCCAGCAATATATATATCATTGGAAAGGTCTTGAAAAGTAGATCAACTTTGTCTATAGACTCAACTTGGCAGCTCGTGTCCTAAGGCCGCTAAAGGGCGAAAACTGTACACCCGCCCCAATAGAATATAGATATGATCTGGTTATGGTTTTATACTAAGTCGACTATGCTGAATCCATATTTTGAGGTTCCATTTCGATGTCTCTTATATTTACTGAGATAGAGTGAGTTACTAGTTTAAAGTAGATACGTAAATAAAGAACATCTTAGCCACAATCTGTGTTACCAGGGGACATCGCGAGGAGGTGTGCTCTTGAAGTCCCCCATCCACTAGCAGTCCGGACTATGCCTTGTATAATGAGGTACTCCCAGCACCCACTGCTATGGTTTAATTAAAAAAATAATAGATTTTTGACAAAAACATAAATAATAGGAAAATAGTAAACATTTAAGAAAGTGGGTTTTACCTAACGCGACCTAGGGGAAATTGCTGGCGTAACCAGCAATTGGGCACCCAGTGCGTTCTCCCTCTGGCTTTTAAATAAAAAGCCAGGAGGAATGGTTGACTCTGAGGGGTCTGCTGACTGCCTTACCAAGCCCCCGCTCTCAGTCCAGGGCTGGCATGAGCAACCAATTGTCTAAACAGACACCCCTAGAGGTTGAGCTGTCCAGGTCCACCTAGCGGGTTCCTGGATGGCCACCATCCCCCTAAGACCATTATGACCCCTGCTCAATCCAGGGTCTGGTCACACATCTCAGTAGCTATAAGAGATGTCATAATGCAACCTCGAAATATGGACTCAGCATAGTCGATTTAGTATAAAACCATGATTAAATCATATCTATATTCTATTGGGGCGGGTGTACAGTTTTCGCCCTTTAGCGGCCTTAGGACACGAGCTGCCAAGTTGAGTCTATAGACTAAGTTGATCTACTCTTCAAGACCTTTCCAATGATATATATATATATATTGCTGGGATATGACGGTGCTTGAAATAGGCAGTTTTTGGAAACCCCCTTTCACATTAACCGTAATGCTGAACAAAAGATATTAGTGACCGAATGATAAATTTGCTATTTTTGATGGTGTGGTCAAATGTCTAATTTTTAATAAATATACGATAGACGGCACTCGATAACTTATTGAACGACTTTATTATCAAATTAATTAATGAAAAAATAGAGCTCTGTTTATCTTGCACTTATTACAACCATGATAATTTCAGATTATATGATCAAAAATAACGAAAATGTTATTGACTTATTTTGTCTCGTTTTCACAGTTCAACTAAATCACAATTTGAAATGCCTCTGAATTTAAATATTACATTCATATTTCTAGCAATACGAAAATTTCTCGAAGGACAAGAATTTAAGCTTTCATAACTTTCACAAGTCAGCAATTTTTGTCATAACCCAATGAATATTTCAAAATTTCCGGCTTTCAATATTCTCGAGAAAAGTTCAGTGAATCCCTAAAATATTCCAGTGACCTCAAAAACCAGGAAAGCGGTACATTAAAGTTTTATATTTAAGCTTTTATTGCATGATTCGAATTGATATTCATTTTCTCCGAATATTCAACACAAGAAAGAATCTCCTTGTGTTGATGACTGAAAGACCTCTATCTGGTAACAATTTATAGCTTTTAATAAATTTGGAAGGAGATAATTTTCTATTAATTAGCTATATAATGTGATCTATTCAAGAAGATTTGGTAAAATATATTTATAAATCTCATAATACTATGCAAGTATATTTTAATACAATTAGTTATTTTTCTCAAATAATTAGATCAAATACTTTTCGGTCTTTGTAGATGCTAGGATTAATTTATAATAACCAATATAAATTTAATTTTCCAGTATTTTTTCAGGTATTCTAATGTCAAGACCTCTTTTTAAATCTTCAAAATTTGCATTTTTGTATATTTTAATAATCAAATGATGACCATTATAAAAATTAAGAAATTTTCATAACTAGAAATCTATGTTATACACTCACCAATTACTGCTAGTTGCTATGGTAATCCGATCTAAAGTCTTGAGGGCAAGTGATTGGATTCGCAGAAGCTGTAAATTTACGATAAGAATAAATTTATAGCGATAAAAGTTTCTTTTAGAACCCTCCTCATTATACGAAGTCCGAAAAATCAGGACTGAGCCTATGATTGTTAGTCGTGTAAACAGATTTAAGATTATACCTGTTCATCAGACTACTTAAGCAGTAACTCGGATCAGGATTTTCTAGTGAACAAACTGGTGAACAAAAGTGATTTTCATCATAGTTATTGATACATTTTTTGTGTGAGGATTTTTGTAAAACGCACGCAGGTAAAATTTTGCTGTTTATTAAATTTTTCTATTTAAAAATGAGAGATATCGTGATTAGTGCTTCGCACAAGCTGAATCGAAGCAGATTTTAATTAGACTCGGAAAAATCAAGTTGAGTCTATTCAAATCGCAATCTGAATTGATTTTGACTCGAGATCACCCGAAGACTCAAATTCAATGCAATAAATGAATAAATTTATAAGTATTTAAAAATTTTGTATAGTGGCCCCTTTTCATACCAAAAAATGTGTTTTCCAGATAGATCCTTAATTTAGTGTGAGATTATAGAACATTCTGGAACTTTTAAAATAACCTACAGGTCTCTAGTATATTCTAGAAATTTCTAGAATATTACATCTTATCCTAGAATGTTCTAGAATACTCCACTGGTTTTTAGTGTTTCCAGAGCTTTTTTGAATTTTTCAGGTTTCTAGAGAGCCTTAAAAACTCTTCAAGACATTTTTCTGACTTAATATAAGTTCAACTATTTTAAATCTATTTAATCTCTACCCTGACTCGACTCGAATCTGACTCGTATGGAGTACCAATTGTGACTGCACGAACCTGATTCTAATTCCTTCCAAATAAGTACTTACGTGAACACAGTGGATCACTCTCACTTAACACATCTGACTATGTGGCACAATTTAAAGTCCCTTAAAAGTTAAATTTATTCAGAAGGAATCTTATTCTGGTAAATGGTTATTAGGTAATATAGAAATTCTTTTTAAGTATTACATGTCCAGTCATTTTGCTCTTTAAATCAGATTTGATGTGAGAAAATGATACTCAAAAGTTATTGAAAATTACATCAATTTTAATGAAGTTAAAATTTTATTCACATGTCATTTAGGTGTTTACACACTTCTCATTTCATTAAGTTCTTATTAACATAATAAAAAATTTTAATGTTAGATTTAGCCCTTAATTAATATAATTGTAGAAACTCTTCCAGCCCTAAATTCAAAAATTCATAAAATTTCTAAAATCATATTAATTCATGATGAAAAGAATGAAATAAACTATTCTTGAGAAAATTTATAAGAATTTTCGATATAATTCCAATCATTTTTCAAAACATATTTCGTAACTTAACATTAAAAATAGTAAAAATGATGTCTAAGCTATTTTTGACTAATTTTCTAGACCTTTAATTCAACATTTAGTAATGATATGAGTAACCTTTAATTTGAAGCTTAATGAGTATTTAAAAAAAACTTTTATTCATTCAATTAAGGTTTGGATAGTTTAAAAGATTTCTAAATTTTCAAACTATTAACCAATGGACGAATCATCAAAATTATTTTAAACTTTAAGCTTATTAGTTATTTGTAGAATTTTCGTACTAATATTTTATAACATCAATTAATCTAACTTAATCTTCATCAATAATCTATTATTTGGGTAATACAATTTGTAAGTCGTAACTTTGGACTTTTAAGAATTTTTTTCATTTCGTAAACCCATAAAGCTTATGGATTCTCCAAAAACTAATTATCTCATTCTTTCCTTCACAAATTAACATAATTCTAGTGTTTTGTCTCAGATTTTAGATTTAGCACTGAAAGAGCGTTGACCGCATATACTGTAATCATACAAAAGCTTAGATCAAATAATAAGCATTGATTTAATTAAACACATGTATAATTATTTTAAAAAGTTCAATACCACTTCTCCAATATAATATAATAATCTAATAGCTCAACCTAGTACACATAATCAAATAATGTATAGTAGATATAATTTAGTTTAATCTCTATTAGTCATATGTAAGGCTATGAATATTTTTCTCTGAAGAAGAAGAATAAGAGGAGCCTTACATTGAAACTAAAACACCAAAACGAATACATTAAGTTATACGATATACATACTAGTACAAGTTTTGATTCGACTCTTAACTAATGGCAAAATAACATAGAGATAAGTCTCTAGTAAGTCTTATCCTTAAAATTTTTGATAGTATAAAGATAAAAATAAAAATAACAATGAATTTCATATTATACAAAAGATTATTGGTGTAATCTCTGGTTCGTATCAAACTTTACTGAAGTCAAGCTAAAAATATCAAAAATTGGATCAGATTCTAAACTCCTAGTAATTGGATTTTCCTTTTAACTTGAAGGTAGTCTTCAATATTTCTTTTACTAGTAATCTTAAAATAAAGTTCAGATTGAAACAAATATTGATGTGTAAATCTTTTACATTGTTCTATAGCAAAAACTACAAATCATAAAATAAGAGACTCTTTTTAAAGGATTTACTTCAAATAGAATCGAACGGCTATACCCGGTTTTTAAATTGACCTTCATATGTAAAGTTTTTCAAGTCATGAAACTTCGATTTGTATATATTCTGAGAAATCAAGTGATTTAATTCAAAGTTTCAATCATCTTGCTTTTCTGGACATTCAGTTCACAACTCAATCTTTTATAGAATGAGAACTGTAGATCACATACTATGACTTCAGGTCCCACACCACATTGTTCAAATTTTTTAGTTTATACATTTTTGGGAAGTTGATAAAAAGATGCCTTTGAATGCATATCAAACTATTATTGATCAAAGTAGAAAAATCTGATATCTAAACTTATATCAAATAAAATAAATGAATAAAGTTAATTAGAGCTGAATTTAGAGTCTCAATAATTCAAAAACCATAAGTAATTACGAAATCATCAAAGTAGTTAACAAAAAACTTGCGATCATCATTCTGATCACATACGGCTCGAATGGTTTTGAGATAAAATGAAGAAAAATTTTTAGGTAAAGCCTGTGATTCTGTGTATAAGCAGTCAATACTTTTGATGTTTTTCATTTCTCAAATCAAAATCTCTCATAAAACCTTCGAATATAATTCCGATAAAATTTCTCCCACTCAATATTAAACTTGAGCTTAACTTTTCATCTCATGATGAAACAATGAAAGCTGAACATGATGCAAGCAATGATCAATCCAAAAATAGAGTAAAGCCAATCAATTCTGTTTTAAAGGAAGTTATTGTTTTAAAAAAGTTATTTCTCTATGTTTATAGCTTTTTTTGTAGACCCTGGAAAAATGTTTTACACATTTCTATATACTTAGACATCAAACGTATAAAATAGAATATATTTTGATGATTCAATAGTTAATTAGTTTTATAACCATGGACCCAACTTTTTAGTAAAATCCTACTTTTTATTTTTATTCCCTTTTTTAGGAAAATGTTTTTCTACACAAATCTAGTAATTAAGAGTTATTTTAAATATGTTTGTTTTCCCCACAATACCCCAATCGTGATAACAATTCCTTATCTTTCTATAATCTCCCCCAAAGGTAGGATTTTCCTAAGTCTTTGAGTTATCTGATAAATATTTGCGAAGTTCAAACTTTAAGGATTAAGATTTAAATTCCTATATTCGAGGACTCAAAGACAGCTGTACTAACCATTTATGTTTTGGCTATTCGTGAGTGAGATTATTGAGAAATTTTGATTTATTTATCAAAATAAAATGCCAAAGACTAAAGCTTCAATTCGTTCAAAACTTTTAAAAGTCGTGAATAAATACAAGTCTACTTTAAAAGTAGATCAATTCAATGTTTTAATGTGTGCCATTTGTGATGAAAGTATTAATTATGATGAAAATCACATCGAAGATCGTGTGGTAAAACATAACAGGACACAACGACATCAAAAAAAGTTTGAGAATGTAAATGAACCACAAAGGAGGCAACAATTCATCACTACTACTATGGAAAATGCTGTGACTTCTGAACGCAAAAATGAATATTTTGCCGAATTAACAAAAGCATTTCTCTCAGCAGACATCCCATTACATAAGCTCGTGAATCCTGAGCTGAAAGCATTTTTGAGTAGATACACCAAAAGGATCAGCCAAATCCACAAACTCTTAGAAACTATTATGTTAAAGATATTTATGATTCAAATATTGAAAAAATTCGTGATGTCTTGGGCAATGATGACTTTTATCTTTTAGTGGATGAAACCCAGGATGTCTGTCAAAGATATATTATAAACGTATTGATTGGATCTCTAAATGGTAAAATGTCGAAAGCAATGCTTGTAAAGTGCCAAAGGGTTGAAATTGCAAATCATTCATCTATATTACAAGTAATTAATAACGCTATAAATAAAATATTCTCGGATGGTGTCAATTATAACAAATTCAGATTAATTGTCACTGATCAAGCGCCTGTAACATTAAAAGTCGGCAAAGTTCTTAAGGAAACATTTCCAAATTTAATGCATGTAACATGTTTAGTACATGCAATGCATAGAGTATGTGAAGAAATTAGGACTCGAAATCCATTGGTGGATAAGTTTATTTCTTTAACAAAAAGACTTTTAAGAAAATCAGCTTACAGACAACAATTATTTAGAACTGAAACAGGACTTCCATTACCACCAAATCCAGTGTTAGTTCGATGGGGACTTGGATTAAGACTGCAATTTATTATTCAGCTAATTATTCTAAAGTTGTTAATTTTATTAATAGCTTAGATTCAAATTCAAAAGTCATCAGGAACTTAAAAATGCTTATAGATATTAATGATTTAAGCAATGATTTCATTGAAATTTCTGAGTTTGAATTCTTAATCAAAAGTATTGAGGAGTTAGAAACTGATGGATTAAGAATGTCTGAGCAGATAAGTATACTAAATGATGTTAAATCTAAATTAAAAGATGAAGCTTTAGTAAAACTGCAAAATTCATTGCTTAAAAATCCTGATCTTAAAAGAATTACAAACAATGGTAATGATTATGAGTTGAAAATGCTCACTAAATATGCACCACTAGTTACTGTTAACGTTGAACGTTCTTTCTCAATCTATAAATTAATTTTGTCAGACCGCAGACGCAACTTAACTGAAGCTAACATTGAACACTTAAATGTAATTAAATATAACCGCTTTTTGTATTGAATTTGAAGAATATTCATTAAAATTTTTACTTGAAATTCCTAATTTTTGTTCCCCAAAATGGTCTTTTTTATTCCTATCTTACTTCCACAATTTTAAGATTTTAATTCCCCGAAAGTTGAGTCTATATTTATAACCAAGCTATTTATATATTTAGCTTTGGGCCTGTTATTAGCATTATTATTACCATGAATGACACCTCAGACCACTTATAATCTATAAGCCGAAAGCATACTGCAAGTGTTTGTTAAAATGTGGATTCGAACGACTGGTGAGCGCTAAATGAAACTCTTTTACTACTAAACTACTCTCACATACACACACATATAAAGGACCCGAAAAGCTATGCTTTCATAACAAAGTCAATACTGTGATAAAATAACTTTAAACAAGTTTTTACCAACTATTTAATTGAAAAGTATAATCAAGATAGGTCTTCATTTCTAACTCATATTTTTTATAATAATTCCATAATAAGTGATCAAATTATAGCTTAATATAATTTGTTTTTCAAAATAACATAATTGTGATCATAGGTATTGAAAAATAGATATAAAACCTGTTAAAATGTACAAATAATAAGTTTTATTAAAATAGTAAATTTTTTCAAAAATAAAGCATAAATCTTTAGCGTTAAAGTGTTATGTGATGTTACAGTGCCTATAGAGTTATATACGATGTGCCGTATTTTACTATATAGCAAATCTCTATTTGCACACTAGCGCTCATTGAGTCCACACTTTAACAAGCACTCTCAGACATTTGAATAACAGGTTATAGAATTTTACTTACCGTACCGAATAGCCAGTAGCTACTTTTCGGTAGTGAAACAGCTGACTGTCATTTTGAGATTATATTGATTCTAACAGTACTGTATTTAGTTCGTGCAATCGAACAGCAACTGAAGTTATAGAAGAGTTGACAGGCAGATAAACAGAACGACAAATTAAGATTTTGCAGATGTTTAGATAAGTTGACTTAATTGTTTGATTTAACAATTCGAATTAGCGTCTTGTGCTTCATTAGTATCTGTTGGCTTTCAAGTTGACTCTCGAGTTTGATCTCTAATAAATCTTCGAGTCATCCGACGAAAATTGGCCTGAAAAAAGTGCGAATAAAATATTAACTGTAATAGTATTCAATTATATTCTTCAATAAAGACTTAAGTCTTAGATCTTATTGTAGACCTTAAAGGTGATTAAAGCAGATGATTCAATGATAACATCACTTTGTTAAAGAGATTTTCTAATATTATTATTCATTATACTAAGCTTAGGAGAAAAATGTTCTGTAGAAAATTCTATCTAGCAGTCTGACATCAAATTTGTGGTCCTGGTATTATTTAATCTTATAACTTGTAAGTTAGATAGCAAATTAAAACAGAATTTGCTTTATTGAAAGAACTAGCTGTTGACTGAAAACAAGCTTCTGTGAGATTCCTACCATTTTGGATACATTTTAGTTGTTATATAACTAGAACCGAATTGCTTTTTAATTATAGAAACTTGATCTCAAAAGTCAAAACTTGAATCATATGTTAGGCGAAATTATTATTTATTTTCTTACTCTGAAATTTTCACTCATAAATGAGTAAATGATTGGATTTACGAAGCAGTTACTCATAGCAAGCCAGTGGACTGAGAAATTAGTGGTGATAATTGAGTAGAATTTTGATGAAGTGCAGAATATGAGTAGTTCAGGCCAGATGATTCTCAATATTTGATAGGTTTTGATAGGGCCCCAACATATACAGTAGAACAATACCATCGCAGTCATCATTTTTATAGACTGTCAATAAAATCAAAATATAGATTCTATTCATTGACCAATCAATTAAGTTTTCTTGAAATCTATAATTTTAAGCTCCACTACAGATTGTGAGCTATATTGTCACAAGTCGTATCCATGTTTCCTTTAAAATTAAACTCAGATTATATTAAAGGTAGACCTAACCAGAATTCCAACTTATGAAGTGTTGCTGATGAGCGCAATCTGCAACACTGCATTTATAGTAGAATTCAGTTTCGGAATTTAAACATATTTCATTTTGCAATCCTTGGTTTATGAAAATTTTAACTAAGTAGTTGAAAAAGAATTTATCTTCAGCAAAAATATATTTATAAGTTTCTTACTTTTTTTCTACTCTGAATTTCAGTATTCTTCCGAATAGGTTCCTCACTATTAACCATAGTGTCGTCTAGCAATCTCCTCATAATTGAAAGATAGCTAATTGTCATTACAACCAATGGTACCATAAATGTCAATAAAAAATTGCTTGTAATTAACATATTCTCTTTGAACGGACTCATATTAACATAATTCTGACAATCATAATAAGTAGTATTATTCATAATAAACTCAACAGTTGTAGTATTCGGGACAAAGAACAAAGCAAATAGCGAACCGAGTAACCACGAAATATAAAGTAACAAATTTGAGTGACATTTCATCCAATCGTATTTCTGAGAAAATGGATCGATTGTTGCCATATATCTGTAAATAATTGTAAATTGGTTAATAAAAATGAATTCGAGTTAGAAGATTAAAATTTTCTTTTTCAATAGAATACAAATATTTCTCGATATTTTTCAACTGTTTTTAACCTAAAGCTATATGTGTAAGATTTATGATCGATGAAATAGGAAGTTGTTGACTATATTTGTTAAGAATCTCTGAGTAATATTCTCTAAGGAGTTTGCGAATACAACTTTCACAGCTTTGAATTGAAACTAATGTATTGCTATTGATTTTGTTGAACAAACAAATTATCTCAGAGAAGTATTAATATAATTGTTTGAGCAATATGTACAATAATTATGATGCATTTGAAGAGTTGTTTCATTTTTCTACAAAATCAATATATGTCTTATAATAGGATGGATTAACAAATGATGAGTCAATTCGAATATTTAATGAACGAATGATTAATGAATGAATGGTGAACGAAAATTCCGTTGGGATTTTCTCTTCTAATTTCGGAAGCTTTTGACGGCTTTGTTTTTCATCGTATGGAATAAAGACAAAATATTTTCTTTCAACATATAAAAGTTGTGCTACCGGTAGTTTGAACATTTATCACAATCAAAATCGCTAGAAACAAAATTTTGATTTAAGAATAAAAGATTAAAACTTATTCATAATAATTTATTGTATTTAAAAAATCAATTTCTTAGTTACGATAGACAAAATCCTTAATTCTTATGCTTCTATTAATTGTATGATTTTCAAAAATAGTATTAGAGTTAGAAAAATTTAGATTAGTCTCAACTCAATTCTATACATTTTACGGCTCAGATTATAATTTCTTGAGAATTTTTATCCTATATGAAAAACAAACAAGTTTGCAGTTAAAAACTGAACATTGTTTGATAGCAACCCGAAAAGATGTTTTGTGATTGTGATTTCATGTTCTCTAGCGTACTATAGTAGTACTGTAAGGTGTTGAGAAACATTACAATTTATTTATAGTAATCGAAAGCAAATTAAAAACTGCAGCCACTCTTTTGGCGCAAATTATAACTTTAGATATGTCAACAAATTTTTCTTATTTAGATTCATGAAAGTTATAAAATTATCTCCAAAAAATATTTATTTAATCTTTTTTTCGTTAATTAACATAATTTTAGATATAGGGCCGAAAGAGCTTTTAAAGTGCTGTTTATAGCGCCAAAACAGCTTTGGCCATTAGAAATCAAATTAACAACAAATCGATGCATATTACAGGCAGGTTGACATAGTGACAACTTTTCTTGATGCTGTCTAAGATAATTAAGTTTACTGGTGTAATTTTATCAGACTTTTGATATTACATTAATGGTATAGTCTATGGCATCACTATTTTTAGATCAAGCCAACAAAGTCGTCAAAATAGAAATGAAATCTCAACTCATTTCGTATGCAAAAGTTTGCTTCATTAATACTTTTGAAACCAAGGACTGAAATTGTCTGATGAAATATTTTTGTTAAGACCAATTTTGAAATGAATGAAAGCGTCAATCACTGAGTGTTCGAAAGTATTTAATTCAAAACATAAATAAAGCAAGTTTCCTACATTCTATAGCGTTACGCATACAGTTTTCATTGCATTTTAAACCAATTTTTTACACCCATATAAACAAATACATCTCTATTTACAAATACAATGAAGATTAGTTTTATTTTCTAAGGCTAAGTTAATTTTTGATTTACTTTTAGAAAGGATTAAATCTGAATCAGAAAATTATAAAGTTGTAAAATTTTACATTTTCAGGAATTATTTAGTCTAAATTCTAATGAAAATTGTACGTGTAACTGCTGTATATGCTATATAATGTAAGAGTAGGTATTAAAGTTTTGGAGTAAGTAATTTCAAACATTCATTGATTGACGCTTTCATTAATTCAAAATTGGTCTTATCAAAAATATTTCATCAGACAATTTCAGTTCTTGGTTTCAAAAGTATTAATGAAGCAAACTTTTGCATATGAAAAGGTTAGAGATTTTATTGCTATTTTGAAGACTTGTTATCTTAAGCTAAATATATGCAAATAGCGAACGCAATCCGCTTAAGCTTAATATTACTGTATTAATAGGATTAAAAAATCCTATTAGGGTATTTGATAAAGGTGTGGAATGACCTGGAAAATCTTAAATTAAAAATTTTTTAAGTATGTTATCAAGTACAGTCCTTTTAAAGTTGATTTTTTAACTTGTTTTCATTCTGTGGTTTATTAAAAATTAAAGTTATGAACAAAAATCAATTATATTTAATACTCTAGTCAAACAAAATCAAATGAAATTTGAAACGTTAACTTTGGAAGAGTTATACTTTAATAATACATTTGAAAAGTTTTTAAAATTTAATATTTTCCAGATGATTTCACATCTTCATCAAATACGCTTAATAGTATTAGATCCTAGAGTCTGTACATCTAACACTCCGAAAAAGTTTATTGATTTTATTAGAATTTTATTAAATTTTGTAAGTACAAAATTCGAAGTGGTTTTTATTGAGTTTACTGTAGATAAAAATACTACAGGGACTAACCTTCCCTATTTTGTCTAATATTTGATTGATTTATTTTATGAAATTTATAAATACATAAATATGCAGCGAAACTACAAGTATTTTGTAGTACAAAAAGTCAAAGATAATCAATTTATACTTTCTATCTTCTTCTTATATTTTTAATGAACTTTATACAATTATTTCAAGATAAAATCTACTACAGTCAAACCTCTTTAATTCGACATGTCGGAATAAAGAGGTATAATTTTAAGTGCGTTGATAATAAAATTTAATTATTATTATTTAGAAACTTAGAAATAACTAAAAGGACTGTCAATTAAAAAATTCATTCAAAGTGACTTGTCAGGCATTACATTTTTTCTTAACAACAGTGGCTTCTAACGTATTTTTTATGCTCTCAACGTTTTGAATCAGCTCAGGATGCTTTTGTTGAGTAAATATCTATAATATATTAATCATCAGAAATGATTTATTTGAACTAAAGAAACACATCTCGAGTTTATTAAATAGGCACCTCAGTGTCGAATTGTAAAGGTTCTAATGAACAGGAGATAACTATTGAAGGAAAAAACTATTGTCGGATTACGGAGTATGGAGGTGTCAAATTGAAGAGGTTTTTATAATACAAACTTCTACGTAAGATATTTTTGGAAATAAGATAAAGTCGAATTTGAGAGGTTGTCGTGTTATAGAGGTGTCGGTATAAGGAGGGTTGACCGTATTTATCTGCTAATATTTTACCAAATTATAATAAATTAAATATTAGAGTAAATGATTCTAATATATAATTAAATATGAAATAATAAAATTAAAAATTTTCTCAAGAAAGAGTATCAATACTTAAATGTAAGTTTTAAAAATATTAATGAAGATAGTAATTTTTAAGGGTATTTTTAGCATCATCTGATAAAATTGTTGTATCTTCACTTTTTCTTCATTTACTAGTTCACTTAAACTGGTTTATTCCTATAATTTAATATACGAAATACTTGGAGATAAACCATTTTTTAACATAATATGCTATTGTTCAGTAACTTTTTAAAAATATATAAGATGATACCTAACACCTTGTATATTTCTCACTAAGTGACTGAAAATAAATTTTGCCTTAAGCAATATTTTACTCAATGATAGAATGAAGAAATTATTGGTAAAAATTTGTTAGAAAGCATAAAAAACTTCAGCTTTTAAACTGAATGTAAGATAAAAAGCGAGTTCATAACTAAAATATATCGATTTTTATGATATCAACAAATGTCATAAAATAATGTGTAATATGATTAGATCAGGGCTACTTCATCTTTAGAGATGGCAAAAAATCAATTATAAAATTAGTCGAAAAATTTAGTGCAAATTTAAAATTAAGTTCAAATGATTTATTTTATAAATAAATCAGCGATACTCACCTTTCGATTCCAATGACAGTCAGCGTAAACGAAGTCACAAAAACGGATAACATTTGGATGAATTGTGCGACTGGACATAACCAGAGGGCAAATATCCAGTGGCCGAGCATCATATCTGTATATGTAAGCGGGACACACAATACGCTCATAATCGCATCAGAAATAGACATATTTATTAAAAATTTTCCCAAATTATTGGTCGATGTTCTCTCAAATATCTCGACCATGATTACAATTAAATTTCCCAAAAGTGCCATCAATGAACTAATTGAATAGATGGCAATCAAAAATATTTTAAACCCGAGACTAACGGGTTCTAAAGGAGGTGCAAAACACAGGTCATTGTTATCTTTAACAAAACTTATATTGTTTTCACTAATTAGCGAAGAATTAGTTACAATACTTTCTATCATTTGATCAATATTTAGTTTTACTTGAAGTTTATGAGAAGTAAGCTTTGATTTTAATAGGAAATCCTATTAACAAAAATTCTTATTAATGGTCGAGAATTTACTGTAGAATCAGTACTAAGCTTTTTAGAATCAAAACTTATGACTGAAGATATCAATTTTTAGAGGAATGAGATTCTATATCGACTATTGAGAAAGCTTTTATATTTAATTGAATCTACGACCTCTTCAGATCAAAGTCAGAACTCATCATTTTCGACTCATCCACCAAATGTGAACATTTTTAAAATACTGATATAAAAAAATTTTCTGCTTAAATATGACTTTCACTCAGTGTGATGGATGAGTGTTACAACTATTTTGCAGATAAATTTGTGCTAAAAGTTCTGATTACGAACAGAAAATGTATCTGCGCGTTAGTATCAGAATTTTTCTGCTTAACTCTCATATAGTTCCTAACACGAAGTTGAAAATTCGTGACGGACAAATATTTCACACTCTTTATTTGAGTTTCATTTCTAACAAAAATTGAAAAGATCTTAATTTTGAAATTTTATTCTAAAAATTTTTAGAATTATTTGAATATCAAGTTTTTGATAATGAATAGCTTTCTTAAGATCGAATTCTGGATATGTTACCAGTATTTATTATTTTGTGTTAATATTTTGTGTTGAGATTTTATTTTGAATTCGCATTCTTTTTTATATGAGCACTACTTTTCTCCCGATATGTGCCAAAATAGCTCATATTTTGATACGTTGAATCATTTATTTTTCAAGAACGTTGAACTGAAATAAGAAATTTCCATTTATTTAGTTATCTGAATTTATGTTTTTCATAAAACGGCGAGTGAGCAGTATCCGATTGACTGCACTCAAATTTTTGATACTTATCGATCTCACATAAATAGTCCCTAACTGTAATTAATCGTCACTTAAATCATAATTTTGTGAATGGAGTACTCAAATGCAATAAGATATTGTTTTGAGAATGTTTATAGAGATATATAGTCTTATGTGTGTTAAGAGATATATAGTAATATGTGTTAAAAATATGTGTGGAGCGTAGTTAGTCTCCTATGCGTCCTTACAAAACCATATGGATATATGACTTAAAGCTTGAGGTTAAGTTTAAGTGTAGGGAGTAGTTAGCCTCTTGTGAGTTAGTTAAACTTTAGGACTTGAACAAGAAGAAAGAGGAAGAGAGATAAAGTTTTGTGGCTACTGTGCACTGTGCAGTGATATAACGGTTTTATGCAGTAGAGATGAAGATAGGGAGTATCATTGTATCAGCAATTAGTTTTAATGTTACTATTGGTGTACTAGTCTGTTTGTGTATTAGTTTATTAGTATATTAGTGTATTTTATACCTTTGATATAATTTGATTCATGTATTGCTTATACTTTATTTTTGTTTTCTTTATTAAAATAAGTCTTAAATATACAAGGTCCTACACATATTACGCAAAACTTTAAAAGTTTATTGCGAAAGAATTGCGAAGCCTTTTAGGAACGCTTTCAGCATTTAGTGGTTAATGAAGGAAAACATTTTGAAAACCTAATTCATTAAATTTTATACTTTTCTGAATAAAATGCAATTTATTTGAATTCGATATCATTTGTAATTTTTTTGTAATAAACTTTTAAAATTTTGCGTAATATATGTAGGACCCTGTATGTTATGGTATTTAATATTGTCTTTACGCAATAACATTGTATGCTTACGTCGCTAGTCCTCGGACCAGCGTAACAATATTGTTTTAGAATTTATTAAAACACATTTCTGGCAGTTTCATAACTGATAAACAGTTATAAAGTTTATAAGAAAATAGATTTCCTAAATAATGTTTTAGAATTCTCATCAGTAGCCGAGAAATTTCTTTTGAATATGTACTAAGTTAAAAACTGAATTAAGACTTATGATTGAAGATATTATAGATTTCTAGAGAAATAAGATACTATTTAGGCTGATCTGAATCTACATCTAGCCTTAATCAAAGTCAGGGCTCATTCACTCAATATTAGCATTTTTTAAATCCTGATATAAAAAAGTTTTCTGTGGAAATAAGACTTATAGTCAGTGTGACGGATGAGTGTTATAACCATTTTGCATATAAGATGTTTGAACTAAAAGAATGCTCTGATTGCTATCAGAGAAATGTATCTGCGTATCAACATTTTTCTATTTAGCTCTCATACTGTTTGTGACAATATTGAAAATTCTTGACAAAAAGATCCTTCACACTCTTCATTTGAATTTTCATTTAATTACAAAATCTTTAAGAATTTTTTGAATTTAAAGTTTTGATAATGAATAGCTTTCTTTAAAATCGGATTGCGGATTTGTTCTCAGCATTTATTATCTTATGTAAATATTTAGTATTGAAATTTCCCTTCGAATTCGTTTTCTTTTATGAAGGCATGAAATTAAGTTTGATATGTGCAAAGAAATAACTCATATTTTGATACTTTGAATTATTTATTTTTCAATAAAAACTTTTAAGCTGAAATAAGAGATTTAGAAATAATTCGATTTATTCTGTTACCTAACTTTGTGTTAACAGTAAATAGGCGAGTGAGCTGGATCTGATTGATCACACTTAAATTTTTGTATAAATCTCACAAAAATAGATAGATTCCAATATTTAATTAATCATTACTTAATTCATAATTTGGTGGATAGAGTCTTCGAAATTGAAATAAGATGTTTTAGATTTTATTAAAACACATCTCTTGCAATGTTTCATAAGTGGCAAACGCTGTTCTACGTAAATAAAGTACTATAAATATAGGGCATGATAACAGTTAATTAACTCTTTATTATGAAAATTCATAAATATTAATTTTGAAAGAAAATATATTAGTTTGAACTGGAAGTTTTGAACCTCCAGCTATATGATGGAGAATTTTTAAACCGCATATATAAACAAAAACTATAATTATCTTAAAGATAATTAAAGTTAAGTAAAAAAGTTATCAATTTAAAAGGTTGTATCCAGCGGTTTCTTATAGAATTCAATGGAGAAAATATCAGAGCAATGATTTTGCTCGAATGGAAAATAGGTTCAACTTTTTTAATTAAACTCAATCAAAATTAAAATCCTGCGGGGGAATATCTTTTAGATAATTATAGTTTTTATTATGTATGCAGTTTAGAAAAATCTTCATCATATGGATAGAGGCTCAAAATTTCCAGTTCAAACTAATAACACAGAATATCATAGACTGAAGTTTATATCGAAGTTTTCGTAGTAATCACTCCTTGTTTTTCGAAACTAACAATTTTTGTGTATATTATGGAAAAGGATATTTTGCAAGATTAAAGCATGGAATGCGACATATTGTGTAATCTATTGAATTTCACAGTTGTAAATCAACAAATATATTACTGAGAAGATTCGAGTGTTTGATGATATTCTTTTGGTTAATTCATTTAAAATATTACTTAATAAAAACTTGTTATCAGAACATAATTAACAAACTGACAATTCAATTAGTTCTTCCTGTCTTTAGTAATTTCAAACAGAATCGTACACTTTGATGAAAAATTTGCGTAGTTACTGCTATGCAGGGACATCACTCTTTCAAAAGAGACATTTGTCTATTGAATGCGATAAACAGTATCCACTCGAAATAGACAAGTAGAATAAAAATTGAAAAAATAAAAAGCAAATTTATAAGTTATAAAGAAGTTTTAAACACTGTTTCAAAATCACGATCCGATTCAACAACGATATTACTAGAAATGAACTTTATTCAAAGTACTCTGATTCGAGGTTTTGTCAAAATATTGAAATTCGCAAGTATTTTGTTAGTTTATGCAATATTTTCATATCTAGAGATTTATGCTTTAAATATTTTTGCAGTAGTGTAGCTTTAATGATCTACTTTTGAAATTTTGCCGATGTTTGACTTTGAAGGCTTCTGAATTTTGAAATTGTTCTTTTGCAACTAATGATTGCCGGACTGCCACAAAATAATCTCAAACAGATTTCAGAATCATAGAGATAAAAGTTTTTGTCAAATTTAGTGTTCGCTAATTCATTAATGAGACGTGCTTTGAAAATTCTCCTTAGATCACTTGTAAAAGGCGTTTTTAGCCTTAGCAACTCTATTGAACTGAAATATCAATTCATACTACAAGGTAACTTGAATATTGGGTATCATGAAATTTAAAAACGTATTCCTTCAATATTTACGACCAAATTCATCATAATCATCGATTTTATATTTAGTCGTTAATGTAGAACAAGTTTTAGGCCTAGATAAATTCAAAAATATAAAAAATTGTTAACCCTTCAAAATTGACCGGACTGTGACCCGTAGACCCGTCGACTGGTTCTGCTACTGATTAGCACAATAGATCTAAGTTTCTTTGTTTTAAATACGCAAGTCCTCAAGTATGTATGATATGATATTCTTCCTTCTTTTCTCTTTGATTCTTAGGCTTTCAGCCAACATTTACGATCAAGTATACAATCGATGATTATGACGGTGAGAAGTGAATAATCTATTTTTATACTTGGTGTAGCAATTATCATATCAGTTTTCCTGTTCCTGATAAATACGATGACTTCTGTTTACTATGAAGTCAAAAAGTCGTATAATCTTTTGAATTTTTGCATAAGTGAAATAAGATCTCTATCTAAGTATATTAGAATCAAGGTATGATTTGAGTATCTTTTACAACTTTTATACTTAATAAATATTTTTCATATGAAGCAGATACCATCAGGTCAGTCAATAAATTCTCGGTCTAACACCTTTCCAGATATATTTGAATGCTGGTTTTTATACAACTAATAGTGGTATGCTTCAAAAGATTGCATATCAAAAATTAACTGGTTTCGCTGAAAGATAAAAAAATTAAAGAACTTTTTCATATCAAAAAACACTTGAGAATTCTTAGAAAATTTTTTTCTCTCTCTTTTTTCTATTGAGCCTATGTATTGATACCTTTTCTTTAACAGTTTATTTTATTACTACCGTGAGAAATCAACTAATTTTCATTATGATATCTCATGAGATATGGCTCTATTATCACTATCAAAATCAGCATTCAAAAATATCAGGAAAAGTGTTAGGCCGAGAACTTTTTGACTAACCGATAGTATTTTTGAAAGACATTGAATTTCATGTATCGAATTCGTTCATCATAGATTTTACTCGTCGTTATGAAGTAAGAAATTTATATTGAAATACCAAAAATATTTTGATGATAATAGAAGTGATTTGAATAATATTCTTAAAAACTGTTGAACTGTCGGAATAAAAGAATTCATTTTGAGATTCATAAACAGAAAGTTCAACATAAATAGTTCAGAAACTGCTTTTTGGTTTTATAATAGATTTAAAGATTTGAGCAGATTGTGGTAGTTCAAATATGGGATAGAATCTTGTTTTCGGCAGTTACCTTAAGTTCGATAACATTTCTCGAGTCATTTGGCTTTTATAATATATTTGATATATGTGTATAAACTAGCTTTCATTGGTTGAATGCATTTATAGTCGTAATACGAACTCAGTAATACCTAGCATTTAATTGAGTTTGAAAAATATTAGTCAATCTATTATAAGCTGCATGAGTACGACTGATAAACAATTTTTTTAACATTAAAAATGACTAATTTTATGAATCATCTTCATGAATAATTACAAGTCTCCTAATTATTTAGATAAAATTCATATCTTTATTTTATCTTGTATACATCGCAAAGAGAACGAAAAGGTGTTGAATAAACATTAAGGGAACAAGAATTACAATTAAGTTTTGTGATAATAAATTCAAAAATATGATAGACAATCGATTGATAGAAGAAATCAATAGAACTCACATTCGATACTAGATCCTTGATTAAGCTAAAATATAATATTAGATTACAGATAATAACATGTGAACTGTATTGAAGTGACGTATTAACTGCACTGCATTTAAAAACATTCAAGTTTTAATAGTGGAATATTTCTTAATTTTTTTACTGCAAATGAAAAGATTAAAGCGGTGAATATGTATTATGGTATTAAGTCTTCTTTTATTTTGATGAAACATTTTTTGAGACTTCGATTAATTTTAAAAGTAGAATAATTGTAAACGCTATTATCTGTAATGTTGAGAATTATTGAAAGGGAAAGGAATTAATTAGTTTACAATACTATAAAAATGGATACTGACCTCATATCCACGAAAATAGTTAATAATAAATAGTTTCCAACAATAAAATCCGACTCTTTTCTGACCACATCTCTCAATAAATGACATTAACTATAATTAAATTAAATTCAATAAAAATATAATTTCAGTTACATAAAATTAGATTCAAACCTTCACTTGTTTAGATCTATTCAAACACCTGTCACTGAATGATAGGATACAAGAATTCAATAACTTGTACGATTGATTAGCTTCACAATAAACTAAAGACGCTGTTTTTGTGATCAATATTAGGATCCAAATAAATATAAGACTAACATAAAAAATAACAAATCTCGACAGAAAATCTGTCTTCCCGAAAAAGACTGATAAATAAGTGTACTGATAATTGATGAGAGTGATATCCAAATACAGAATAAAAATTTGGACCAATAGTTATTGTTATGGTCATCGATTTCTTGATGTATTGACATTAATGACTGAATTAAACTCATCAGATCCAGACGTGACTTTGTTGGAGCTTTGAGTGAATTTCTTATTCTTTCATTGATTCTGAATATTTTGCATTTGAGATAATAGCATATTATGTAGAAATAAACTATTTGTAATATGATAATTATGTATATATGATAACATGTGATGCCCAATAAAATACTATAAGGAATACCAAATATTAGAAGTTGTTTAATCGATTCGTTTCGGATGAATGCGAAGAACGACATAATAAATGAAGCCCAGAATGCTAGATTAGGTACAAATTTCCAGATGTAGAATAGAATTTTCGTAATTTTAATCAAATTATATATATCTTCTCTGTTTGTTAGACCAACACTTTTAGGTGAAACTAATCCCGAAAGCATTTGAGTTAGTTTGAGATAAGATGGCTTTATGTTATTCTTATAGCTATAATAATGGAGGATTTGGGACATAATTATTATTGATACCATAAAAATACCCACGATGTCGATATGTACTCTGGCATTGATAAAGTATTGAAATTCTCCAGTATATATATAAAAATCAAGATTTTCTGGTGAAGAAAATAACGAAATAATACAACGAATTAATTGCTGCAATTGAATGAAAAATATAAAATTTGGATTTTGAAACCATTTTCTTTTAACAAACTCATTTGGAAACAGAGACAAACCGATACTATATAAATGAGAATCAACTGAATTGAGTACTAATTCTGGTGATAAAACTTTGTTAGGATCGAAATCATAGCTTTCAGACTCCATTTAAAATCTAGATATGTATTTTAATATTTACTTTAGAACGAACTAATTTTATTTTATACGGATAACAAGTCTATGTCGCCTTTAATATTTATTGATAACTTTACTTTGGATATATAGAGGATGAGTACTGAGAAGTATTTGAAAAATGTTATTTTAGTTCATGTTGAAGACACTTTTATCACATGAAATACTAACGATTCTATAGCATTTTTAGGAATCATTAAGACGTCTAAATTATTATCATCAAGTCATAAATTTTATCATCACAAGAATATAGTTTTTGCTTGAGACGATCTTGAGTCATGAATTTGAAGTAAATCAATAAAATTTAATTTCAAATTTATTTTCTAATGTATTATATATCTAACATAAATACAGTGCAAGAGTACTTTTAAAAGTATAAATAATATAAATTTAATAGCTTGAATTCAGCACAATAACTAAACAATAAGCAAAGGAGTGTAACAAACATTTCAATAAAATCAAAATCCCAATTGCTTTTTAATAAAATATTAATATTTATCTTATGTTTGAGTTAATTTAATTAAATTCCATTTTAAAATTCCATCAATATAATGTATATCCTTTTTAAACCTTTTAAATTTAATGTTATTGAAATTAAATTTTGAATTCAAAACTTTAGATATTGTGTGCTGCATAACTCAACTTATTTAGTTCAAGTTTTAAACTAATGATCAAAGACCAGTATAACGTTTAAGTATTTTCTCATTATTTGCTCAATAGTTTATGAACGTTAATAAATTATTTAATAAATTAATGTGAAAGTAAATAATATAATAAATTTAATATTTTCAATTTTGTTTCGATGTTTCAGAAAACAGAGCGCGAGCACCACATTATTGACAAAATTATTGACAAATATCACATTAAATAAAAATAATTCTCTTTCATTTGAGCTTAAGCGCATTTCGATCAATATTAATAATTTATGACTTAATGATGTTTTATATAATTTCATTTACCGAATAATAGTTCAAAAGTTCATTTGAGGAATTCATTAATTGTTTTTTTAGGTATAAAAATAAGTCTATGACTTCTATTATTTCAAATGACGTCTGCAAATAATTATTACTTAATTAAGAAAGCTTCAAAATGGCTTAGAAATTTTCTAATGATTCAAATATATTTTTCTTTCAAGAAGCACATAAATATTAAACTTGAAAAATTCAATATAGATATAATTGGGAATTGATCTATTTAGGCATCATATTTATTGCACAAATACAGAACATCAGAATTAATAATACATGTATCGTGTTTAAACTTTTCTACAGACAGGATATCGAGAATAAAGCAATAATTTTGAAATTTTTATAAGTGACAATTTTTCATGATACGCTTTTAATATTTGAAAAGTTCTTTCGAAATCGATTTTATGATCAACAAAAATTTAATTTTAAGTTTATTTATAGAGCATATTTCATTACATAAAATAGAGTATGAATACTCACAGAAAAAAATTTTATAAGGAAGTTTTTACGGACTAAAAAGAATTTAAATAATGAAATGACCCTTAGAGAGCGTTATACTGATAAAATGAAATAAAATTCCTTTTTATTGGAAGTAAAAAATTATAATACTTTTTAAAACATATTTAAACTTAATCTATGAATGAACTAGAGAAAAATGCTTTATAGATTAATGTTTTTGCGAAATTCAAAGTATTTTCTTGTTCGAAATTTTCTTAAAACGCTTTCAATTAAATATTAGATTTAAGTAATTATTGGATTAATCAATCGTTCGATACTCAAATATCTTTATAAGATCTTAAATATTAATTAAGTCATATGTCGATTGAATTCAGAGGAGACATAAATTTGAAGATATCGAATATTATGCGTTCTCTAGTACTTCTTGCGCGGTCTTCAGCTCATGAGAAAATCAAATAGTATTTAAATCCTATCTGTAGATTGGTTTTACATTTTATTAAATTATAATTTTTAGCACACTTAAGGTATTTTAAGTATGACTTAAATAAATTAGTTTTTTATTATTTTAATAGATTTATCATAAATTGATCTGTTTGGAAATTTCAAGACAAATATATCGTCACTACCGTTTGTAAAAGCCTTCTATATGATTAAATAGATTTAATTCTTAAACACTTAAAGTGCACTAAGTGGTTCACTCCTTTCATATTGTACAATTATCTTTCATTGTTTTTACATATAAAAATATTGTAATTTCAAACTGCACGAATATAGATTTTTAACAATTATTTTAAAACAAAGAAATAAATTTACTTCAAAGTGATATTTCAATGGAGTTGGAATGCATTGCAAAATAAATATAATATTTTAATGGTTGAATCTGTTGTCTTTAATATAGTTATTTTCTTAATTAATCAGCTCTTAATAATCATTTAACTGATGTTCCAAACAGTTTTTTAAACTAAAATAAATCTAATTTTAAACTCATGTTTGTCTTCCCCTTAAACTGATCTTCTATTTAAAATACAGGAAAATAGTTCTGTTTGTGCAGTAAATTTTTTTGGTAACTTTTCTCCACTTTAGAAAAATTTTTTTGTGTGTGTACTTTAGTCCGAATTTTATATACGTCGATTAATATAATAACGGTAGGTGCCAATCTCTCAGGAGATTCATGCGCCCTAACACAAAAGCACTGCTTAAACAGTCAAATTGAGTTTTATTTACTAATAGACAGCAACTCTCTTAATGTGAGATACACAATCAAGAATTAAGTACAGTATATCGCATATAATGCAAATTCAGTCGCAGAAAAATATTGAGAGACACTTAGCGTTTGGTATGAACACTTTTTAGAATAAAATTTTTACACCAATTATTTATTTTTAAATATATTGAATGAAAACATATTTTGAAGACAAATTAAATATCACGCAGTGAATTAATGCAATACATAAAATAAAATATAAATTAAATCATTAAACAACAACACTTATGATGAATAAAAAATTTACTTAGTTTATATAATGAATTAAACTCGAAATGAGCTACAAATGTTGTGTTAATGAATTTCAGAATAGAAGAAATTCTAATTCTGAGCTCACATTTCATTAATTTCCTATCAAATCAAAATTTCTGCATATACACATTAAGAGTGAGTCGTCGCCAAAGGACAAGATGGTCGCTGGGCGACGCTTATGGTTAACTCTAAAATTTCAGACTCGCAGGTCCGGAGCTCTCGTGACAGCAATGTTTTAACTCAGGACTAAGAATCGAGAACTTAAGTTGGTCAGCGATCTACGCTTTCGCAGACCTGTTCTTAGTCTTCGCGCAAGGAGCCAGGAAGTGTTGTGTGGCCTTTATTTTTAAGGAGGGAGACTTGTTGGGAGGACTCGACAAGAAGCACTGCCACAACTAAGTTTAAAAAGGGACCAGAAGTTAAAGAAAGAAATTAAAACAATTATACACAGCACTTTTGTGAAAAGGCAATATTAACTGAATTTTTATTGAAATTTGAGGATTTTTTACAAGTATTGGATAAGGAGCCAACCTTAGTTCAATAAGAAACTGGTGTCACAAGCACAAATCCAATGAGGGCTTAGACGGACTAGATGTGAACTCACTGGACTTGTGGTCAGGATACCAGTTTGGAAATAGAAAATTAAAGGTCAATGTTAGGATTAGAGTTTTTGATTTCACTTTTCATTAGAAATAGTTGTTTACATGTAAAATATTGGTTCGAAATACGTTTTTCTTTGTTTAATTTTGTTTAATTTGTTTATAGTTTAATTTAGTTTTAATTTTAATTGTTGGCTCTCAATAGAACAACAATCTAAATCAAGAGCAAATTGCAAAACTGATCAATTTTCACTATAGCTGCAAAAAGTGGGTTGAATTTTGCAGAAATACATAAATTTCAGACTTGTACTCAAATGAAAATTGCCAGCTTTTGTGTGACAGAATTATTTGTTTCAAACATTTCGATCAGAATAATACAATAATCCAATAAAGAAAATCAAAGTCATGGCTAATGCTATTCCTACTATTAGAAAGGATTCGATTCCGATTACAACTATTAGTATATATTATTCTCAAATTCACTTCCATTAGAATCGAATGATATCGAAATACAATCTAATAACGAAAACTCATTCGAAGGTAGTGTTGAGTAAAACAAATAATTTATTCCGAATTTTATTTAATGTTTTATTCTATTTAAAATATTTGTAAAATTCATCTTAATCAAAATAAGTTTTAATAGTTTTCTTCAATAATCAATTCATTTCATTGAGATGAACATAAATGACTTTTCAAACAAGATTAAAACCATTTTCTATAAAATATAAAATTTATTCGTTTCTACAGAATTGATGAAAACCATTGATATTTTGAAAGGAGACGTTTCTATTTCTAAGCTCAAATAATAATCGCGAATTCAAGCATTGTAACAAAAATTTATCAAAGTAAATAAATAAGATATTCGAGGTTAAAGTAAAAATTTTTGGTGAAGTTCAATGCAAAACAAACCCAAAATGTTTATATTTAAATTTCTATAGCGTAAAACCAAATAATAAACGAACGTCTTCAGAATAAAAATTTGATGCGATAATCGATTCAATGGACAAAGTGAAAGTGTAGATCTAATTTTTATAGACTTCGTTGGATTTCAATTGATGAAAATTCTTCTCATAAGAGAGAATATTGTTAGAGTATAAAGATAAAAAAATTTGCTGTTATCTACATCATAGAAGCCTAATTGCTTGCCGTTTTCTCAGAAAAATTTTCAAATTTCCGAATAAACTGATCCTTTTTAGACGTTTAGATAATAATATTGCAAAACCAGGTTTTCCTGAGTGTCTAGAATTCGCTCGGAATAAACTAGTTATCGATCTGATAGATTTTGATAAACATATAATGGTTTGTAGGAATAAAACTTCCTTTGAGAAAATTTTGTGTTATTCTCCTAAAGATGACTTAATTGAGGGTTATATAGATCATGGTGAATTGGGTGGACGAAAATTGTATACAAACGCCACTTTTGTTTAACGCGTTCAAACATGAATTGTAGACTGACTTTAATGCATAACAATTGTCACAAAAAAATTGAAAATAAATTTTTTTTAAACGTCAATTTGAAGGTCAAATGTTAGGCATTGTTTTGACAACAAATTATGTTTTTAATTATTATTAACGAAAATATGTCTTCAAAACAAGAGGTCACTCGTGAACGAGTGGTGACATTCTATCAAAAAAATAAAGAGAAAGGAAAGATTTTTACTGTAAATCATTTTATGGAAGAATGACTGTCCAGAAGTGGTGTTTTCCGAATACTTCAGAATTTTGAGAATCGATTGACAACAGAAAGAGCTCCGGGAAGTGGATCTATGTTACGGGTAATGACACAACAAAAGATACGACAACTCTATAAGGACGTCAACCATTCGGACAGATTTAACTACTCTTCGGCCGGACGTAAGTACGGGTGCAGTGATGTGACCATCAAAAGGTGGTTAAACAAACGTCAAATCAAAATATTTGAGGAAAAAGTCTCCGAAATATACCGAAAATCAGAAAATTATGGCCAAAAGACTGTGCGTGGCTCTACCGCTACTATCGTCGATATGATTTTGTCATCGATGATAAGTACTTTACGTTAACTCATTCACTAAATGATAGCTATTTTTCTTCGCCAACAAAGTCCAAAACACCTGAAAACGTTAGCCCTAAACCAAAAGCAAAGTTTGAACCAAAATTAATGCTATGGATAGCGATATCTAAGTATGGGATCTCCAAACCCTACTTCAAGCCGAGCGGACTCGCGATCAACCAAAATGTGTATTTGAATAAGTGTGTGAAGGAGCGTTTGATACCATTTATTAGAGACAAACATTCAGACAATAAATACATGTTTTGGCCCGGCAAGGCCTCTTCACATTATGCGGAAAAAGTGGTCAAACATTTGAAAGAACAGAACATCAGGTTTGTGAGCAAATACCGGAACCCGTCTAATGTCCCTCAATGTCGTCCAATTGACGATTTTTCGGATATTTGTGTCAAAAAGTGTACGATAAGGGCTGGTCTGCCAAAACTATTCCTCAACTCAATAGAAGAATTATTTATTGTCTTGAAAATATTGATCTGAATGTTGTCAAAGCCTCTGTTCAGAGTGTTCCGAAAGGACTTCGGAAATGTGGCCAATTTGGGCCACTGGCTGCGATTCATTGATTATATTTTATAAGTCATATAATGTATTTAATTCATATTAATTTTCATTAGAAAGTATTATTCCATTTTGAAAATATTCAAAATTAATTGTAGTCTACAATTCATGTTTGAACGCGTTATTTCATTAAAAGCTTGAAAGGGTCGATAAAAATATCAATTTATTTCAGTACAGATTATAATTCAACACCCGGTGAAATAATTCATTCATAATTATTTGAATCTATTTTACCTAAAATGTTCAAAATTGGCTTTAATATAAGATTGTTTGTGTATAATATGGGCACCTCTAATCAGAAGTTATTCAATAACTCGATTCAAGTGGATTCAGAGATAGTATTTGCTCTTTAAAGAAAAGTTCAAGATATTTTTTTACGATATTTGTCATTTAGCTAAGTCAGTTAGAAATAATCTAGAGAAATACAATATTGAATTTGATAATAGCAAAACAGCTAAGTTGAAAGATGTTTTAACATTCGATAATCTCGATTGGACGAATACTCAAAGATTTTGCAAGAAATTGACTAATCAACATTTATTTCTTGATAATTTTTCTAAAGAATCTGTAAAACTGGTAACACTATTGTAAAGTAAATTTGTATCTTCTGGAATATGCTTTTGCGTCTCTCAGAATTTAACATCACAAGATTCAGTGTTTACTGCTGAATTCATAGAAATATTCTATCATACTATCATAGTAACAGCAGTTCAATTAATGAGATTAATAGTTAATAAAAGTACAAAATATTGATAATATTTCAGACATGAAGACTGTGATGAAATAAAATCGACAGCGAGCAATTTTATATATGTAATGTTATTGTACTTAGCTTTGAAAATTAAAACTTTATTTGAAGTTTGCTATTTGTCTACTTGAATTGAACTGAAGATACATTTGATTAAATTTTGTATATAAAGTGTAAAATATGCGAAAAAACAGGCTATTAATCAGAAAGAGTTAGACTCCTGGCGAATTCAAAAGTTTAATCTCTCGCTATTTTAATCCTTATAGTCAATACTTGAAATCTTTTCACAAGCTAACTCTAAATATACAATCCTTTGCATAACTATAAAACCACTCGATTTTTTGAATAACTTTTGAACAAAGTTAGATAATTCAATGGAATTTCGATAGACTCTGTTAAATTAAATCTTGTATATATCTTGTAATTTCCGTAAGGATCGGATGAATAGCACGTGTGATATCCTGTGAAATTTTTGCTCTAAGTTGCGTTATGCAGGCACCAATTCGTGCAACTCAAAAATTGATAAGTTTTCTGTTATAATTCGATATTTTATGTATTGCTATAAAGTTTTATTAAATTATTTAATTTCGTTCAAAAGTTATTCTGAAAAATGAGTGGTTTTATAGTTATGAAAATGACTATAAGTTTAATAAGAAAACATGTGGAAACCCATTAACTGACCAAACAACAATTGACAAAATAATGTTAATTGAACTGTCTTTAATAGATAAAAAATGATCTCACTCTATTCCTTTGCACATATACAAATAGTTATTAATTAAAGTTCATTTAAAATTATTTTTACTCAGCTTTAAACTTACCCTTTAGTCGAGACAGTCATCCGTACTTTGCAAACTCAGGGCTACTTTTCAACCCATTGGTTGAAAAGTAGGAGTACATTTTGACATTAGAATCATTTTTCTCATTCTTGATATAAAAACGAATGGTTTTCTATCATTTGCTCTCTCTCTCTCTCTCTCTCTCTCTCTCTCTCTCTCGCTCGCTCGCTCTTAACAGTTGTAACTCAATTCAATTTTAAAAGTTTTTAAAATTAATTTCTGAAAAGACGAGACAAGTATATAGTTGTGTAATTGGGAAAAGTGATTTTTATTTTGGCTATTGAAGACAAGGAAATTGTTCTTGCGTTCAATTACAACTCACAGGATTAATGAGTAGATATATGAAGGAATCATTATGAGTATAAGGGATAACTAGTACGAGTCTAGAGGATAACTGAAAGGGTTAATGTTAAAAAAATTATTCGCTGTGTAGTAAACCCTTATATATTTTGCCACTTTACAGTACTAATAAAATGCATTTTATTTTTATAAAATCACATTTAACATTTAAAACTAGCTGCGATTATGACTTCTCAGGGTGATTCTATTCTGATCATTTATCTATTTAAATATTTGATAAACATGTGATCTATTGATGAGATAAATAATTTTCTATAAAACTAAACCACAAATTGTATAAAATATTTTTCAATGTGAGGGCTTTAAATTATTCCATTAGTTTTAATAATGGAGTTATTGTGAACTAAGGACCATAAACGGAACAGAAATCACTTATATATCCGCAATTCTTATTTCTAAACAAAACTAATAGAAAACTATTATCCTAGTAAAATATTTTTATTTAATTTAATTTCTATTTATGAATCCTGTACAATTAATATTTTTTCAATTCTTGTACACTGAGTGTAATTCTATACAAATCAGGAAGATCCTGTATAGGTGGTAAGTCTACCTGAACGTCTATAAAATGTTAGCCACTCATTAAGAGAACCTTTTTAATAAAACATTTTTATTCATTTAAAACTATATATTTGTTTATTACTACTGTAGTGAACTGAACGTAATGGTAAGATTCACTCATATATTACTGTGCTCTCATAACATATCTTTACTTTTTGACTAAGAAAAGATTTCGAGAACTTTCTTGTCATTGATTCATTCTTTTTCTTGCTTTTTTACTATATTATTACTATATAAGACGTATGATGTTTCACTTTGAAAGATATACTTTTCTGTTCGACAGTGTATCGAAGTAACTTTTGTTAACAAAATGTTATATATTTGAAGACATGCCTTCATTGAATTAGTCTAAAGCACATCGCAACAACTCTTTTCTAAAGAGTTTTATAACACTACATAGCACATCAATGATAAAAAGAATTTTAGTCAATGAAAGATATGAATTACATTTTACTTTTAATTTATATCTACCGGGTGAATCCGGGCTAATGAATCTAAAGGGGTTCCTGACCCCCCACTCCTAAGTGTGATATATCATTGTATTCAGTTCGTCAAGCTGAACATTTTGATACCACTCTTGACTACATCCAGCCCGAACCTGACCACTTATGGATAACACCCGACGGGAGTAGCTGACCCCGCCAAATCATATATCATTGGACTCAGCACATCGAACTGAGCATTTCGATGCCTCACTTGATTAATTATCACAAGTAGTTCTCGAGATATTCACCATTGTTTGGTTTAGTACCTCGTAATGAACAAACATGGATTCTCGAGTCGTAACCCAAACAAGCCTGATACAAACTGAGGGAGAATAAGTTAGGTCACTTCGTGACCTAACCTATTATACCTTAATTTTAATCAGGTTTGGCTTGGGTTACAACTTGGTAAAGCTAGGTTTACCCATTTTCGAAGGGGTTAGGTCTCGGTGGCCAGAAGTGGTCAGGTTAGGATTGGAAGTAGTCAAGTGTGCTATCAAAGTGTTCAGCTAGACGAAATGAATCCAATGATGTATTACACTTGGAGGTGGGGGGTCGGAAACCCCTTGAGACCCATAAGCCCGGATTTACCCATTATATATTAAATTTTCGAAGCCTCTAAGCAGTAAAAGCCTGAGAAAACATCTCCGGTTACAGGTCAACTCCAGACACCAGAGGAAAACTTTAAAACCGGAGACTCTGGGTCAAAACCGAAGATTTAACACCCGTACCTTTAATTGATTTCGGTATTTTTCTTCGTGTTTGATATACTCTTGAATTAATTGGTCGATTCCGAAATTCTTTGCCGTTAGAAATTTATTTTTGAGAATTTAGAGTCGTTAATGACTAAGTCTGAGTTCAATTGAATAAGACTTTCTATTTTTTGTCGCTGGTTCAGATAAGACCGATCGATCATCACTGTCTACAGCAAATACTTCTGAATTATTATATTACCTAAGACACTTTCATTATTTAATCAAATAATTTCAAATAATTTTATTTCTATCAAATTATTTCAAATAAATTATTTGATCAAACATTTTGAAATAATATCAAATAATTTTCTACTTTTCTCGAATAATTTTTTCAAAACCGTAAAAATTAGAAATACTTTTCAGAAACAAACTTTCGATTAATCAATACTTTTAAAAGCTATAATTCATGCACCAAAACATAAAATATCTAAAATAATACATAATTAGGTGCTTTGAATAGTAAACACAATGAATAAAATGAACACGCATTTTATAAATTGTATTTTGATATTATGATGATTGTGTGTAATGATTATGTGTAATAGTCGTGATTTAATTTATTTAAATATAATTGTCATCAAACATCAAACGCTTATTAGTTTTGGCGAATAGAAAGTAAGTTTAACCGATACTTCAATTATAAATAATTAATAAAAAAATATTTTCTAAACAGAAGATGTCTGAAATAGAGGACAATCTTTGTTTTGGTAATGAATGCGCTGAACTAAATGAGACCACAATTCATGTTCAATATATGCAAAAGACAAAGGCGGCATATGAAAATTATGTTAGACAATTTAATTATAAACATTCCCATACTAATACAGGATGTTATTGATGCATAAATATGTATATATTGTAATATAAGCTATTACAGGATACTAGAGGTAGATCATTTTTTGAGTCAAATTTCAAACTAATATTACAGGATAACGAAATGAGATATTTTAATTCTATCTTCACCAAATTATAACTATAATTAACAGCTTTTAAGAACACATTAAAATGTTTATATAAATAATTTTTTAGTAACGGAAAATTGTGTTTGTAAATTTCAAATGACTATTGTCATATGATACCAATAAAAACCCAAACGTTTCTTGGTGTTAAATTAAAGCACTAATAGTCTAGTTTTAATTTTTGAAGAGTCTGCTTTGGGTTTCTTTTTGGTAACAAGTACAACTTATAAAAATAGAAATGTCCGAACAAATGTCACATTTACCTAATTTAAGATATAAATATTATGCTTGTTGCACTGTCCGGTTGGATAGTATTATAAGACGTGATGTAAGACGCGTCAACGAAAATGATTTAGTGACTAAATTAAATACTGTGAAGCCGATAATATTAACAAATAAAAGAAAATCAATGGATTCAACACTGATTAACAAAGGTGATTTAATTTGTGGAAATTGTAGAAACTTTGCTAAAAAGTTCAAAGGTGATAATACTTCAAATGTGAACGTGTCACTACCTATTACAACTAATTTGTATCCATCATTATTGACCATCATGATAATGAAAAGCTTGACAGTAACCAGCGTGACCAAGATCACATTGAAAATCGTGTTGAGCACCTTACAATTTACCCTGATATCTCTACAATGTTACCAACAATAGATTAAAACTCATACTTTTGTTGTATATATGTCTTATAGTATGTATATATTGTCAAACTGTAAGAATTTCCATAATATTTTATTTGTCCATAACTTTTTAAATAATGCGCCGATTTTTAAAATTTTTGCTTAATTATATATCATTTTATATGCTTTATATCTGGGAAAAATTAAAATTAAAATTGCTACATGTTTTTTCATCTACCGCCTTTGTCTTTAGCGAATGATATTCAAAAAGAGAGACAAATGTCTGAAAATACTATTATAGACTCTGAAGAAGTAGTTATTCCGAATGATTCCCAAATGAATAGTTTTATTGATTTAACAGGAAGCGAATATTCGAGTTCAAATGAATCAAAACGCCGAAAAACTCAAAGAAAGATAATCAGCAAAAGGTTTAAAAAAGGAAACAAAATAAATGTCCAAATGAGAGTTAATGAATATAAAGAGCCATTTATTGTCAAAGACGACAAAATGTATTGCAATACATGTAATTTTTTTGTTAACTTCAAGCATAAAAATGTCATCGATTTTCACCTGAACTCTAAGAGGCATAAGAAGTATATCAAAAACAATTCAAATCATTTGAAAATTGTTAACAGCTTTGAGAAGCAAAATGAAACGTTTCTCAACGATTTGGTTTTAATGTTGACCTCAACTAATATTCCTATTGAAAAAACTAATAATCAAGAATTCAGAGCTTTCTTCACAAAGTATTGCAAATTCTGAGATCAGATTCCGTTAGCCGACTGTATGAGAAAACGAATACCAAAAGTTTATGCAAATAAACAAAAGGATATCATCGAATCATTGAGTAAAGTCGATGGGTTTTCAGTCATTGTCGACGAAACACAAGACAAGAAATATCGAGCAGTTATTAATATATTGATTACTCCATCAGCGATTGATTTTCCGTTGAACGATGATTTTCGCCTTAAGTCAATTCTTATTAATACTTTATTCTTGAACACAACAGTTGATAGCGATGCGATTATTCGCGAAACTAATAAAGTTATAGCAAATTCAGAATTAGATTACGATAAAATCACAGCATTTGTTAGTGATAATGCCAGCTATATGATGAAAGCATTTAAAACATTTAAAGTTCTTTGGCCTAACTCAATACACATCACATGTCTTTTACATATTTTTAATTTGGTCACAGAAACCTTTAGATATAGTTTTATTGAAGTGGATGAATTCATGGCAAAAATGAAATCTTTTTTCAAGAAATCGAGAGTCAGGCGTAAAATATATTTTGAAACTTGTGGTAAATATATTCCTAGGACTTCCATTACCAGATGGAACTCATGGCTTGAAGCTATCGCTATTCATGAAAATTTATTTAAATTTTACGGTGATTTGATCAGAAATTTAACAAATGCTAAAATCAGTTCTCCATTAATACCAATATTGAGAAGAATGATAGAAAATCCTATTTTGTACGAACAAATTAAGTTCATTAAAAGTATTTCTCAGCCGATTATTGATGCAGTTCTGTCCACTCAGAGGCAAGACATAATGACAACCAACATCTTTAAATATTGTTCAGACTTAATGGCAATTTTTCGTGAAATGTATGCTAACGTTGATGTAAATGATTACCTCGATATTTATAGAAAATAGCTGAATTAATATGACTTTTCGCGTTTCAAACAATCGGTAATCGATTGTCTTAACCAAACTTTACTTAAATTGGAGTTATATTTTGATTTTGGTAAAGAGCCAGCTATGGGTTTTCTAAAAACTATGGAAACATTTGGTCCTCAGAGGGCTAAGAACAATACACGATCTGTTGATGAGTTGATTAAAGAGTTAGTATCAATACCTGAAATGAATAATTTGATAAATTCTGGTGATTTATTGAAGGTTTCACAGCTCTCTTCTGAATTCAAGTCATATATTAATTATGTTAAAGAATACGAAAAGCCAGAAAATATTAAAACCAACGTTTATATTCCGAATTTTTGGAAATCTAACTTCAAGAAATGGAAATTGATGGTACCGATTGTTTTTAAATACTTATTTGTTTCTATTTCTAGTGCTGAGATAGAACGATCGTTCAGTTGTTACAACAATATTCTCAGTGATAAAAGACATAATCTCTCTGAAGAAAGTTTGAAGTATTTAACTTCTCTCTATTATAATTGCATGTAAACTCTTCTGTAAATTATCAAATTCAATTTATTAAAATGTTCAAATTAGAAAATCTTCGGCCTATTTATTGCAGTAATTATTTAAACTACAATTTTATGACATGAACTTCTTGAATAATAGGTTTAGATGTGAAAATTTGTCAAATAATTTTAACAAATACTCAAATAATTAGACCAATTTTCTCAAATAGTTACTCAAATAATTTGACCCCTACTTTCTCAAATAATAAAAGTGTCTTAGTATATTACCTACCATTTGTCTCATTCATAAAGACTTCTGCTTCACTCGAATTATCTTCTGATTCATTACTTGTATTGTAGTTCGTTGAAATCAAAATTAACGATTGAGCTATTTTAGGCATTTATTATTCGTCCAAAAAGAAGATGCACAAACACCTCTAGAGTTAAAGGTCTTAACAAAAAATAACTTTAACTTTAATAACCAATAGAAATTGAACATTTAATCAAGCAATAAATTTGAAAAAATTCAAAAAAGCATATTTACATATTACAAAATATTTAATAATTTAATAAAAATATTTTAATTAGAGAAAAAATTTGTACAATAATTGTGTTCATTAAGTAATTCATTATTGATTATTTAATCCTTAATCCACAAGTTTGATTCAATTTTTACAACATGTCTAATGCATTTTTGCCAAAAATTTGATCAATTTTTTTTAATGGCATTAGAAATTAACTTACAAAATTCCATTGAATTATTATTAAAATTGTGTTTTGAAATAATTTTTTAAAGTTAAGCCCAAATTAATTCGATGGGGTTAAGCTCACAATGATAAGAGGGCAGACAATGGGGGGTATGACCAGATTTGAAAATTATATTATCGACATTAAATTTTTTGGCAAAAGCATTTTCTTTGGCTAATTTTAATAAATCACATTTTTTTGCATTTTCACAGAATTTAATTTTATTAAAAATAAGCCACTTTTTAATTGTTATCTTATTATCATACTATACCGGGGGTTTATTGTACTGTCTAGAGTGAGTGCTGGCGTTGTCTAATACTATGACAGATTTTAGGGGCAAAATTTTGTTTTGGAGCCAGTTCTCGAATTTCGCGCCATTAATTTCGCTATTAATGAATATTTGTTCTGTTCCTTGAATAAAACCTTTTCAGAACCCGCGTGAATGATGGAATAACGGGTTCCTTTGCCAATCGAAAATTTAAATCTTAATTTTTTTGAATTATTAAGTGGTCTTAAAATTTTGTACATGATGTAATTTTTGTGCACAAAAGTTTCCTCAATATATACAAACAGTGAATTGGGGAACTTTTATTCTAGTCTTCGTTTTTCTATTAAATAATTAATTCTCTTACATTTGTTTTCAGTTTTATTCATAAGTTCAGATCTAATAATTTTAGTTGTGTTATGATATTTATAACCCTTTTGCGAAAAAAGTTAAAAAAAAGTTGTTCGTGCACAATTTTGGAACGAAAGGGGATTTTCAGTTATAGATTTTTACTTTTTGAAGACGTCATTTATAGATGGAAAAACTTTTTCTTTATTGAAATCGCCTATAATATTATCAATTTTGCCAAAATCATTATTATTATAGTTAAATCTAGCGTAAAATACCTTTTTTTTCTTCGGCGATTCACAGCCATTTGCCAAAATTTTATAAACAGACCGTCATGAAATTCTGGTCAAATTCATTATATCATCAATTACGTCACTTTTTTCATCTTTGGTACTACTTTAATCAATTCATTATATCGTTTAATTACGACTTTTTTCAGTTGAGACGTTATATAAATCCCTTTTCCACATTTCAGATTGTCTTTACCACAAATTTTCATGAATTAATCACAATTTAATTAATTTTATCACAGTGTAATTTTATGTAGTAAATACAGTATTGTAATGCTTATGTTGAAGTGCTTTTTTATTGGTTAAAAAGTTTTGTGTAAATTTCATTTTTTTGTTAAGATCTCTAATTCTAAAGGTGTTTGTGCATCTTCTTTTTGGACGAGTAATATGTTGACATTTATTTGAAAGCATTTGACTTTCGGCAAAGGAAATGAAACTTTCAATTCAAATAAAAATGTTGAATTTTGTTAAAGTTTTAACAAAAATTGTGAATTGAGTGCAGCTTTACTCAGATTTTTACCAGTTAGGTGAAATCTTCAAATTAAAACGCAGTTATACTCGGACATAACTGCATCTTTCTCAGAAGTCTTCACATAAATGCACACAGTTAAAAACATAGTAAAAAGATTGATTGAAAGACTAATCAATAAAATTCATATTCGATGCTAAACCCTTGATTAAGTTAAAACAAAACATTAGGTAACAAATAATGACACGTCAACTGTATTAAAGAGATATATTAAATGCGTTGTACCTATAATAACACTCATATTTAAATTATACGCTATTTCTTAATTTACTACAACTCTAAAGCTATAGCATTAGATGTCTATTATGATGTGAAGTCTTCTATTTTGACGAATCGTTTTGCGATACTTCGATTATTTTTAAAAGAAAAATGATCGTAAGCGCGACTATCTATGATATTGAAAATTATTTAAAATACAAGTAATTAGTCTGTTTTTAAATTGAATAGAAGTGAATACTGACTTCATATCCACGAAAATAGTTAATAATGAATAGTTTCCAACAATAAAATCCAACTCTTCTCTGACCACATTTCTCAATAAATGACATTAGCTATAATTAAATTAAATTCAATAAAAATTTGTTTCAATTATATCATTTTTTATTCAAACCTTCAATAGTTTAGATCTATTCAAATGTCTACCACTGGATGATAGAATACAAGAATTCAATAACTTATACGATTGATTAGCTTCAAAATTAATTGAAGACGCAGTCTTTATGATCAATATCAGGATCCAAATAAATAAAAGACTGGCATAGTAAAGAATAAGTCTTAACAGAAAATCCATTTTCCCGAACAAAGACTGGTAAAAAAGTGTACTGATTATGGATGCGAGTGATATCCAAATACAGAACAAGTATCTCGCCCAATAGTTATTGTTATAATCATTGATTTCCAGATGTACTGACATTAAGGACTGAGTTAAACTCATCAAATCCAAATGTGACTGTCTTGGAATTCTGAGTGAATTTCTTATTCTTTCATTGATTCTGAATATTTTGCATTTGAGATAATAGCATATTATGTAGAAATACACTATTTGTAAGATAATAATACCGTATACATGATAAGAAGTAATACTAAATACAATAGTATAAGGAATGCCAAACATTAGGAATTGCTCAATCGACTCATTTGCAACAAATGCCGTAAATTCTAGAATAAAGCCGACCCAGAATATCATATTAGTTATAAATTTCCAAGTGAAGAATAAGATTTTTGCAATTTTAATCAATTTATAGACGTCTTCTCCATTTGAGAGACCAATACTTTTCGGTGAAACTAATCCCGAAAGCATTTGAAATGGTTTTAGATAAGAAGGCTTTATATTATTCTTATAGTTATAGTAATGAAGAATTTGAGGCATAATCGCTACCATTGTTGTAAAAGAGGTTGCAATATTGAAGTGTATTCTAGCGTTAAGAAAATATCCCAAGTCTCCTATGTATACATAAAGATTTGGATCTTCTCCAGAGGTAAATAATGAGATAATACAACGTATTAAAAACTGTAGTTGAATAATGAATATTAACATTGGATTTTGAAACCATTTTCTTTTAACAAACTCATTTGGTAATAGGGATAAACCTATTTTATATAAATACGAATCAACTGAATTGAGTACTAGTTCTTGTGGCAAAACTTTATTAGGATCTAAATCATAGTTTTTAGACTCCATTCAAAATCTTGATATGTATTTGAATATTTGTCATAGAATGAGTTATTTTATACGAAAAACAGATCTAATACTTTTTGATATCTTGTTTTGGAAATACAGAGTATAAGTACTCAGAGGTATTTGAAAAATATTTTAGTTCAAATTGGTGATATTTTTAATCATATAAAATACAAATGATTCTATCACATGTTTACGAATCATTAAGAACTTAAAATAATCATCATTAAGTCATATAAACTTTAAACTGTTTTATAAATTTATGGTAATGTGAATATGGCTTTTGTTTGAGAAGATCTTGAATTACAAATTCGAAACAAACCGATAAAACAGAACTTAATATTTATATCCTAATGTATAAAATATTTTGCATAAATATAGCATAAAAGTACTTTAAAGTTTAAAGAATATTGTAGCGCTATTGCGAAATTTATTGCCAAACGCAAGTGGTATTCCGTACGTAAACGTTTAGTTATAACAATAGGGAGCACTTCTCGTGAGAGGAGCAAATGCCAAAAGGCGACCGGGCTGAAAGTGTTTGGAGACACTTGTTATATGCAGTTTTTAGAGCTGCATACATTCAGTGTCAATAAAGTTCAGTCCAGTCCAGAGAGTGAATGTCGCTGCAATGAGTGAGTAGCAGCTACAAGGAAAGCTCATTACAACGAACACCAACTCTCTGCTCAACAATATTATAATAGCTCGAATTCACTGCGGTGGCTAAACAATCAGAGAAGGAGTACAGCAAACGCTTCTATAGAATCGAAATCTCAATACGCCTTTTAGGAAAACGTTAACACTTAACTGACTTTTATCTGTTAATTTAACTGAATACGTAATTCTATCAACAACATGAGCATCTTTTTATAAAGCTTGAGTGTAATGTCACCTAATTTTAGCTAAGAATACGGACACATTTCGTTCATTTAATAGATTTGAAGCATTTAATGCTATATAACTCAATGTTTTAGCTACGAAACTGTTAAAGTTCTAAATTAACTTTCAATGGCTAGTACAGCATTTAAGTACTTTTCCATTATCTGCTTAGTAGTTTACAAATGTTTTAAGTAATTTTATTAATTGATGTGAACGTGAATAATGTAATTAATATTTTCAACTTTGTTTCGATACAGACTTACATGCCTCAAAAAACAGAATGTTAGTACTAAACAACTTTTGACAAATATTCTAATTATATAAATACAAATAATTCCCTTCGCTTGAGCTTAAGTATGATTTCGATAAGTAATAATTTACAACTTAATGATGTTTTATGTAACTTATTTTGCTGAATAATGGTTCAAACATTCATATGAGGTATTCGTTAATGGAATTTCCAAATATAAAAATAAGTTTATGACGCCTTCATTATTTCTATTGATTTCTGCAAATAGTTATTATTAAGCCATGAAAACTACTAAATAATTTTGAAATTTTTAAAAATGAGAATATTTCATAATCCGTTCTTAATATTTGCAAAGTTTTTTTGAAGTTAAACTTGTGATGAATAAAAATATAATTTTAAGCTTACCCATTAACTTATAGAGTGTATTCGTTACATAGAATAGTGTATGAGTGCTAAAAGGAGACGTTTTATAAATTTAATTACGTTTAACACTGGCTGCGTTTGTTTTCTCATAGAAGAAACTCTGTTGTCACCTTTAATCTATTCAAATATTTTGGATTGAGGGCTTTTAATCATTCTTTAATATTAATAATAAAGTTATTATGAACAAACAGCTCTAAAAGACAGAATTTTCATAAATTCTTATTCCTAAAAATGAATAATGCATAATTAATTAAATTTTGTATTTGTTTTAATGAGATAATACGCTAAGCTTAATGAATTAACATTAAAAGTAGAATAACCCTCATGAATAAAAGTATTTACTCAATATTCATATAGACTTTCCATTAAAACTCAATGATTTTACTTTTTATCCATTATAATAAAGTTAACGATCAGCTCAATTAACATAAAAATTTATTACTGAACAGATAAATATTGTAAACGTGTTTATTATAAAAACGAAATTTTAATGTTTGGAGATATAAACTCCTATAACTCAATATTTATTTTTATCATTAGTTCATATTTGATATATAATTAGCTATAAAGTTATCGATCTAAGAGTTCAATTTATGATAAATAACGGGTGTTGATAAATTATTGACACTAAACTTTAAGTGTGTAAAACTTTCACACATTAACGAATTCGGAGAAATTGAATGCACTACGGAATTCTATATCAAAAACCTAATAATAATAATAATAATAATAATAATAATAATAATAATAATAATATGCAGTTCTTAAACAAGATTATTTATAATATAGGCATCAAAACAAAGAGTTTCGTGATCGAATTGTAAATTTTTATTCAAATTGTACAAATCGTGACAAAACTGAAACAATAAAACACTTCTCGCGTGAAAAAGTACTCCAAAACTATTTACCAAACTGTTTGAAAAGTTTGAAAGAACAAATACCCTGGAACATAAACGTGGCGCTGGAGGTAAACCTAAATTTTTACCGTGTCGATAGCTAATTTTGTCCTTGTGATCAAACATTTACTTCAGTACTTAAATCTTCTTTGAGGTTTTTACCTCATGATAAATATGTGCAGTAATAGGAAAATACTCCTCTACTAAAACATAAATCATAGACAATATTCATTTTATTCATCTTTCGGACTCAGGCTTTTCTTTTGTCGTACTTCAATCGATCTAAAGGCTAGAAATTCTGATAATATAACAAATGCTTCGAATTTTTTAGCTTTAATTGTATTGCTCTTTCTTGTTTCAATCCAATAGAAATGTTAGAGCATCTTATGCAATTTTAAACTGAAACAAAGCTGGTCAATACAGTATTTTTCAATTCAGCTGTTAAAAATTCAAATTTTAAGGAATTTTTTTTAAGAAAATAAATTACATTTTAACCAATAATTTCTTGAAAAAAATAATAATGTTTTACTTTTAATACAGATTTAATTGAGAAATTTGATTGTATTGAGTCCCTTTTTATCCAGTAATTGTAATAAGTAAAGCCAACCCATTACAAGGTATGAAAGTTCGAGCACTTTATAACTGTTTCCGGGAATTCAGTCTCTATTAAGTAAATCTAAATAAACTCAGATAATGAAGACGAGACATAAAAATCAAAATCTATACAATTTAAATGATTTCTGAATATTAGATTTTTAGCTCATAGCTGTTTCTTAAGTACAATTACTTTCATCTGATTTAATCGCATTAATTCTAATCAAATACTTACTCTCGTTTTATTGAGTTTTAATCAAATTATAGACGTCTAACTTAATTTTCTATTTCACAACGTTATCGCGCTGATCAATCAAATCTAATCTAAATTAAATGGCAAAAGTGTTCCAACTTGAAAAAATGATCCTGATAATTAGTTATCACATCTTATTTGTCATGAAAACTTTAATACTCGGTCTCATAATTTCTCAATAATATATTACATAAAAAGTCAAATCTTGGAACCATTTCGAGTGCTATATATTGAAAATTAGGTGAAAAGCAACATTACTTATACAAATCAATGAGGCCTTTATAAATTAAAGTCATTCAAACTATGAATATTGTGTTAAAATCGGTTCAACTTTAATTAGATTTGCTAGGAATTTATAAGAGTTTGTCAGTAATGCATGAGAGCATGGATAATGAGATGATACTTGTGATCATTTTATCATTTAATACAAACATGCGATAGAGAGCATATTTGTATTACATTCTGTAAAACGGATCACATGATAATAAAATGATTGCAAGTATCATTTCAGAGGCATTCGCACACATAAATTGAAAGAGATATGAGAATACAAAAGTTATATGTAAAACTAAGAGTTGCTTATACTTAAAATCGCAATTAAATCTAAAAATCAAATCCTATTTGAAAAGTGATATAACAACAGGAAACTGAGTCATATAACACCATAATTTTGCTATTGGTCCAAAACTTTTTCGATCAACGAAATGATTTTTAAAACTTGTATAACACACTATCGCAAAAATCGACATCACTAAGTTAACACAAAGGCTTTTCAATTGACTCAAGTTATCAAATAATGAACTTGATCAATGTTATAACAGCCATAAGTCTGATTGAATTGTGCATCAACCCTAGTTATCAAAAACTGTTTTGAAATTTATAAAAGTGATTAGTTTGTTAATAATTTAATGTGTAATTATTTAAAGTCCTATAATTTCTAGTATAACAGTTATTCTAGTTCTTATAACCAATGATGAGCGTGCTCGGTGCTCGTGCTCGTGCTCAGACAAAATTTGGCGCTCAGTGCTCGCGCTCGTGCTCGGCAAAACCGAAGTGCTCGGTGCTCGAGCACCGAGTACTAACTGAGCACTATGTCCAAACTTTATATCTATTGAAAGCTTTAATCCTAAACATATGTAATGCAAAATACATTCAAAACGTCAAAAGTAAGATCAAATGCCGTTCAAGTATATGCTTAACGATAAAAACTGATGTCATTTTGCAATAAAATAAGCGAACTATTTATAAAAGGACGAAAATAATTATTGAACGTTAACTTTAAAATTAAATCAAAATTTGTTTAGATTTGATATTTAAATTAAATTCTAACTTTACTTTCAGACTCAAAAGATCGTCAGACGTCACAGTAAATATTGAACCCTTTAATACTGATTGTAAATCTCCGGGGGTAGAGGTTTATAAGCAAATGACAGAAAAATCTGATTAAAATCTTTAAAACTTTCTCATACTTTATAATACATGTATTACTATATCAATTTGTTAGAATAGCAGGTCTCACAGTTTTATTCAATAAAATTATTTATTTTCACATTCAGTTGACATCGTTTTTATTAGTTTTGATGTTAGGACTAGGTGCTCGGTGCTCGAGGGTAAGGTGCTCGTGCTCGCCACCGAGCACCGAATGCTCGAGCACTGCTCATCATTGCTTATAACTATACTATTACTCTCCGTTCCTCCAGAGTTAACATTGTGTCAAAATGTTAGACAACAATCAAGCGACTACTGGTCAACGACTACTGTTGACCAATTTAATCGATTGGACTCAAAACTATCATAAAATCGCCTAAAATTTGATAGAGATCAAATTCTCGGATTCATAGACATTATGAGTCAAAGTGAATCCAATTATTTTTTATAATAAATAATAAATTTTGTGGAAGATATTCAAAGAGTAGATGTTTTATCAATAATTAAATTACTTTTTGCAGTCAAATAAAATATTTCTTTTACTAACTTAAAGAACATAAACTTTAAATAATTATTTAGAATCAAAAGTTTTAATCAAATTCATAAAATTAATTTGAATGTTGCAATCATCATACTTTTATATCCTGAAAAGACGAAACAGTAGAACCTTCGAAAACGGTTAAACTTTGACAAATTGTGTATAGAATACAGTCGTATAATTTAATTAAATCTTAGCACTCGATTAAATGCATATTAATGTGTATATTATATCGATTTCTTATAATTTTCTATAGAACTAAGGTTATAAAAGTATTGATCAAGTTTTATCAAAGCGGTTTCCAATGTGTGCCACGTAAGAAAGTATTCGACTTTAAATTTAGATATTAATTGTATCAATGAAATTATAACATACAAGTCATAAAAAATTGTCGGTTTTTTCTGATTTATTGATTTTTCAGTCTTTTTCCTGATTTGAATCCCGTTGAGAATGTTGGCTCAATTCTGAAGCATTTGGTTCGAAATGAGTGCACAATATTTATTTTGACAAGCAATTTGTTGGGTGTTCTAATAGGGCACATGAAAATCTGTTCACCCTTATTTATAGGGGTTACTTCATCGATTTATTGGAATCGATGCCACACAGACCCGAGGCTGTTCATTTAGCACAGGGAATCGCACAAGATTTTGAAAGTTTTCACTTAAATTCAATAAAATATTTGTTTTTCTCTTAATTTTTCTACTTTTCAATTTGAACCGGAATATCTCGTCTTACATATTTTATATTCAAAAATGAGCTAAATTTTAAGAAATTACATTTATTCTTGGTTAATTTGGTGTAAAAATTTTCAAAATCGGTTAATCTAGCCAAAAGTTATAAAGATTTGTAAGTCAACCTAATTTCCGTATTAAGTGTATTTATTGAGTAATTAGTGAAATCTTCGTATGTGGGAGTAATTCTGTCAACTCATACCAAGCAATTAAATACTTTACCGAAAAAATTATATATTGGCAAATATAGTAAACTTTTCAAGCCCTTAATACCTTAGTAATGATAATTAGATTTTATTTTGTAGCAATACTGACTAATATCAACAATCATTAATAATGAAATACTTGAGTGGATTATCAATTAGATTAAAAAAATAATTATAAAAATAGTCCTCTACGTGAACGAGGATTATTTTATTATTTGATTAAATATTCGAGAAAAGTATTCCGAAATTTTGAGTAACTCCTTGAAAAATCTCGAGTTTTGATTTTGCATTAAATACATAAAAGGTTCGAGAAATTTCTTACTTAGGGGTCTAGACTCTAAAGCGAAAGACTCAACAAGTGATTAAGACATTTTGTTTAAAAGTAATTTAGTATAAACGGAATTGATAAGCGGTTCGCTTGCTTATTTTTAGAGTATGGTATGACTTCTCGAGTTTCGAGTCTCGATCGAGTGGTACTTCGAGACTCGATCGAGTCTCGAAAATTATTTTTATTGAATTAATTCCAATAATTAACCCTTAATTTTCAAAAAATTTTATGTTTTAATATTGACCGAAGAAAAATATTGTATAACTAGGTTAGGCAATGAATACTTAATGAATAATTTTAAGTTTAAAGGTTTTAAATGCTAAAAATGTGGTTTATCAAAAAAGATTGATTCGTGAAAGGGTCATTTTAAATCAAAATAGTTTTGTTAGATAAATTTAAAATTAAATTAAAAGCTTTTAATTATTGAACGGTTATCTCAAGTTAATGCATTGTATTGAATCCAAGTGCGAGTAAATAATTAGTGATAAAATTTTTCCCTTATACTACATGAAATTCGAGAATTCTCGAGTCTCGGGACCAAAATTTTTTCAAGACTCGAGAAGCTCATTTCTCGAAAATACCATGCTCTAGTTATTTTAAAAGGTAAAGTAAAGATAAGCTAAAAAACAGGAACTTCATTTTTACTAATATAGTCAAGAATAGTCGATAACAATTTTCTTTCATACGCTTAATAATTCTGTGTTTTAGTAATATTCGTTATTTTTATTATATCCCTGTGTAAAGCTGCTTGACTTCCGCCTCAGTATACACAAGTGTTAACCGGATCACTAGACATTTCTCAGAAATATAATATGATAATTTTCAATTTAAATGTTGTATTAAGTACTACGTTTATCGAGATGTTATAAAGTTTAGTTCCTGGTATTTTGAACTTATTTACTAGTATGATGATAAAAATACGAACATATTTCAATAGCTGCCTCGAAATTAAAGGCAGTAACAAATGAAAATTTTATTTGGCTGTTAGTATTGAATAATTTTAAAAGTATCTGAAAATAACAAGCTGACACTCAAACTTGGGCTTTTATTGGAACAAGATAGTTTTAATATTGGGAAAATGTTGTACAGTACTTAATAATATAATGTATTGTGTAATGTTACATCAGTACAAATTTTATCTCGATACGTTGATCTAACTTTTTATGTTATAAGTGAGTTTAGTTCATGGAATCAGAGACTTCTTTACATTACGTTATTAAAAGCACAGTTTCTTTTTATTCTGTTATCCAACGGTACAGACTCAATTAACTCATAAACTGTTTCGAAGGTTTAGAGATATAACATTCTAAATCGATTTTTTTCGAAAATTGAGTTGATCATCGATTCTTATGAATTCTTCATTAATGTATCAAAAAGTCTTCGTGAAAATAATTTCTTAGTCAAACTGAATGCAATTTTATTCTAAAATTTTTCATCTTAAAAATCTATAGCTATAATATTCCAAATACATAAAAGTATTATATTAGTTTGGTCAATAAATTTTATGCCTCCAGGTATCTACCGGTAATATTGAATAGCTAGAGAAAAATCATAAACTACAATCAAATTGAGGCTTTAGTTCCGAATCTCATGAATTTTCGTCTATATTTAGTATCTTAATTAAAAATTTTTAAAAATCAAGTATATTTGATCTTTCTAAATGTATGGATTTTAATCGGGAACAAATTCGGGCAAAAATTTCTTATGATTGGAGAAGGAAGCTGGAAAGAAAGCTAAAAGGTCATGAATTCCTCCTTTTCAACCTCCTTTCTCAACCATAAGAAATCTTTTACCTGAATTTGTTTCTGATTAAGACCCATACATTTAGGGAGATTAAAGATACTTGATTTTTCAAAGCATTTTATTGAGGTACTAAATATAGACGAAAATTCATAAAATTCGGAACTTAAGCCTCCATTTGATTGTAGTTTATGATTTTGTCTCTAAGTATTCAATATTACCAGTAGATATCTGGAGGCGCAAAATTTATTGATAAAAATAACATAATAGGCTTTGTCTTATATCTATTATATTATTTCAAAAATATAAACTATATCTGGAATTACTTAATATAATACTATAAAACTATAGTCTGTAATTATTTTATAACTAAAGTTTTAGACTTTAATTGATATTTTGAACTCTACCCTATAATTATGACCAAACCTTTTGATTTGCCTCTTGATCTAACCTATTACTCTAGAGTAGGGTGACCAAGTCTTGTAGAACTCAAGTCTGGACAAAAAATATCGAAGGGTCCCCTCTGAGATTTTCTTAAAGTTTTAAAATTTGTTTACAGTACTAGATGAATATAAAAGCTAGAAAATTTCAACTGTGAAATTAATTGTTTCTTGAGTGATTTTGCAGAATTGAGCAGCTTAAGTTATATTTAACATAATTGTATAGTTCCGAACAAGAAATTAAAGACGAGCAATTTCAATGGATTAAAATTAGTGGTCTGTATTTTCGAGATCTTTCGAGCGTACTATCGATCGAGTTCGAAAGTCATTTCGAGACCCGAAATGTCTCGAAAGCTTTGCTATGCATTTCTCGTTCAACCAATTCTTCATTTGAAACGAGCTAATGGAACCCCTGTCGCCATCTTCCGGCAACCGGTGTTCCATAACATTATCAAGTGTTCATGATTTCTAAATTGCTAATTATCTTAATTATAATTGAATTAAACAACACATCATAAATTCATACATTTAAAAGCATTAACCAAAACATAATAGTCACTATCATTGTTGCACTTGTGTAGATATCTAATTTCATTGTATCCAAAATTAATGTTATTATAATTGTTAACCGTGATAATATAAATATGTAAATACCTTAAGTATTAATCCGTTAGGATTATCAATCAATCTGCCTATAATCTGTTAATCCGTTAATATATCAGTATAATAAATCCCTATATCAAAACGCTTAATCTTTTTCTTTCTAAACCCAGTTCCTCTGACCTACTGAAGTTGTACCGTGCTTAATCGAGCACGTACTCTTCAGTCTTTACCCCCTGTCCTCTAATTCTCTAAAGCAGCGATACGCCGGTATCTCCATACCAGCCTGGAGAACCGGTCATCTCAGCCACCAGTCCCGTTTCACATTAATTAAGATTTTTATAATAATTAAAAAACTGTTCATTTATTTATTGAATTTTTATGTCTATTGTTCACAACTAAATGAACGAATGCCTCAATCAATTAAGTTATACTTAAAGCTTGTATTTCAAAATACACTTATTTGAATATTTTTACAGCATTAAATAACAGATTATTGGCATTGCTTTCAAACAAGTAATAACTTTTTGATTGAATATATAAATATCTTTCGTTTTGCAGTTTTTCCCAATCAATAAATATAGACTTCTTGACTTATATATTTAATTCAGTTCGACCCATATTCCTGAATTACTGGATATAAATTATTTTAAACATTTCTTTTATCATATTTTCGACAAATTATTTAAAACCGATTATTGATATTTAACTAATTTGTTAAACTTAGAGTTGTAATTTGTTTTCTTTATTTTATCTCAAAATAAAAATTTGATATTTTTAATTCTTTTAATTCAATTATTTTCAATGTTTAAAAGATGGAATAAAACAGTGCTAGCTTTTGAGCTTAATTTTACAACCATAATATTTCATATTGTGAATGCAGAAACTTTTTAGTTTCTGTTTTTCACAAACAATTTTTGTTTATTTTTCTTCTTCTTTTCCTTCTCCTTTCTTTGTCTCAATTCTTAGAAAAGGAGAGGATGAAGCTGCTGTTCTCAATCGAACGCAGCTGTGGAATTTCAGAAGAAGGGTTTTTATGGCTCTGTTTTGATAAACAGAGCCATAAAAACGGGGTGCTTGGGACTAATTAGTGAAAATATTTCATGTGTCGTCAATTGGGACGATACATGAAATGACCAATTGCTAAGAAAGGGTGGCCAAGGGTCAACACCGTTCGGCCAATCTCACACAAAAATCCGGCGATCAGGCATGGACTTAACTTTAAGCCATTGCCTTAATTTTTTTATATTTAAAGTAATGTTCGAGTCCAAAATCGGGACTCGCAAACATTTTTTGTTCTAAAAAATCTACGCATCTGTATTTTCTTATTATTTAAATAAAGTATTTTTTTTACTCTTCTAAAAGTTGTGCTTTTCTGTGTCTGTGTTTAACTTGTGTTACCGTGTGTGAGGCGCAAGCAGTGAGTGAAAGTGCATCCAACCAAAGTTTATCTTCACATCCCACGCAAGGATTGTAGAGAAGCAGGGAAACGCTCTTTGCAATCACAATATTAAAGTCTAGCTTTTAGTTGTTCATGAAAGAGAATATTTCATTGTTGATATGATGAAATGCATTTATAGGTTCTTAACTTATAAACATATGTAATTATTTTTATAAAATATAATGAAGGCAGTTGAGAGTAATTAGGCCCCAACTTTGAAGTCATTTTTCTAAGAATATTTCATTTTCTATTTAGAATATTGTATTTTTCACTCTATTTCATTAATAATTTTAAAAATAAACTTATTAGATAGTTAATTTCACAGGCGGCATTACTGAATATATATGAATATACATTATTGATTATATTAATATAATCATCACCCTACTTCGAATCTCGATTTAATTAAAATTGAGCTTCTATTTTTTTATGCAACGGATTGCATTAAAAAACACCATTAGAAAACATGTGTTGATATCTGGAAAATACAAAATTGTATTGAATCAAATTTTTATTTCACGTAGATGCCTATTATGTAGATGCCGACAATTCACTAATGCACAGCTGGCAATGTTATCAGTTTTTACTATTTGCCGAATTTAAGCTCTTTTGTTGCAACACGTTATAGCCTACATGACGAGCTTCTAGATAACTTCATTACCTTGAATATTTATCCTGACTTTGTGGAATTGTTATTTTAAGTTTCTCAATCAGATAAAATTGAGTTAGGTAAACAAGATAAATACTTAATTTGGAAATTCAACGTCATTATGCATAAAATACTCTTACAATATCTTGAAATTCAAAGTCTTTATTGCTTTAATTTCTTAATAAATTCTATTGTTCGTTTCCTGATAAGAATGACACAAGGTTATGCTTCTGATATAAATAGAGAATTCAAATGGCTTTGAAATCTAGATATATTCTTATTTTCATATCGACAAGTTAGAATTTCAAAAAAAAAAAAATGCTGGAAACAAAAGAAACTTTGCTCCGATTAGTATTTTCAATAATCATAGTTTCTCTTCATTACTATATGGTCGATTGTGAGTAAGTAAACCCAATAAAATATATAAATTTAGTTATATTATGAAATTTTTATTAGAATTATAATCGTATAAAATTTTTTAAAACAATAAATTTTGGTCCTAGGGTTCTAAGTATGCTATCATTGAAATTAGTTCAAAGTCATGTGGTTCTTTAGTTACTTTTCTAATAGAGTGACCACATGTCCTCCTTTAGGGAGGACAGTCCTCTTTTAACAAATTTTGTACTATGTCCTTCCGGGAGTCAGAGGAGGACAATATAATGTCTTCCTTTACAAGAGTATTAAAATTTCCTGAGACTGTAATTATTTCTTATGTTTTGTATGCAAAAGTCAAATTATGCCCTTTTCGTAGTCAAAGATAGTATAATTTCGCATATATATAAGTTATAAAGGGAACAATTAGGAGGTTTATACATAAGTATGGTGCAATCATACTTTTGACTTATCAAATACATGTGACGTAGTTATAAAAATTTTAATCAAAACAATTCCTCTTTTTAATTGTGAATCACAATGTCTCAGAAGACGAGCAAAAGAATATAAGAAGTATTCATTTGGACACGAATTGTACTAAACTAAATAATATGTGAATAAAAAATAAAAATGTACTCCTCTGTCCTCCTTTTCGATTGCTTAAGTCCTCCCGTATAGCAGTTATGACGTGGTCACTCTATTTTCTAAACCCACGGGCCCAAGTCTGACAAAATTATCTAATAGTTTTCATGTTACCCAAAAGATTATTCGAAATAAGTTATCATCAAATAGTTTTCACGAATTTCGGGAAAATATATGGCATAACTAAATAAAAATCTTTATGGGCATTTAGGTCGTTTTATGACTATTTCTCAATTAAGTGATTATTTAAAATGCAATTAGATTATAAATTTTCGACAAACTAGAGTTGAAACCATAAAGGTGACTATCCCAATATCTATTTTTGCACAAAGTGGTCATGGAGAAGCAACAAAACTAGCTATTGTTAAAATATATCCGATACTATCTTAGAATTCCAACTTTTTAAAAATTTTATTCAACAATTCATAAAAATCATGTGATCACTACACAAATATCAGTGATTCATTGGCATATATTAACGTGCACATCCGGAATAAATCGGGCTTAAAAATCATTCAAGTAGAGAGTTTAATTATATTTTTATAAGTCTTGCGATCATGTTTAAGTCAAATTTAATGACTAAAATCTTTGTTTTGGTCATCAAATTGATATAACAACCAATTTTTTGTAATAGAATAACAATTAAATTTGATTTTAATTTGATTAAATTAAAAGTAATTTATTCATAAATATTGATTTAATGTGTTCCAAAATTCAGAGTTGTGCTAAAAGCGAACATATGAATGATTTTTAATTAGTTTTCAAGAGCTGAAAGTTAAGTTATTTCTAGAATATCATATCACCCATCTTTTCTATTCATTTTAGAGTAACCTATTATCCTTGTTCAAATAAGACATCTCAAAAAGGCGAATCTATTCAAATAGTAAAATCCAATTTGGATGAAAAAACCAAGGAAGTCAATTTTGAGTTCAATTCTACCGGATTAGAGTCGATACTTCTTCGACAAGAAATACGCAATAAGGAGTTAATTGTACTGAGCATTACTGGTGATTATCGGAAAGGTAAATCGTTTTTGCTTAGCTTGCTTTTGCAATACCTGGAAGGGGGTGGAAAAGGTCTGGTAAAAAGTACAATAAACTTGGATCATGGATTTCATTGGCGTGGAGGAAGTGAACGGGATACCGGTGGTATGTTGATGTGGTCAGAACCGTTCTGCGTGAAAACCAAATCAGGAAAAGAGTTAGCGATTCTTTTGATGGACACTCAAGGAGCTAATGATGGTGAATTGTCTACTGGTGAAACTGCGACAGTATTCGGTATTTCATTTCTAACATCGTCAGTTATATTATATAACCAACAGAAGCAGATTCAAGATAATGACCTACAAATTCTGAAAGTTTTTGCCGAATATGGTGGAATAGTCACAGGCAATCAAGAGTCGAATCATAAACCATTTCAGAAATTAGTTTTCCTTATTCGTGATTGGTCTAACCCTGATGAGTATAATTATGGTGAGAAAGGTGGAAATGATTACATTGTAAAAAAGATGGAAAACACGGAAAAATTATCAGAAGAATCAAAAAAATTTCGACATCAATTAAGCTTATCGTTTAGTAATATAAATGGTTTCTTGATGCCACATCCTGGTTTAAAAGTAGCTAATGGAAAATTTACACCTGAGGATATAGAAGAAACATTTATAGATAGTGTCAATGAGCTTGCAGCTGTATTATTTAAACCAGAGAATTCGGTTATTAAACAGGTTACGGGTAAAAATATAAATGGGGAACAAATGTTTGAATACTTCAAAACTAACATGAATACGTTCAAAAAGAGTAAAATCAAGATGACAGATTTCATTGAAGCTAAATGTGAGTCCGATAATTTAGTTGCGTTTGGGAATGCTAAAGTCTTTTATACCACTCAAATGTCCACTTACTGTTCTGATGAACCTGATTCTATGGAACCAAATAAACTTCGGAATAATCACGTGATTATTTGTAATCAGACGGTTGAGCAATTTAACCAATCAACTAGTTCAGTAGCTAGTATGCTTCCCGATATATATAATAAATATCTTATTGATTTGGTAAAATGGTTAGAACAGCAGTTTGATGTTTGCAGTTCAAAAAATCAAGCGAAAAGACTTGAAAATGTTATAAGACAGCTACAGAACTCAAATAAGGAGATACAACAATTATATGACTCTAATAAACAAGTAGTAAAAATACTCGAAGACCAACAAAATGTAATTAAAGATCAACAATCAACAATTAAAAATCAACAGGAAAAAATTGATGACTCTAAAAAAGAAATAGATCGTTTAAGGAACACTACCGACGCTTTTAATAAGGAAATTACTCAAGTTAAAGTAAATGAAGCTAATATTAATAACTCTAACAAACAAATGGAGGAATTAAATAGAACTATTAAAGAAGAGATGAAGCGCTTGAGTGATACTACTGATGGAAAGATTAATGGCTTGAGTAATAAATTAAATCATGATATAGGGGCTGCCACCTCTAAAGAATTTTTAAGTTTCTTCTATAACTACTTTTTTCCTTAAACTTAATTCAAAAAATCTGAAAGTTACTTGAAATTTACTAACAATTTTTCTTTGTTAAAACTCAAAAATCATAGTCTTATTTCAACTATATTTAATTGAAATTATATGCTTTCAAACAGTGGCAACCCTAATTTATATCAAAAAATTCTTGAAATAATTGGACTAATGTATTATGTTTTTAGTTCCAATAGGTTTTATTTACACTCAATTACCTGATCAGCCAGAGCCGAAAGATATCTGGCCCAGCATGAAATGGGATGATGTGAGTAATGTTTACGCTGGACTTTTCTTTCGGGTTATTGGAGGAAATGCGGGTAACTTTAGAGAAATTCAGGATGAGAATTCAAACAGGCTAGTATATGTTAGTTCTCAAAATGGTTATAGTGGAGACACTTGGAACACTTGGAGTATTTCTCCTGGTCAATGGAGTTCACATATTTACTCAGGAAGTTGGACTGGTAAGGGAGGCTCACTAAGTTTTTATATCTCTGGAGGCGAAATAAGACCTCGTAACAGAGCTATACGTATTTGGAAACGAATAAGTAATTGATTGTTTTTCATCCAATTGCCAAATGATTGACAAATCTAAATCAAAATGAATTAAACATAAAGGAAATGATAAGAGGTTTTATTTGTTAAGTAATCGACAATATTAAATTTTTAAATTTGCTTACAAATGTGAAAATAGTAATAACGATTTAAAGTGTAAAACGATTGAATAAGAAAAATTAATCATTATTTTAAAAAATATATATTTTAGTCATTTATAGAATTTATACAGATATCGAGAGAGATTTATATGACTTGATTTTGGTTTACTTCTAATCAGGAATCAATTGAACGAATATTTAAATTGGTTCATTATCAGGTATAACTCAATTTTGCAGAGGCAATTTTAAAAACTTAAAACTGAGTTTATTAGGCATAATTTTACTTGAGGAGAACAATTTTGATATTTATTTTGGCGCTCGATGCTCTCCTCGATTTTTACAATGCAATCATGGAAGCTAGTAAAAAGTGGTTGAGCCTTGTTTATCGAGCTTCGCCCACGTGAGAAGTCCTAGAGAGGAACTACCGGTGGGGATATTCCAGTATAGTACTAGTAAAATACTCAAAATATTTTAGTGATTTATTTTATTAAAAGAATCCTTAAATACATAAGTAATATGAGATATTAATAGTTCGAATCTTTCATCATAGTTTAAATTATTAAAATTGAATTTTTTACAATAAAAAACTGATAAAACATCTAAATTTGTAAAATTGATGTCTGACACTTGTTTAGAGTTAAGAACATAATGAAATGCATAGTTACATAATCTA